>OY744516.1:5377240-5382240 GCA_963556195.1 Sepiola atlantica | reverse complement strand
AAGCTATGACAATATATTTATGGCAATTAGGCTACACAGAGGCTCCCACGTTTCATCCCCGGGGGAATCTTCAGGCTAAATTTTAGCCTTAAGATTCCCCATGGTGGTGAAACGCGGGAGCCTCTGTGTAGCTTAATTGCCATAAATATATTTTCATAGCTTACTACCTAGCTTTACTTACATATCGAGCACTGTTGAAGTAAATACTGTAAATTGATACATAAAAAATATATCTCCTCATATAATTATATGTGGATACATGAAATAATATTCATATATATATATATATATATATATATATATATATATATATATATATATGAAGCAATCCAACAAAAGATACAAGCGTCAACTAATATCTTATAATTAGTGAAACATCCGGATAAAAAAAAACTGAAGCTCAATATACTGGATAGAGCATTAATATTATAATATAAAATGAAGTAATAAAATAAGGTGTCAATCAAATTTTATTAGAATTCAAAGTTCATGCAAAGCATCCTTAAGTCCTTAGCTCATGAGTTTTCAATTGAAGAATTACATGATTTTTTCAGAAATTTCGGCCTTTCCATAACTGTTGATCCGGAGAGAAAAACTTCTAACTTCCTTGATATCACCCTTAACCTCAATGACGGATCATATAGCCCTTTCCATAAACCCAATCTAACTCTTTTCTATGTACATAAACTATCTAACCACCCGAAAGCTATAATTAATTCAATAGTACCGTCTGTTTCCAATAGAATATCTAAGCTTTCTGCCAATAAAAACATTTTCAACCAAAACGCACAATTTTATAACAATGCATTGCTCAACTCTGGATATTCTAAAAAAATAACTTATAACCAAAACAAAGAGAATGATAGAACTGTAAATATTATTACACATAATATGACAACTAGCAATAGGAGCCGAACTAAAAGAAATGTAAATAAACAAAGACCCCTAAGGAACTCTATCATACCTGATGAAAATCAAGAACATATAGATAGCCCCACACCTACTGCACGTAAACGCCTTAGAAGGAAAAATAATATTTGGTTTAACCCACCTTTCAATAATAACGTCAAAACCAATATCCCGAAGGAATTCTTTAAAATATTGGAAAACTCTTTTAAATACCCACATAAATATAGCTCCATACTTAATAAGAATTCAATTAAAATTTCATACTCTACTATGCCAAATATAGCCCAAACAATAATCTCAGCAAATAGCAAGAAAATAAAAAATATCCAATCTAATTCTAATTATTCCAATCCTATAAATACATGCAACTGCAGGCGCACCAGTGATTGCCCATTGGACAATAGATGCACATATTCTGATATTGTATATGCTTGTACTGTAACTGAGCAAAATAATTATATAATGAATCCTAGAGACCACATAAATACAGCCCCTAATCAAATTCCACAATTGAGCACCACAACTAATTTGCACCAAAATTCTAGACCTAACAATTCTAATTTTCATCCTCTACCTCAGCAAACCGGTAATGAGTTCCCAATGGAAGGTAACGATAACAATAATATACAATCAATCAACCAACCTAATCCACATCATATAAATACAGTAAATAGAAATAGACCTGTGAATAGGAATATAAATGGCGCGGGAATAAGGGTAAATCCTAGAGTACACACATATATTGGGGCCACAGCAAATTTAATTAAATCCCGCATTTCCATGCATAACTACTCCTTCAATAACGATGTCGGTAACAACAGAACATCCCTGACCACTTTAGTTAAAAATTTAAGATCAAATAATATTCCACACAATATAAAATGGTCTATCTTAAAAAAATCAAACTCCTACAGCCCAGGATCCAGATCTTGTGGTCTATGCAACTCTGAAGCTGTAATGATAGCTACTGCACCTAAACATTTAAATCTGATAAATTCTAGGAGTGAATTAGTCTCCAAATGTCGACACAGAAGGAAATTCAAATATGCTATATGGAAACCACCACCAGTTTTGCCGTAGCTGTTTGGGCGAGCAATGAAACCGGGGGTGTCCAGACTTCGAGATGGGTCCTTTTTGATTTTTAATCTTTTTAATCTTTTTTGCCTAAGGGATTTAGACTCCGAGGTTGTAAGGGTTTATACACCTAAATTTTCAGTTTCTAAATGTATACACCTAAATTTTCAGTTTCTAAATATATTTACAATATCTTTACAATATCTTTACAACCTCTTAATTGGGAAATATTAAACCTTAAACCTTGAATATATTTACAACTTCTAGATTAGGAAAAATTGAGCCCTAATTCGGATTGGACTTCTTGATTGAACAAACCTAACCTTAAATTAAACTTCCTAATCTGATAAAATTAAATCTTAAATTAAACTATTAAATTATTAAGTTCTAATTATTTAGATAACTTCGTAATTGGGAAAATTAAATCTTAATTGGGAAAAATTAAACCTTAGGGCAGGTTAAACTTTTTAATTGGGGAATGTCAGGCCTTGAGTTGGAATTCCTGGGCTGATGGGATTGAATCTTTAATTAAACTACTAATAATTTCTAGCCTGTTAAAATTAAATCTTAAAAATTAAATCTTGAATTAAACTATAAAATTATTGGAATTTAATAACTTCGTAATTTTTAACTTCATAAATATTCTAAATTACTTGATGGGGCTAGATTTGAGAAGTCGGTTTTTTACTGTAAGCCAGATTTTAAGTAATACTTTTGGATGGGTACGTGATCACATGACTTGACCTAATTTTCCTAACTCCCTTTTCGCTTTATTTTAAATGCTTAGCTCCTTCCCATTTGACATAGAATAAGCTTACTGACCCAGACAGTGAAAACCTAATTTGGGTGGGATGGATGGCGGGGTTGTATGTTGCTGTCTTTTCTTGAACCTGTCAAACAGGAAACAAGACAGACATAATTTTGAACCCGTTGAAGTCATTCTGAGATGTAGACAATTTAATATCGCCTTCTGTTCGTTAGGGATTTGTCATGTCTGGAGAGTAGATCACTTATATATTTTTCGCTCTTCTGGCTAGATGTGATGGGAGTCCGTCTTGTTTTGCTCAATTCGGATCTAGCGGGTTTTCTAATTAAACAACGAATTTGGATTTGATTAGAGTTGCACATGTTGGGATCTCGGAACTTTGATTGGACTTTTTGTATTATTTTGATTTATTTATTTATCATTAACATTGTAATATGGACACATTTCGCGACTGGATAACTTTGCCGGCTCCCTCAATTTCACATATTTGGACTGCTGTTTGTATCTTGGAGTAATGTCCTTCCTAATTATGCTCCTCAACTTGTATGACCTGGATGGACTGTATGGATTCAACAAAAGTATGTTTTTGGATTGATATGTTTGATGTTATGTATTTTTATATATTTGTGTATATAATTTTTATATATTTTCAAAGCGTAATTTTATTGCCTGTAGTAGTATAACTGCGGTAATGGTCCTCTGAAGAGAAGAATTATCTTTGAAAACTCATGAGCTAAGGACTTAAGGATGCTTTGCATGAACTTTGAATTCTAATAAAATTTGATTGACACCTTATTTTATTACTTCATTTTATATTATAATATATATATATATATATATATATATATATATATATATATATATATATATATATATAATATATATATATATATATAAATATATATATATATATATAAATATATATATATATATATATATATATATATATATATATATATATATATATATATATATATATATACATATTAATTCCTAAACAAATAAACCAATCATTGTGAAGTTTGGAATACAGCTGCTACGCAGAAGCGTGAGTAATATGGGCTATATTTAATGTAATTTATTTTAATCCAAACAAAGAAAAAGAAGTGTGGAAGCCCTTTATGAAAATTCATATACCTCCGATTTTGGTAAAATTTTAGAAATAGGTATTAGACATCAAATAATAAATATTCCCTAAATTTCAGTTTCGTTGTCTATTTTTAAAGGGATTTAAGGGGTATAATATGGGTATAACAATTCAAATATATCAAAAATGTATCATGTACACAAATTAAGCAAGATTTTCTGAATGTTCCGTGGCTTTTTGGCTAAGATTAAAGTGTAGTATTTGTTCTCAACATCTCAGCGATATTTGACACTTTACTAATACCGGAAGTAAATCATCTCCCTTGAAAATGAAATTCTAAATAAATTTTTAAACGCTATCATTTTTAAAAATAAAATCTCTTTATCTTATTTCATTTAAAATTATAATAATAGTACTTTCGATAAAACGATTGCGTATGTAGAAGAAAATTTGACAATACAAAGTAGAAAGGTATATTACAGAATATTAATTTATTAAAAACTTAAAAATAAATAAATATGCAAATAAGCAAAATCGAGATTTGTTTGAGTGAGTTAGAGATGCCTATATATTTTAATACATTCTTATATCATTAGAATGAAATAATCTTAATGTGTTTTAATGTTAATATAGTTAGGATAGATGGAAAAAACTTTCGCATTTATTCATTTAGATTACATCAACTCCTGAGTACCTTGAGTATTCTGTTTTCAAAATGTCTTTTATTTTTGTTGATGGTGACTGTCCTAACATTACGTCCCTCTCAGCCAAATGTTTTTGTATATATATGTGCCTTAATTTTAAAAAATAAATGTTACCGGTTATATTTACAGTTATATTACCGGGTTTTATCCTCTGATGAAAAGAGTTTCTCTTTGAAAATCCGTAGGTTAAGGATGATAAAACTCTTTGTTTTTAAACTTTTGGTGTCTTAATAAATGTTGTATTTATACAACTGTTTATTCTCATCTTTCAGCTTCTGAATATATATATACGAGGCTTGTCTAAAACGCATGAAACCTTAGGCCAGAAAATATTTCAAATACATGACACGATTGAAACCTTAATCCGTTTGAAAGTAGGCCCATTGTGCTTGCACAAACTTAGCATTATTGATTGTCAATTATGAAACTAGTCGCAACATTTTAAAGTGTCTAGCATAAT
>OY744516.1:5367240-5372240 GCA_963556195.1 Sepiola atlantica | reverse complement strand
TACAAATATCTTGATGTTAGCCGAAGCAATTGTCTGCGAAATTAAAAAAATAAGTTGTAAAAAATAACGTGAATCTGTCCTCTGTGATAATGATGTGGTATTGACCTACATAAACTACTAAATATAGCATAGCTCTAGGTTTTAACTATTGGGCTATTATAAGTACTTTGTGTTACTAAAATAAAAAAAAATACACACACACATACACATACACACACACACACACACATATATATATATATATATATATATATATATATATATAGAGAGAGAGAGAGAGAGAGAGAGAGAGGGATGAGTGTGAGTATCACGGTTTAAATAATTTTCAAATCAGGTTCCTAATAAAGAATATACGCAAAGATATTATAGCTGTTTACAGCTGATACAAGCCAATGTTTATTTTAGTCATACAATGAAACATAACGAACCCAGCAAAAATACAAATCAACAACTATGTCATAAAAAGTCTAGTTTCTACCAAAAACAAAGTCAAAATTTACAACAATAGATTCATTGTCAAATACATTTATAAAATTATTAAACTAATTCCACATGAACAGAATTACGAGACATCAAATATTATGCTTTGACATAGGCAATTGAGCACTTCTCCGGTACCAAAACAAAGCGATATATATATATATATATATATATATATATATATATAGGATCAAATATAAACCAAAGTGAAAACTTTTAGTAGATTGAACTTATTGTGAAGAGGATTAGCTCAATATGCGAGATAGAGCAATTGTAGAGATAGAAGAAAAAAAAGAGTGATAAATATGCGACGATTGTCCAAATTTATTTCAAATTTCAATTGTTTAATGCAAGGTGTATTCAGTAATAAACTAGTGTTTATTATTCTTTCCTTAAGCAAAGGCTTTTCAAAGATCGAAATCTTATCATCAGAGGAGAAATACAGATGGATAAGTTGGCTTTCGAAAAAACCAAAATTCAAATATTTGAAAAATATGAAAATTATTATTAAAAGAATTTTTGTTAAAAAAACGCAGTGAATGAAAAGAAAAGTTCCGTGAAAAATATATGCAGATTGTCCGGGTGGTAAATTTCCGTTGAAAAGAAGTCCGATGAAATGTTGATTGGTCGATTGACATATTTACTATACTTTTCATATAAACTCTAAAATAAAAAACTCATTTAATTAATTTAATTTAATTAGAAATATATATTTTTAGTTTATCTCTTGTGCTAAACATTTAAATATATACTTTTTTCAAAAAAAAGTTTAAAGGTATAGGTGTAACACTTTATATAAGTGTTTTGACATCTACTTTTAGCAAATAAGATATATATATCTCAATCAGATTTAATTAGATGATTGTCGCGCTTACATTTGTTATTAAATTTATTTATTGTTACTCGAACAAAAATTGCAAGATAGCATCTAAATACTAGATGGAGGCCCTTCAAATAAATTAAATATAGTGATTCTTTGCCATACATTATTCCTTAAATAATCCAATCTTATAAAAGTAATTATTTAATTATTAATTATTTCAAAACCGTTTATTGTATAGTGTTAATCGTAGCTTTTACATATATACACCTATTTTATCCATTCATCTATTGTATAATAATTTCTTTAATACACCATATGACATCATCTTTAAAATATTAGCTTCTTAAGTTAATAATATATAATTCCTCTATAACTACGGTAATATTAGTTTTATACGCAACTAATGGTTCTTAAGTTAATAATATATAATTCCTCTATAACTACGGTAATATTAGTTTTATACGCAACTAAGGCTTTTAATAACACCCTTAAATTCTAGATTGTAGTTCTCGTTAACGTCATGTAGTTTCGTATCTCCATAATTTGAATATTTTTAAATTGAACTTTAGATTGCATATCATTTATAATTATTATTTATATATTTATAATAATTTGAAAAATAATTTTAAAGAATAAACTATTAACTATTCTAGCAATTTCAATTGGACTCTATTGTGCGTATTTTTAATAGCTTTGCTTTGTCAAATCAAATGGATGCAATATCTATGTTGTTCCTGGAGAAAAAAGTAATTAATGTGAGTTGTTTTTCTAATGGCGAACTTTGATGTTCTTAAGATCCCATAGTCGAAAGATCCAGGATTGATATACTAATTCCGGTTGATCGTATTTGAGAGAAACGGTACGTTAAAATGTACTGAAGTTTTGAATCAGGGTCAGTAGAGATTAGACTGTCTGTCTGTCTGTCTGTCTCTCTCTCTCTGCCTCTGTCTCTGTCTGTCTGTATGTTTCTCTCTCTCTCTCTCTCTCTCTCTCTCTCTCTCTCTATATATATATATATATATATATATATTTATATATATATATGTGTGTGTGTGAAAAAAATGACAAACAGAAAACAAGTTAACAAGTGGGAGTGGGCATGAAATTGATACATTGTACGCCAGAACCCAAAGATTAATCAGAATGAATCGGGGATAAGTCTGCTAGTTTATCACACATTAGGTTTTTAAAGAGTAATAAAAGGTCTGATCACCCTGGTCAGTACTCGTACTATCTCTCCTATGGCGCATTTCCCCCTCTCCCACCACCTTCTACATACTAGCTCATTAGGTGTGAAAATAAAAAAGAGATAGAAAATAAATAGAAATATAAACAGAAGAATAAGAAACATGGAAGAATGTGCCACCCACTCGTCATATTTCAACATCACCTAATGTCTTCCCACATGGTCCAATCAGATCATCCTCCCCTCATCCCATGTATGTGCCTTCAAAATAAAACTATTTTATTATCTTCATTTCTGAAGACGTTCGCCAACAGAACGAAACCGGTCAACATCTCTTGTCTTTGTTTTTCTCCTGCACTTTAACTTGTTTTCCATTTGTCATTTTTTTTCACACATTTTGTCCACCACGACATTTTTTTATATATATAATTAACTCTAAGTTTATTAGAATCCCCTTTAAGTAAAATTAAAAGTAGAGCATTATTGGACAGATTAAAAATTTACATTCACCTAAAGCCACAGTGCAATGCTTCGACTCTGTCGTCGAGTTCTATCGGATGTCTTGATGTTTATACTCGCCACTTTCAGTGTAAATATAACTTAATTTCTCCGTTATCACGTGACAATCTTCCGTGGCCTTTACATGAATGTTTACAGATTCAAAGTGCTTCTATGAAACGGGTTCGCACCTTGTGACCGTCTGAGATTGTTATTTCCCTGGGCTGATGAGAGTCGAAATATATATATATATATATATATATATAAATATATATATAAAAGGAGATTGTAGTTTGCTTGAAGCATTGCTAGTAAATATAAGTGCAGATTAGTAGACAGTATTTACTATTCTGGTATTCAATCAGTTTTTCGTGAAATCATTAATAAATCGTTTTCTCTCATCGTTTATTTCTGTTCACTTTTTCCATCTTCCGGCAACTACATCGCATTGCTACAGCCTCGGACTACTAATCTGCACACACACACACACACACACACACACACACACACACACACACACACACACACACACACACACACACACACACACACACACAAACACACACACACACATATATATATATATATCAAGATTAATCACTATATCATTTTATAATAATCTATACGCAAATCTGTATAGTAAAGAGAAAATCCAAGTAGTTCATCATAGGAACACATTCTTATCATCAGGATCCTGGAACAAAAATGTAAACAGAGAAAATTGAAAGTCATCCAGTGGGGAGAACAAGGTATGAAAAAAAAGACCCATAGAAACCTGTCCGTAATTCACACCTAAAGTAGATGTGGTAATGTTGGATAATGCCCCTAATGGAATGGACGTATCTGTTGGAAATCGTTGGTTTGACTTGCGCGAGTTAACGCGGGTGCAGTCGAGTGCAGAATAGGGCTTGTTCTCACAGTCAAAGCTAACAGACGTGACAAGGTAACTGTGTGACGAGACCCCAGATCAAGGGTTAGTCTGCACCTGCGAGAGGCTCTGTGACGTCACTCGTTCTCGTGAGAAGCGAGTTTTCGTCAGTCTGATTCGGAAGGCGAACCGAGCAGGACGTGCGATTCACGATGTAAAAATAAGGGAAATATTTCCCTTAAGGGAATACAAGCGAGAGAAATCCTTTCCCCCCTCTCTATGAATGGTTAAGGAAACATTGTTTACTAACTACAATAAAGTAGTGATATGCTCTCTCTCTCTCTCTCTCTCTCTCTCGACGTAGTGAATGACTCCCAGTTGAAATAACAACGCTTGTAATAAAATGAATTAAATTTAAAAGAAGAGTTTGTCTTCGAAGTGCGTCATGGCTTTTGTTGCAGACAACGGACGGCGTGGTTCACGCCAGGAAGGAAAGAACAAATAATTCACCCACTAGACGACACATCACCCTCTAGAACAGATGAAGGAGAAAATTAAGGTATGCAATAGTCTCGAAAGAACGTTTAAAGGACAGCAAACATTCTAGAATGTAATTAAAAAAAATGAAAGAACAATTAAAAAAGCATATATCGGTTTGTCACAGCAAATTGTAAACCGATGTAAACCGATGTTCTGCTTTGGGTATAAATTATTATCAAATGATATAGTGATTAATCTTGATATATATATATATATATATATATATATATATATACTTAGGCAGCATTTCTTCATTGATGCATGTTTGATTAAACAACAGGGACAATTCCATCTTTTCATGTTGACGGACTAATGATCTAATGTTCTGTTTGAGTGTGAACAGGAACTCGCCGAAATTGCTAACGTTTTCGACTCTCATGAGTCTTCATCAGACACGTGAGGGGTTATACAAACTAAACCTTTTTTAATAATATATTAAAGGCATTTCAGTATGTTTTCTTCCCCTTCATATCGAGCTTGATTAATGGTGGGTTTCTTTGCTCGAATGAATAAGGCTTTAATGATGGGGAGGCGCAGGTTGCAATGTAAGACAGCGAGGATGGCAGTGTATATATATTTGAAAATATTTTAAATCCGATGTATTG
>OY744516.1:5349740-5362240 GCA_963556195.1 Sepiola atlantica | reverse complement strand
GGTCACCCATTTAGTACTGTCCAGGCTCGACGCCGCTTAACTTCGGTGATCTAACGGGAACCGGTGTATCAGCGTGATTGTGCCGTATATGTAGATGAATCGAGGCATAAATGGATGGTAACATTTAATGCCACGAAGACAAAGCTCCTTTCCTTCAACAACTACAAGAAACCCTTTCAACTACCGATTACCATGACTAATAACATCCTACATGAGAGTCCAACGTTCAAACAACTCGGCCTAACTGTAGTTGTTAAAGCAAAGGATCTTTGTCTTCGTGGCATTAAATGTTACCATCTATTTATGCCCCGATTCATCAACAGCCATTGCCTTAGATATGTGCGCATCTGCTTTTCTCACATGAGAGAGTAGAGCGTGTTGTCATCAGCAAAGATACCAATTTCATCAGGATGGTCGTTTATGAGAATCAGGAACAATAGAGGTCCGCGTTTATCATGTTGCTTGGATGAACGGCCATCGAGTACGACCTGTTGAATAGGAAAGATCTAATTATATGAAGTATTCGTCCAGAAATACAAATTTATTTTCATGAGAAGACCTTCATGCCAGACCTTGTCAAAGGTTTTGTGTATATCAAGGGCTAACGCCCTAGCTTCACCTGTCTTGTTCAGTGTATAGTAGATGACTGGTAGGATATCCGCTGTAGAACATGCTTGCATAAATCCATACTGATGGTCAGAAAGAATTTTAGCATTAACGAGATGCAGACTATCGCTTGATTGATTAAAGATTCAAAGATTTTACCTCATGCAGTTCAAGAATCAGCACAAAATGTTTTGCAAATTATCTTCAAATATTATTAAAAAAAGATAATATACAATTCTTATGACAACATAATCAGTATTGATAATGCATAATTTTCCAAGCAGTTATGAGATATGTTTTTACATCCCCCCTTTTTACATATATTTTATTGGTTTTATGTTTTTGTTAATGTAAGTTGATGTTATTATTAAAACTGTATCATGAAGAAATAAGCATTTTTTTCATTTTTTGTAAAAACAAATTGTATATGTAACAAACATAAAAAATTTGTAAAAATTATCAACATTTTTTCTCCAAACATTATTTTGTTCATAAAGTATTTGATTTTGTAAAATGTTGAATTTGCTTTCTGATTGTATTGTCATTATATTTTCTGTAATCAATTAGTCAAAATAAACGAATTGACTTATAATTTTTTAAATATCAAAAATGTGTCTAATTCATGGTGAATGAAGTAGTTTTTTTGTAAATTTAGTTCTTTTATATTTTTGCATTTTTTACATTTGATTTGATGGAAATACAACAGTTATTGTAAGCTGCTTCCTAATAATATGTATAGTTTCTAATTACTGGACATTACTAAGAAATTTCTTACTAAAACTTTTCTCGGTAATTATTATTTAGTAGTGATTTTTGTCTTCACATGTCCGCCCCCAGTCATGGACCTGAGTCATATGTTTGCCAGGCCTGTATTATGGATCGCCTTGGTTTACACCCAAAACAAAATACGACACGAAACTATTTTAACCCAAAAATATTTTCCACGTGTTTCAGAGAGCATAGGGTTATACTAACTATTACTCAGTTTAGAAATATTATTCCATCTTACTATTTTTATAATTACGTATGGGATGCATTACATGCACCCCCACCCCCATATATATATATATATATATATATATATATATATATATATATATATATATATATATATATATATATATATATATATATATCTGCGAATCAGTGGCGATTTGTGATCGGAGTTCGCGCCCGCCGACCGTCTGGAATAAACTCCCCACACTGAAGATTGTGTAAGCATGAAACATCGATGTCTGTAGGTAATAAATAATTAATATTTATTAATAGATATTATATATATATATATATATATATATATATATATATATATATATATATATATATATATATATATAACACTAAATATACTTAACTTTAACTCGCAGAAAAAAATCTCTGTAGCCTTCTGCCGTCATCCATGAAAATATAAAACCTTCTGCGTGGGTTTATGACCGGAAAGAGTTTGCAAAACGAATCTATTTCAATTGTTGTGTCATTCAAGCTTGTCAATCAGCATTTTTATTTTTGGTCATTTCTATGTTTATCATATTTCACTTTATGTGTCGGCATGTTTATTATACTAAAGCTGAGTAAATCAACGTTTGTTTCCCGAAGGATTTAAAAAGATATGTAGTTGAATCACATAAAATCAATTCTGAAATATTCCTCAGATTTGGGATCGAGTAATGCTTGAAAAAGCTTCCACTTTTAATTGTTCTAATGAGCCGTAGTTTGCAATTAACTCACTAAGTGTTGTGAAGTTGTTCCACAGTAAATAATAAATAAAGGAAGTCAAGTCGAGGGTTGATTTAACAAGTGTATTAACAAAGTAAGAAAGTGACTAGCTCTTGGCTAGACAGTTACAAGACTGTGCTTTGTCTTCTCTGTATCTCTGGTGACTCGCACTATTTATAGTGACAACCGGTGTTGTTTCTCCTGTGTAAGAACGGCCGGTGTAACACTAAGTCACCGATCTCTTTTACTACGTTTCACTTCATCACCCATCCTCTCTCAGTGTATGTTGTTTGACCACCGCTCTTATTTTATACGTTATCTATGACTCTTGCTTCCGTCTCTCTCCCTCTTAGCTGATTAAAATGAAGATAATTACGAGAAAATGATTGAAATAGTCTATTATAAACTAAAGGAATATCACCACACGTAGTGCTGCTATTTAACCTATAGCTTTAGTGGGAAAGAGAGAAATGGAAAGAGATAGATAGATAGATAGATAGATAGATAGATAGATGGAGATAGATAGATAGATATATATATATATATATATATATATATATATATATATATATATATATAGAGAGAGAGAGAGAGAGAGAGAGAGAAGTAGAAATACATCGAGCAGAAAGAAACTAATTAAAAAGGGGATAGGTTATGGAAATTTATCCCTTTTCAGATATTGAACCTTTATAAAAGTGTTCTAATAAGTAAAAAAAAGTTTAACCTCGCAATATAGATGATACAAGGCATAGACACTCAAAATGATTCCATATCTTTTGAAGATTTTCAACATTTTAAAATAAGTAAATGCCAAATAATTGAAGCTAAATAAAATATTAGAGAGTAGAATTTAAAAAATCAGTAATAGGCTAGAAGATATATATTAAAGTGAAATATTTTGAAAATCAACAATCGTGCAAATTTTAAATGAAAAAATCATTTATTTAATTTTTTTTTTTGCAAGCTTTCGTTGTAGAACAACTTTGTCAGGCGAGACGGTAGTATAGTTTTTTTCTTCTTTTCTTCCTCCTCATTATGAATATATATATAATAGACATAGATAATAGACATCTGAAGGCTAATTGATGTAACTTTAGAAAGTAAAAAATTACCCTCAAATGAATTAGAATTTTTATAAATAAATTATAGAACTTATTAACTATTTTAAGAAATATTATTGAATCAAAATTTATAAATGTCCACACAACTTTTAGGATGTACTAGCTCTGAACGGAAAAAAATTCAAAATGGTGTATTAGTGGGTTTTGTTTGTTTTCACCCAAAAATAAACCACTGTATAGTGTAGGTTTTTTCAAGACACTTTAATCTAAGAACCTTTTACTCTTTGTGAATTTTTCTGATGATTTTGTAATGTTGCAGAGACGATATTGACATAAAAATGTTGTTTGGCACAAGACAAATGAAACGGACCGTAAAAATATAACTCACAGAAATGTCATGTTATTTGGAAATGTGAAAAAATAAAAATAAAAATAATAAAATAAAAACATGGTTATTTGAATATAATATGAACTTTAATTTTTTTATTAATAATAATATTTATAAATAAATGTTAAAGTATATTTACCTACAGATGACGTCGTTTCGAGCTTCTTGCTCTCATATATATATATATATATATATATATATATATATATTACAGAAAGATCGGTACCGTCGGTTTCAAATCCAAACAAATGGAACCTATAATTGGTCTCCTATCACGAACTCTCTTCAGCCTCTGTTTATGTATGTCCGGGGAGACTGACATAAACGGTAGGGATGTGGTTCTGATCTTCTGTCCTACATATATGAATAAATATTAAGCTTTTATGTTTGAATTTTTCCTAATAATCGAGCACTCTGCTGGGTTTCTCGCCCACTAACCTTACATATGTGTGTGTGTGTGTGTGTGTGTGTGTGTGAGTGAATCAATGTTTGTTTCACTAAGGCTTTTTCTATATACTTTAAAAATAAACAAAATAAGTCTAAATGTATACTTTGGTTCTGGAATTAAGTAATGTATAAAATAAATTTATACTTTAGTTCTAGAATTAAGTAATGTATAAAATAAATTTATACTTTGGTTCTAGAATTAAGTAATGTATAAAATAAATTTATACTTTAGTTCTAGAATTAAGTAATGTATAAAATAAATTTATACTTTAGGTCTAGAATTAAGTAATGTATAAAATAAATTTATACTTTAGTTCTAGAATTAAGTAATGTATAAAATAAATTTATACTTTAGGTCTAGAATTAAGTAATGTATAAAATAAATTTATACTTTAGGTCTAGAATTAAGTAATGTATAAAATAAATTTATACTTTAGTTCTAGAATTAAGTAATGTATAAAATAAATTTATACTTTAGTTCTAGAATTAAGTAATGTATAAAATAAATTTATACTTTAGTTCTAGAATTAAGTAATGTATAAAATAAATTTATACTTTAGGTCTAGAATTAAGTAATGTATAAAATAAATTTATACTTTAGTTCTAGAATTAAGTAATGTATAAAATAAATTTATACTTTAGTTCTAGAATTAAGTAATGTATAAAATAACTTTATACTTTAGTTCTAGAATTAAGTAATGTATAAAATAAATGTATACTGTAGTTCTAGACTTAAGTAATGTATAAAATAAATTTATAGTTTAGGTCTAGAACTAAGTAATGTATGAAATAAATTTATACTTTAGTTCTAGAATTAAGTAATGTATAAAATAAATTCATACTTTGGTTCTAGAATTAAGTAATGTATAAAATAAATTTATACTTTAGTTCTGGAATTAAGTAATGTATAAAATAAATTTATACTTTAGTTCTAGAATTAAGTAATGTATAAAATAAATTTATACTTTAGTTCTAGAATTAAGTAATGTATAAAATAAATTTATACTTTAGTTCTAGAATTAAGTAATGTATAAAATAAATTTATACTTTAGTTCTAGAATTAAGTAATGTATAAAATAAATTTATACTTTAGTTCTAGAATTAAGTAATGTATAAAATAAATTTTATTTTATTTTTTCTAATTAATCACAATTTGTAATTAATTGAACAAGTCGCTTTTCTTTTGTCTTAGCTATCGATATATTTCTCTCGTTCCTTCTCAGTCGTACATTATCGCTAATAATCACTATCGAACTATTTTCATAAAATTCACGAAGGCGTAGTGATCTACAAACAAACTTTTTCGCTGTATCACATCTCTTCAGTGTTGCTAGACACGTGGTTACTTCAGTAAAAGAGATCTACAGGGCGTCTGAAACAAATTTGTCGGTTTGGGGAAAGTAAATAAAAAATATCACATCTTGGCCAATAATTGATGTGTTCTCATAATTGAAAGTGCATCTCTTAAAGAA
Organism: Sepiola atlantica; assembly: GCA_963556195.1. Lineage (NCBI taxonomy): Eukaryota > Metazoa > Mollusca > Cephalopoda > Sepiida > Sepiolidae > Sepiola > Sepiola atlantica. Next base: position 5,356,550 of record OY744516.1, on the reverse strand, counting down.
GCCTTTTCAGAATATAGCATACACTCATAAACTCGAGAAGCCGCCTTTAGCTTCCACCACGTTTTGCAGGTGGGATTTTCACCTATAGACCGCGCCATTAGTTGTGTTCTTTGAGAGACGCCTAAACACTAGTTTGTTCCTGGCAACCATCTCACTCTTGGTGCTGCAGGCAATATGGTCGTTTTTTTTTCTCAACTGCGTCACACACATAATAGCCAATCAAGTGAGTGGGGGGGGGGGGGCAGGTGTTAGGACTAGTAAAGTCGTAGACGTTCTGAGACCGTCATTTTTCGTTTTTTTCGGATGTTTGACACGTAGCTGAGTTTTGGTGCGACACGCATGGCCTTCCCGAATTTAACCTCTAACCCCAGCTCTTGAGAACAGTGGACAAAACTGAATTGAGTCTGAGTCCTTTTCCCAAGATGTGGGTGGCATGGCTCCCCTTTCGCTTGAGACACACCCAAAGATTTTCACAGTTTGATGGACCTTAGTCTTCATGACGTGCGAAATGTAAGTTAGCCACCGGTTGTTCTGCGCGTTGTGAAACTTGTCCTGAGAAGAAGCAGATCCTCCCCGACTTGCTGAGAAGGCGATTCAGACGTTGATTAGGCGGCGGCGGCGGCGGCGGCGGCGGCGGCGGCGGCGGCGTCGTCGTCGTCGTCGTCGTCGTCGTCGTCATCATCATCATCATCATCATCATCATCACGCAGTTCATTGTCTTCCAATATTTCGGTGGTTACCACTCGTCTATGGTTTCCAGCGCTAAAATCCACCAAGAGCACACTGAAATATGTATCCGTTTCAATTCACTGCTATTTAATATTTCGAATAGTTTTGAAATAAACAGAATATCAACATATTAAATTTCTTTCAAACACTTTGTAGATACTTATATTTAGCATTTGTTAGCAACCAAGACGGCTCTATTCTTTTAAAGATGCATTATCATTAATGGTTCCCTGCGATGTTCCTTACGAATGTGCTAAATTTACGAAGTCATTCGCAGAATGTTTTGCTGCATCGCCTCTCTTCGATATCGATAGACAAGCAAGTACATCGAGCTGAGATCAAAACTGCTCTGCTTTGACAACACTCTAACCATTACGCTATCAGTCCAAGCTTACTTGAGTAATATAAATATTTATACAGAGAGAGAGAGAGAGAGAGAGAGAGAGAGAGAGAGAGAGAGAGAGGGGAGAGAGAGAGCATGTGTGTGCAGTTTGTATGTGCGCCTTGTCAACTATCGAAAAAAGCCGCAGGACATTATGTGCCACGAGGATTTCATCAACACTATAGATGAAAAAAAATTCTCATGAACACGGGCCGTGGACACAACTCACGTCAATAGTCGATCCTTGACGCGAAGACTGCATGGTTATTTCTCTGCGAACCAATATATACGACTGAAGGGCTTGGCTGTTATCGAAACGGCGGCGGCGGCAACATATGCCTGCAAGAACGATAGATTTCTCGTTAAAAGACGCAACTTCAGTGCAACAGTGAGGGTAAAGCAGTGACCAACATGAGAGAAATCTCTCGAACGTTATGGCTTTTGCGATTAAACGGACACCAATGATCACCATTAAATATATTTTTTCTTACAAATATTATTTATTCAAATTAAAAGTTTTTTCCTACACGTGTTTTACTACCAAGCAGTTACTTGCTTGGCAGATCATCAGGGAAATTAAATGTCTGGAATACTGGTTTCAACTGCCGACAATACACAATGTGGCGTTGCAATAGTTGAGGTCACGTTGAAAAAAAAGGTCGACTTCTCTGGGTTCATTTGCCTTTTTCTTCTTGTTGATAGACGCGGACCTGCCCGACAAATCGGTTCCATTTTTCTTCACTTATAAGTGAAATCTCTCTCTCTCTCTCTCTCTCTCTCTCTCTCTCTCTCTCTATATATATATATATATATATATATATATATATATATATATATATATATATATATATATATATTGTTTTTCCCTTCTTAAAAGAGAGGACATTTTTCTTTGAAAAAAAAACGGTTTAAAGGACTTATTTATAATGTATTATTTCATGTCCTGTTTGAAAGTATTAAACTTGTAAAGTATGTAACTTTGCATTTGTTTATTATCCCTTTCTCTTCTATAATAATGCTCTATACATAATATTGAGCATTTCTTATAGCATTAAAAATTATATAAACTAAGTACTTTATAATACTTGAAAAATTATGTATATATATATATATATAAGTTAGAGATAAGAATAAAAATTGTGTAGCATACGATATCTATTAAATCATCAATTGTTCAAAATAAGTGATTTATATGAGAAAATTATTTTATTATTCCTTCCTTAAACTATGACTTTTCAAAGATGTAATCTTATCGTTAGAGGAGATTCGAACAAATAAGTTGGTAAACTAAAACTTTCAATAATGTCAACATTTTAAAAGGTATTCAAATATAAAATAAAATAAGTGTAAAAAATTCATCGTAAAAAATGTATGAAGATTTCGTTAGATCAGATTTAAAGATTCCGGTGTAATGGTAAAATCCAGGTCCCGTATATGGAATAAGTTTAGGCGGGCAAAGTTGTAGAGGAATCCGATTCTTAGAGGTAATGGTAAAACAGATCCTATAGGAAATAGAATTTCGTTTGCAGTAATAGAGAGAAAGCTCCTGACGGAAATTGCGACGATTTAGAAAAGTTAAACAACTTCAATCAAAAGTAAGTACGGATGTGCACTTTAAGAAAAGTAATGAAAAGCCCCACAAATAAACTAAAATTTGAGAATTTCTTCGTCTGTTGAAAACTTTCAAAGGCGTTCTATATGTTCGCTTGTAAAAACAATAATAGAATTTATTTTCTTCCTTCCGTGCAGCAGTTACAATATTCGTGGCGATTAAAACGTCGGATTTGAGCCAAAGGTGATTCGAGTCAGCTGACGGATCAGTTATCTTCACACTGATGATTCTATGAAGATTAAACATATATGTCTTGTTATCAAATAATAATTATATATATATATATATATATATATATATATATATATATATATACTAGACGAATATCCATCCCAGGACGGGTAAAATTAATTCCCCAAACAGAAAAGTTCTGCTCCACATTTAAGCCCCCTAACTAGGATTAAAATTAATGGATAATGCTACAAAACCATAGATTTAGAATCCTTATTCCGATTTTTATCAAACACATCTAATGATTTTGATTCTGGAAAATGTTTAAAATATAAGGCTTAAGCTTAAGGGGTCTTAAAAAGAAATTGAAATCCAGGGAATCTTTCTTAATTAGTGTCTAATGATAACGGATTAAATTCGATGCGAATCTTAGTTATTTGAATTTTCAATTGATAACTTGTATATAAAAAGAAAGAGAAAATTAAAGTCTCTATAGCGCTAATAATTTAAATCATCAATCACATAAACGAGTAACGATTTTAATTTCCAAAATGGCGGCCATGGAACTGTAACTCGGTGATACTGTAATTCAGTGTTATTGTAACTCGATGGGACCGTAAATCGTTTGGAAAGTCACTCGATGCAACTGTAACTTTGTTGAGCTGTAACTTGGTGGGACAGTAACTAATTAAGACTTTAATTCCGTGTGACACGAACTTGCTGTGATACTAAGTCGATGGGGATGTAACTCGCTGGGAACTGTAACTCGATTTAACTGTAACTCTGTTGAATTGTAACTCGATTGAACTTTAAGTCGATTGAACTGCAACTCGGTGGCACAGCTGTTAGACAGTAAGTCTGTGGGACTGTAACTTTGTTGAACGATTACTGTGGGACTGTAACTTGATGCAACTGTAACTCTGTGGGACAGGATGTGACTGTAGCTATGCTTAGTTCAGTACGTATACTAAGAGAGAAACGAGGCCGAGCATTTTGTCGCTTTGTTTATTACATTGTCTAGCGTAGTCTCCTTGCTGGCGGGAAACCCACGCTTATTTGATCCAGAAAGGTACGGGGGGGGGATATCGAAAATTGTCTAACGTAGTCTCCTTGATGGCGGGAAACCCACGCTTATTTGATCCAGAAAGGTACGGGGGGGGGGGGGAATATCGAAAATTGTCTAACGTAGTCTCCTTGCTGGCGGGAAACCCACGCTTATTTGATCCAGAAAGGTACGGGGGGGGGGAATATCGAAAATTGTCTAACGTAGTCTCCTTGATGGCGGGAAACCCACGCTTATTTGATCCCGAAAGGTACGGGGGGGGGGGTGGAATATCGAAAATTGTCTAACGTAGTCTCCTTGATGGCGGGAAACCCACGCTTATTTGATCCAGAAAGGAACGGGGGGGGGGGAATATCGAAAATTGTCTAACGTAGTCTCCTTGATGGCGGGAAACCCACGCTTATTTGATCCAGAAAGGTACGGGGGGGGAATATCGAAAATTGTCTAACGTAGTCTCCTTGATGGCGGGAAACCCACGCTTATTTGATCCCGAAAGGTACGGGGGGGGGTGGAATATCGAAAATTGTCTAACGTAGTCTCCTTGATGGCGGGAAACCCACGCTTATTTGATCCAGAAAGGAACGGGGGGGGGGGAATATCGAAAATTGTCTAACGTAGTCTCCTTGATGGCGGGAAACCCACGCTTATTTGATCCAGAAAGGTACGGGGGGGGGAATATCGAAAATTGTCTAACGTAGTCTCCTTGATGGCGGGAAACCCACGCTTATTTGATCCAGAAAGGTACGGGGGGGATATCGAAAATTGTCTAACGTAGTCTCTTTGATGGCGGGAAACCCACGCTTATTTGATCCAGAAAGGTACGGGGGGGGGGGTATCGAAAATTGTCTAACGTAGTCTCCTTGATGACGGGAAACCCACGCTTATTTGATCCAGAAAGGTACGGGGGGGGGAATATCGAAAATTGTCTAACGTAGTCTCCTTGATGGCGGGAAACCCACGCTTATTTGATCCAGAAAGGAACGGGGGGGGGTATCGAAAATTGTCTAACGTAGTCTCCTTGATGGCGGGAAACCCACGCTTATTTGATCCAGAAAGGAACGGGGGGGGGGTATCGAAAATTGTCTAACGTAGTCTCCTTGATGACGGGAAACCCACGCTTATTTGATCCAGAAAGGTACGGGGGAGGAATATCGAAAATTGTCTAACGTAGTCTCCTTGATGGCGGGAAACCCACGCTTATTTGATCCAGAAAGGAACGGGGAGGGGTATCGAAAATTGTCTAACGTAGTCTCCTTGATGGCGGGAAACCCACGCTTATTTGATCCAGAAAGGACCGGGGGGGGGGAATATCGAAAATTGTCTAACGTAGTCTCCTTGATGGCGGGAAACCCACGCTTATTTGATCCAGAAAGGAACGGGGAGGGGGGGGAACTATCGAAAATGCGGAAGTAAATGAGTTAGAAGGCGAGAAACTATTGTTATTGATCACACATTTTCATAGGATGGTAGCGCGCAAAGTGAGGATCTAACGCTTAACGCAATACTAATGATAAACCAAATTAGCTTGGTAATCATTATTACAGGCCCGCAGCAAATTCTTTAACAGAGAGAAAGAGAGAGAGAGAGAGAAAGAGAGAGAGAGAGAGAGAGAGAGAGAGAGAGAGAGAGGGTAGATAAAGTAAAAAGTTAATGAAAAAGATGAAAGTGGAGAAAAAGGGAGGTAATCAAATTCACTCTCCAGAAAAGCGAAGGAAAAATAGAGAAGAATTAGCGAAATTCAGGAGGAAATTCAACAATGAAAGAAAAAAAGCAAACAATAAAAAAAAAACCCCTAAAAACTCAAGTGTTCAAAATCCGCATTGAAAAATATTTTGTTTGATTGAAGATACACGTGAGAATAGGAAATTGATGTTTTAAAAAAAAAAGAAATATTTTTCCGATTGTCAACACATCACTCGGAATGTTTGAAAGTGCGTCACAATGTTATTTGAAGTGGTCGCCGCGTGTAATGCAGTTGTTATGAAAAGCAATTGATCTTGCTTGGGGCGCTTTCTGGGTGGCCGGAGGAATGTGTCGAATGAAAGCCAAACTGGAGAAGCTCATTAGAAATAAATGAATTAATAAGAGACGCAAGAAAAAACAATAAAATAAAATAAAAACTGAATGAAATAAAAAAGAAAAGTACATAAAAAAGAAAAGCAAGGAAAATAAAAAAGGAAAAAACCCAGAAAAAACGTTAAATTTGTTTAAAGTTCATTGAAATGTAACTAAAAGAGAAAATAATACATAAACAAGTGATTGAAATAAATATTAAAAAATAAAAATGGAGGCTCGTAGGAAATGAAGAATTGAAGAAAAGGAAGAAAATGGCGCGAAAAGAAACACTAAAAAAGGCGGGAAAATGAAGAAATGAAAAATACGTAAACAGGAGAAAAAAAGAATCACGAATGAAATTAAGAGAAAAGAAAGGATAATTAAGTTTATTTGCCTGCCCCCGCCCCTTCTCATTGTAGCACAGTTAGACACAAGGTCAGTTTATAATGTGGGATACAGCTCTCCCCCATGAGAATGAATGAGTTCTAAATTTGCTGTGATCGGACTCTCGGCATTCTTCGGCGAGGGCGCCTCAGGAAATCGCAATGAACTAAACCACATCACAAAGTCTAAATGGATGTAATGCCTGGGATGGTTGCTTCAAAGACTGCAAGGCAGAAAAGACAGAAATAAGAAGGAAAGAGACGGATATCTAGAAACACTAAGAATAAAACGTGTGTCATGGAGTAAATAGAAAAAGGGGGGGGGGGATAATGAAAAAAGAAAAGAAGGAAAGAGAGAAAGAAGAATTGAAAGGAAATAATGGAACAAGACGAAAAGGGTGGAAAGAAGAAGCGA
>OY744516.1:5274740-5344740 GCA_963556195.1 Sepiola atlantica | reverse complement strand
TAATAATAATAATAATAATAATAATAATAATAATAATAATAATAATAATAATAATAATAATAATAATAATAATAATAATAATAATAATAATAATAATAATAATAATAATAATAATAATAATAATAATAATAATAATAATAATAATAATAATAATAATGATGATGATGATGATGATGATGATGATGATGATGATGATGATGATGATGATGATGATGATGATGATGATGATGATGATGATGATGATGATGATGATGATGATGATGATGATGATGATGATGATGATGATGATGATGATGATGATGATGATGATGATGATGATGATGATGATGATGATGATGATGATGATGATGATGATGATGATGATGATGATGATGATGATGATGATGATGATGATGATGATGATGATGATGATGATGATGATGATGATGATGATGATGATGATGATGATGATGATGATGATGATGATGATGATGATGATGATGATGATGATGATGATGATGATGATGATGATGATGATGATGATGATGATGATGATGATGATGATGATGATGATGATGATGATGATGATGATGATGATGATGATGATGATGATGATGATGATGATGATGATGATGATGATAGTAGTAGTAGTAGTAGTAGTAGTAGTAGTAGTAGTAGTAGTAGTAGTAGTAGTAGTAGTAGTAGTAGTAGTAGTAGTAGTAGTAGTAGTAGTAGTAGTAGTAGTAGTAGTAGTAGTAGTAGTAGTAGTAGTAATAATAATAATAATAATAATAATAATAATAATAATAATAATAATAATAATAATAATAATAATAATAATAATAATAATAATAATAATAATAATAATAATAATAATAATAATAATAATAAAAAAAAAAAAAAAAAAAAAAAAAGAATAATAATAATAATAATAGGGTCGAGGAGGGAAAGCGCAAACCAGACCTCCACTGGAAGAGCGCGGACAGCTCTGGGACCTTGGGGGGGGGGGGGCTTGTTGCCACTCGGGCCCCAGAGGGGACCAATGGCCCTTATCAGCGGGAAATCGATAGTAGGTGGCTGTTGCGATACCACAAAGTCATCAGCGGTGATGAACGAAAAGAAGTGGAGCATACTGGAAGTCTAAGGAGACTTGTTGTCACTCAGACTCCAGGGAATACCACAGGTTGTTGGCAGTGGGCGATCACTGACGATGACCAGTGTGATAACTCCTAGTGAGTAAATAATCATTAATTAAAAAAAAAAAAAAAAATTAATAAAAAAACAAAAGTAAATTAATTTTTTTTCAAATGGTGCCGGCCTAGGCTGACGCTAGACAAACTATTTGTAGAGGGTCGAGAAGGATGAGAAGACCGAGGAGGGACAGCACAAACCAAACCTCCACTGGAAAAGTGCGGAGAATGCTGAGACCTTTGGGAGGCTTATTGCCACCCAAATCCCAGAGAAGAGCAATTGTCTTTACCAGCGAGAAATCAATGGTAAGAGGCTGTTGCGATACTGCACCGTTATCGAAAAAAATGAAGAATACTGGAAATCTGGGGAAGCTTGTTGCCACTGGTTGTTGTCGGTGAGCAATCACTGACGATCATCTGTGTGAGAACTTCTAGTGAGTACAAATGATAATGATAAACAGAAAATGTCAGAAATAGATATGACCCCCAATAATTACATCGGCCTCAGCTGACACCACACAAAAATGAACCACTGAACAGAAATAGCAAGAAACACCATAAGCTCCTCCTAAAAAAATGGTACAAGCCTAGGAGTACACCAAACAACATTTTTGTAGAAGGTCAAGGAGGATGAGAAGACCGGGGAGGGACAGCACAAACCAGACCTCCACTGGAAGTGCAGAGAGTCCTGAGACCTTGAGAAGGCTTATTGCCCCCCAAATCCCAGAGAAGACCAATAGTCCTTACCAGCGAGAAATCAATGGTAGACGGCTGTTGCGATACCGCAAGGTTATTTGCGGTGGCTATCGAAAAGAGGTAGAAAATACTCGAAAATCTGGGGAGACTTGTTGTCACTCAGACTCCAGGGAATACCACCGGTTGTCTGTGAGCAATCACTGATGACCTGTGTGAGAACTCTTAGTGAGTACAAATAATAAAAATGATAATAAAAATAATAAAAATAAACCATAATAATAATAATAAAATAATAATAATAATAATAATAATAATAACTAAAAATAACCAATAATAATAATAATAATAATAATAAAAATTAATACTATAATAATAATAATAATAATAATAATAATTAATAATAATAAAAACAAAATAATAATATGAAAATTATAATAATAATGATAATAAAAATAGTAATGATAATAGTAATTATATAACAAAAATAATGATAATAATAATGAAAAAAATAATAATAATGAAAATAATAATAAAAATAATACATATATTAATTTAGGTGTGTGTATATGTTTAGGCAAATTAATCAATCATTCAGAATATTTTTGAAATAAAAAAATATTCTGGACAGTTTTACTTACACCAAAAATACTGTTTTAAGATTTTATTATACATAAAACAAACGTTTTGACAAATATTAAATTTTAAGATTTAATTTCTAAACTCATCTGCAAGACCACTGACCAATACTTAAAAAGAAAGTAAACACCTCTAACAACCTTCTGATTGTCAGTGAGTAAAAAACATTCTAATCTCCACCACTCGAGACATAAGTGAATACACAAAAAAACATATCAAAGACTTTGTCCTCCGTCTTTTTTCTTACATGTATATAAACATTAATAAATCTATATAATTATAGAATTTGCGTAGCTACAATGAAAATAGCAAAAGTTCTTTTTTTTAATTTCATGCACACGGTTTTTTATTTTATATATTTAATTTGAATAAAGGAGTTATATCAGCATCTAATTTATCATAGCTGTCGCAAATTTTGTTAAAAGTTATGTCCGAAAAACATTTACGACATGGTCCTAACTATATATATATATATATATATATATATATATATATATATATATATATATATATATATATATATATATATATATATATATATATAATTCATTTAGATACTGTATATTACATATTTCAGCAATGTACCGCGGTTTCATCCAAAAGGGCAGATTTAGATATCTTTAGTAAATCTCCGTGCCCAGTGGAATCATCGGCAAGCTGAAACGATTGTAGTCACGTCCGACAGGGAATGGTGTCAACAATGACAGAAAAACGGTGCATCTCTGAGGGTGTCCCCGAAAAAATCCGGTGTGGGATAGTAAATTAACTAAGGCTCAAGGGAGGCCTTCATTTGATTCCCTAGCAAGTTTTATTTATTATTTATTTATCTGTTAGCAAGTTTTATTTATTTATATATCTGTTCTTTTTGTAATGTTATTATTATACCTGAAAAAAAAAATATTGTGTGTATGTGTGTATTTAGGCAGCATTTTTTGATTTATGCAAACATTGTTAAAAATAACAGAATTCGTCTGTTTAAGTATACCATTTTTTATTTTTTCAATTTTTCTGATGTTTTTTTTTGTATTAAAATGAAAAAAAATTCTATGCACGTTTCTCCGTCGTCTTTTAAAATTCTCTTTTTTCTCCAACTTTTTCGTTCATTTGCTTTTGACACCTGAGGATGATTCGATGAAGGATCGAAAACGTTCGTGAAACCTGTGAAACCTATGGAAAATTGATAATGTATTTTATCTCCTCCCCCTTCATGGTTTAAATAACTCCGCCCGCTACAAAGTTTTGCCTCTCACACCTTCCATAGTTAATTTATTTTCTCCCACTGCTACCATTTTTTTGAGCCAATAACTTATCTTTTCATAAGCGACGTTTTTCGGTTTACATCACGCACCTCACCCCCTCCCTAATGTTTAATAACTCCGACCGCTACCATTTTATCCCCACACTTTCCACATTTAACTTAATTTCTCCCACTGCTACCATCTATTTGTAGCTCATAATTTATCGTTTCATAAGCGGTCTTTTTAAGCTTTTCTCCTTCTACCAATGTTTAAAATATTTTGTACTTTGTGTGTTATTTTCTTCAGACGAATCATCCTGAAGAAGTCTTGGAATAAAGACGAAACGTTGATAAATGCATAAATAATATTTTTGTTTTTCTTTTTTAATTTTGCATTACGTTGGAATATTAGTTTCACTTTTTATCATTATATATATATATATATATATATATATATATATATATATATATATATATATATATATATATATATATATATATATCTCCAGATAATTTCCTTCCGAATTGAAAATGTAAGCTTATGCGTAGCATCCTTGCCATTGATATATATTTATCTTATTTTGGAGCGGCGAAGCTGCGCTTCCGTGCTTTTTCAAGATGTCGGATGGCCCGGTTCGGATGCTTGGCGTATTGTTTAGTCCGGTCTTCCAGCTTGAAAAGAACTGGTTAGAAGTACACTCGAGGTTGAAGCGTTAGTGAGGATTTGACTTTGAATGGGGGCTCTCCCTTTTATTCCTTACTGATTAGCTGTACTACCTCTGCCTGCGGACCGCTTGGCATCGCTCACGCGGCAGCTTTTCTCACTTTGTTTGCAATGCCAGAAGCCGCTAGTCTATAGATAGTTCTGTACTCAACGTCCGAATGAGGGAGGTTTGTGGATGCCCAACTTGGCAAGTCATCGACATGCCGAGAGACTGTCATTACTTAGCCAAATCTTGATAGAGGAGTTTGCGTGGGGTTCTGAGCTTGAGAAATCCCCTCCCAACCTCATTCCCGACCACTTGGTTGAAGTCCGACATAGACCGAGAGGGCAGTTACAGTTCTCCAACGAATGCTGAGCTACGCTAAGATTACTGCCGTGGTTCAGTGACCTTGCCTGGCCTAGAAAGACGCTATATCGACAGCTAGTGGCGGGGATTTCTTCTGATCCGCTTGGAGAGCGGCTGGGATGGTCGGAGGAAAAGATCCGCTCTCAGTAGAGTAGGGCGTCAGACCGGAGTCATCTCTATAACTCTACTATCCTGAACTGTTTTGCCTGCACTGCGCGGCTGTTGACGAAGGGCACACCTTCTTCAATTGCAGGAAGCTGCATGAGTTTGGGAAGATGACGGCCCGCATTGTCCGCGAGCAGTTGGTACTCCTAGATGTAACATTTCAAGTGTACAATGTGATGCCTTTGTCACTTAGAGAGAAACGAATGGGGGTGCTCACGATCTTAGCCGTAGCTAGATTAATAGTGTCACATATGGAGGGGAGTCGCCTTTTGATTACGATCTGATTTCGCACTTTAAACATCAGCTTAAAGTCAAAATCAGATGTGATAGGAAGTGATTGAACTCTGCAAAAGGAGGTTGATACACACCGCTCGCTTAGGTGTGCTTATACACACAAGGTTTGAGTACGTGTTCCCTGCCTAACCATGGTGCACGTCGACTCGAAGTCTTACCAGACCATATCTCAGTTAGCAAAGTCTTTTAGTTAGTGGCACAAATGAGTCCTGATTCTTTTTTCGGTATTAGAGATTCTACCCACCTCATTTTATATTGTCACTCCCAAATTGTATCAATCTTCGAGATACTACACAATCCATTCCAATTAATCCCATCCAGATTTTATTCCACAATTATCCTCTTCATTCTTCCTATTGAGAAACTGTCGTGCTTGTTTGCGGTTCTTGAAACAACCCGGAAAACCGTGAGCAGCTCATACCCAGATAGATTTGGGATGACCCCTACTAACCACCAAACTTAGCTTCTTATTTTTCAGTAATCTCTGTTATTTAGCCCCCCCATCCAACCGATGAATTTGTACAAATATTTTTTGTGAATGAAAAACGTGAACCCATTGGGGGCATTGTTAAGTAGGTTTAACCCATAGAATGAATGTGGTATTTTGGTGACTGAAACTAGTTTAGTGAATAGACCAAGATGACGACTACCGACCTCCATCCCATCCACTCAATTTTGGTCTTGTGCCAAACCTTATTTTATGAAGAAAATTTACTATGCTGTGAATTTTTTTGTAAAATTTAAAAGATTAATAAAATACATATAAACAGATTTTATTGAGCTATAACAAGTGCTTTATGTTATAAAGTTTATATTTCAATATCAAAAAATTATATATATATATATATATATATATATATATATATATATATATATATATATATATATATATATATATATTATAGTATAAAATGAAGTAATAAAATAAGGTGTCAATCAAATTTTATTAGAATTCAAAGTTCAAGCAAAGTATCCTTAAGTCCTTAGCTCATGAGTTTTCAAAGATAATTCTTCTCTTCAGAAGACCATTACTGCAGTTATACTACTACAGCTAATAAAATTACGCTTTGAAAATATATAAAATTATATACACAAATACATAAAAATACATAACAGCAAACATATCAACCCAAAAACATACTGTTTGTTGAATCCATACAGTCCATCCAGGTCATACAAATTGAGAAGTATAATCAGGAAAGACATTACTCCAAGTTACAAACAGCAGTCCATATACGTGAAATTGAAGGGGCCGGCAAAGTTGTCCAGTCGCGAAATGTGTCAATATTCAATGTTAATGATAAATAAATCAAATAATACAGAAAGTCCAATCAAAGGTCCAATCAAAATCCCGAAATGTGCAACCCAAGTCAAATCAAAGTTCGTTGTTTAATTAGAAAACCCGTTAAATCCGAATTGAGCAAAACAAGACTCTATCCAGTATATTGAGCTTCAGTTTTTATCCGGATGTTTCACTAATTATAAGATATTAGTTGACGCTTATATCTTTTGTTGGATTGCTTCATATATATATATATATATATATATATATATATATATATATATATATATATATATATATATATATATATATATTGGGTAGGTAATAATAAAATACGAAACAAAAAACATTTACTCGCTATTTTCAATAGTTTAACAGTGACTGATATCTATAAATCAGCTGTTCAATGACTGTAACATTTCTTAAGTAGAAAACCTCCCGACATCAACGTAAGTAAAACACGTAAATCTAGAAGTGAAAGACATTTTCTTAAAGTGTCTGATGTTTATACTTATTGTAATAGAAATTGCACATGACATCACGAATAACAGTAAGCTATACGATGTTCATCAAGGCCAGTAAGAAAAGAGAGAGTGTGAGAGAGAGAGAGAGAGAGAGAGAAGAAAAACGATAGAGAAACAAAGAGAGAAATAGAGAGAATGAAAGAGAACAGAAGAGAGAGAGAGACAAAGAGAAAGAAAGAGAAAGAGAATGAGAGAGGGAGAAAGAGAAAGAAAGAAAATGAAAAAGGGAGAAAGAGAAAGAAAGAGAATGAGAGAGGGAGAAAGAGAAAGAAAGAAAATGAAAAAAGGAGAAAGAGAAAGAAAGAGAATGAGAGAGGGAGAAAGAGAAAGAAAGAAAATGAAAAAGGGAGAAAGAGAAAGAGCGAGATATATAGGAAAAGAGAGAGAGAAAGAGAGAGAGAGAAAGAGAGAAAGAGAGAGAGAGAGAGAAAGAGAGAGAGAGAGAGAGAGAAAGAGAGAGAAGGGGGAGTAAAAAAAAGAACTAAGAAAATATCTCATTTAAAGCTTGAAAAAGGAATATTAGCTTTTGGGATTGGGTAATGGAGAAGGAGGAGTAATGGCGCCGAGAAAGACAAAGCGATGTTGAATGCTTACTATTTAATGACGATGACAGAGAAGATATGTGTCACCGTCTGTTGTATGCATAACGTACATCGGTTTTGTTTGTCAGATAAAAAGACTCGCTAACATTTCAATCGTCTTTTTGTAGTCATTTTGATTCCGTTAAACTATTTGTTCCACCACTTCTATATTTTGTTTTCTACTTTCTTTATTTTACTTCAATGATTTTCGGATTTCTTCCTGACAAGCTTCTCGTGTTCGGGCAAAAAGTGTTCTTCTTTCTTTATATTAAATCTACCAATCGACGACTTCCGGTTCGTTCTTTTATCTTACGAATCTGCAAAACAAATAACTGGACTGTATCTATTTACTCGTCTTCCATCTCTTAGGGCAAAATTAGATACATAGTTGGTTTTACATATAGGGACATCCCAATTCCTAAAAAACAAACAAGCACTACTCTAGAAATAAGGGCGCCTCAGGCGACCGCCAATAAATACACCCCTCCAAACAGAAAAGGTAATGCCTCGAACTATTAGCCCCTAAGACAACAGATACAGCACTTTGATCCTCGCCTGAAGGTAAGATGGAAATGTATTATTATATTTTATGTTAGCAAACCTTTTTTAAAAGAAAGGAGCCAATCAAAAAACACGTTCAGATACGATTCCTTGATGCTACAAATTATTATTATTACCTGCATCTGTGACGCTATTCATCCGGGGTGGATTGAGCAGCCTCCACGTCAATCCCCAACGTGGCAAGTCAACGTGGTCCATCCACGTCTGCCACTAGGTGATTCATCAGCATACCATAACAAGTCCCGGTTCTATCGTTGAACGGTGAAGACGCACGGGTCGACAACAACCACCAAGTCAGCTTTGACCGTCGCGAGCCAAGTCCTTAGTTGACCCCCCCCTCTGCTTTTGCCACCACGGTAATTGCTTTATGAGTCACGTCAGTTGGGTAATGGCGAAGGGAGTGACCAAACCATCAGAGTCTCCTTGTTAAAAATATACCTCAAGTCTGAGGATTTGCATCTTGAACGGATTGTAATGTCGAGGATGCGGTCGGTGATACGAAGCTTGTGTCAGACACCAGTGATCGAACACATCAAGCTTCTAAATATCAGGAAGTTTCCAACTCAATTCTTTTTTATCATTAGAAGTGTATTTGTTGATATTATATCGCAAAATCAGCCCGATGACTTTCTAAATGAGTTTGATCTGTTTTAACCCGTATTCGACCAAAACCGTGAACTTAATGCACTGATAATTGCAGCAACATTCCACCCCTTCACTGTAGAGTCCTCCAGATGCCGGAAAACCTTCTACTCTAGTAGCTTCTTTACACGGACACCTTACCTTTGGAACTCCCTCCTTGCTACATGTTTCCCCAACTCTTACCTTTGGAACTCCCTCCTTGCTACATGTTTCCCCAACTCTTACCTTTGGAACTCCCTCCTTGCTACATGTTTCCCCAACTCTTACCTTTGGAACTCCCTCCTTGCTACATGTTTCCCCAACTGTACTGAAATGCAGACATTTAAATGTAATGTAGAGAAACATCTTGCTTCACAACTCTCGACTTCCGATGTCCCCTATAAAGATGGCCCTAACCACAGTAGCCCCTTAAATGTTATTTTTTTTGGAAATGTAAAACTAATTTAAAATAAGAGAAAATAAAAACATGGTTATTGGAATATAAAACTAAACTGACATATATATGCTCTGTTTTTACTGATTGACAATCATTGAAAAGATTGCTAATTAAAAGGCACATTATATGCTACTACACATATTGTCATAATTAATAATATATATATATATATATAGTGTGTGTTAAAGTGAATAATTTTGGTAAGAAATCCGAGTAAGAGAGCTCAATGTAGGAAACAGCAAGAATAGCATATAGAAATGAAAAATTCACATACACATTGCAACTATCAGCATTTATAATTTATTTCGACTTTCTAGTCCCCTCAGAATTATTATTATTATTATTATTATTGTTATTATCATTAATATTCTTACAAACTTGTTTTTTCTATTTTTATTCTAATTATATTTATATTTATCTTTATTTTTATTTTTATTAAGGCTTTTATTAAGGCTATTATCACTGCGACTATCGTAGGTATGATTGGCAGGCGTTATCTTTGTTATCATAATCGGTTTTGTTAATGCTAAAACTGGTAACACCATGAAACTTCTCTTATAAAATGATTCCACTAGTATTGATCTCGGTATAATATAATCACAATTTAAAAAAAATATAATCACAACAAAATTCACTACAAATAATAAACAAAACATTAAAATAAAATAAATAAAATGCAGAAGTAGCAATTAATACCCTAAATTAAAATTATCAAACATTTTTATCCACATGATAATTACTTATTAGAATTAAAATAAAATAGGAATGACGGTTATAATCATAATTTTATTCTCATTTTAAATTTAACTCACTCTGGCCGTCGCCCCATCTCCCTTCCTCCCACCCCGGCCGAAATTGAGATCATCACAGCACAAACACGTGAAAACCTCCCACGCAATAATTTGAAACACGACTTGTTGGGGTCCTCCCCCCTCCCCTCTCATGTCCTATGTAACCGTTATAGACAAAGCCCCAACTCTGTCCCCCTCCCCCTCCAATGTATTTTCAATTTTCAATCTCCCGTTAAGGTGAAGTTAAAACGTATGCCATTTGAATTTCATCGCTAGCCCGATGAGTTGGTCGCTATTTGCGCCAATGAAACAAAACTTGTTTTGTCGCAACTAATGGAATAAAATCAAAAAATATATATTTTGCTCTGAATTTTCATTGAGCACTCTCATAAACCCGGTTTCAACTTCCTTCGGATTCATACCCCCTGGATATTTGTAACAAGTTAATTATATATATATATATATATATATATATATATATATATATATATATATATATATATATATATATATAATTATTAATACCAATATATGTATTAGCATATACTATCAGTGCCCTTTTACTTTGCAGTCTCTTTAAAAGATTCAGCTCGATAATTGTCAATTAGTGATTTTTATTTTTTCACATTTAAAAAAAACATAAAATTTCTGTGAGATATATTTTTCACGGTCCGTTTCATTTGTCTTGTGCTAAACAACACTTTTATGTTAATATCGTCTCTGCAACATTAAAAATCATCAGAAAAATTCACAAAGAGTAAAAATGTCTTGAAAAAACCTACACTATACAGTCGTTCATTTTTGGGTGAAACCAAACACAAAACAAAGAAAAGAACAAACTCACACGTGGGGGAACCCACTAATACGCCATTTTTAATTTTTCGTTCAGAGCTAGTACATCCTAAAAGTTGTGTGGACATTTATATATTTTGATTCAGTAATATTTCTTAAAATAGTTAATAAGTTCTATAATTTATTCATAAAAATTCTAATTCACTTGAGGGTAATTTTTTTACTGTGTAAAGTTACATCAATTAGCCTTCAGATGTATATTTAGGTCATTTGGAGACGAAGCTAACAACGGAGCTGGTCTCTTTTAAGTTCAACAGTTTAGAGCCAGTTTCATAGACTCATCCATCCATTCAAGCAACTATTAAGATTGTTATACTTCGGTGTTTTTGTGGAAGATGTTTAGTATTTTTTGATGAATCGTTTAAATGAATACTAAGATAAGATTAATTGCCCAGAATTCTTCACTTAAGTAGTAAGTTTCTATTAAATGCGAAACTAAGGAGGAGGGGAGATGTGTCCCTTACAACGAAAATAATTTATAATTACCTAGACATGAATCAAAATACCGAAAGAAGCTATTAAATATTTATTTATTTATTTTTTATTAAATGATGTTTAAATACCTCATTATAAAGTATTATGAGGATACAACAGTACTTTTAAGGACATTTATACTTAAAGTAAATTGTGATTACGTTTTATATTTAACTCGTATTATCAGGTGAATACCGACTAGCATCAAAGTCAATATCAGGCCCCACTTTAATTGTATGCCTATATTTAATATCAGGTTGTGTGCAGTCTTTTATTTATTAATATGTTTATTAATATACATATACGAAGAGATTCGAACGCAAAACGCGACAAACGCCATTTTCAGAATCACGAAACCGTCCCTACAAAAAGGGTTGTATTTCAACACTCGACGACACCACAAAACTATGTGTTACATAATATGATACCAAATAGTTTCTTTTGATTTCAATTAAAATCAGCTTTCATTCGAAGTCTAGATTTAATATATTCGTGTTTTTATTGTTTAAGGTCTCAATTTTAACGAATTGGATCTATCGCGCTCTGCGTCCGAACCCTCCACACACATATACGCATATATACACTCACACACACACACACACACACACACATATATATATATATATATATATATATGCACACACATACATATATATATACACATATATATTTATTTAATTAATTTATTTTATTTATTTATTATTTATTTATTTTTTTATTTATTTATTTCATTTTGATATTGAGTTATTTGGCATGATATTTTAAATGATTATTGCATTATTAGTTCTTACTCCTTTCAAAAATTATTGAATTTACTAGTTACCATTTCTTCATGCAGATGAAAACTAAAATAAAAAAAACATTTCTGCTGATGCTCTCCTGATCTAGCCCTCTTACCATTTCATTATAGGCTATGTTTAAGTTTAGTCGCTTCGGTCATTTTTGTTGTGAGTGATGTGTTCTATATTTAAATGTTTTATATTGGGGTATTAGTACTCCGTCATCTACTATTAGGTTTATGGTTTCTATTGCCAAGATAGTCTTATAATATTCCTATACCTTAGATACTTTCATATTTATGTTGAAGAAAGGGTTACTGCCACAGGTATTTTATATGGGTCTGTAACGGGATAGGATATATGCGGTTCTATGTAGACACTTCTGAACCACTTCCTGCCTTTTATTCAATACATTTTCTTTAGGCATAACTATATTGTAGGATTCCAGAATACAGAGGTTACATCTCTTAGATTTGTTAGGTCTATATTTCCCTGCTCTACCTAGTATAGACCATTTTAGGCTGTATTGTATTTTTTACTGTTTAGTTCTCTTACATGTTTAGCTAAAGTCGTAGGGACGTTCTTTGAATTTGTATTAGGTTCTTTAAAAAAGTGTATATGGTTTCTAAATCTGTCCTTGAAACTACAATCCGTCGACCCAATGTATGTTCTACTTCTGTTTTCCTTTATGACGTTACACTTATACACTATATATGAAGTTAAACATCTCCCCTCTAAAAGGCACTCATTGACATTTCGACAGTTACATTGGAAGCTGTTATTCTGGTTGTGGACTGTACTAGAATCTAAGTTACTATTCTTTTTGATTTTTGTGTTATTAGAACTTCATATAGGTGATGTGATGTTAAGTTTATCGATGGTGAATAAGATGGCTTTACTGTATTTTTATTTATAACTTTGCCTAGTCTACTATCCCTAGGAAAGTTTTTCTCAATAATTTGGTAAAACTGTTTAGGTATGTTAGTGATAATGTTTAAGCCATAAGTATGGTTGGACCAGAGTGAATTTCTAGTCTGGGTTTCTTCTTATTTTCTACGTATGGTGGGGTTGTTGATCCCCTAGTTCTAAATGTAGTATTAGGTGCAATATCTCGCGTATTATTAGTATTTATTCTCCTTATGATTATGTTGTATGATATTATGTGAGGTGCATTCCTATTTGTCTTAGAATTCTCATTGTGCTTCACCGAGTTTTCTTGTATATAGTTTATTTTCCCAGTATATCCAGATCTGGCTAATGCTTCATTATCCTATTTTTTTGTTATTAGATAGTGACTCGTTAGATGATAGTTTTGATATTATCTTAGAGATACTAGGGATTATGGCTTTCTTAATGGGTCCAGGGTTGTTAGAGTTAAAATCTACATAATAGAGAGTTTAGTTGGGTTTATGATATGGTTCATATATTCTTTATCTTCTGTTTTTTTCTTTTTTTGTGCGTATAAATTTTTCAAAGTTAAATGTTGCCGATAATATTTACAATTACATTATCGTTTTTTTTAATCCTCTGATGAAAAGAGTTTGTCTTTGGAAATATATGGATTAAGGATATGAAATTCCTGGCCTTGAACTTCTGATGTTTTAATAAATATTGTATGTTTACAATTTTTTATTCTCATTTTTCATATTTTGTATATATATATATATATATATATATATATATATATATATATATAGTAAGCTATGAAAATATATTTATGGCAATTAAGGTACATCGAGGCTCCTGCGTTTCATCCTCGTGTGGAATCTTCAGGCTAAAATGCATGGAGTTTTTTTGCCGGGTATTTTTATATACAAGACTAGCTAGTTAACCAATCAGATTCTTTGTTGTTCTCATAGTCAATCATCGGTTCGGTTTGTTTTCCTTCCTATTTCCTATTCTATTGTTCTATTTTCTATATGATGAGTAATCCCGGTTTCTTTGTTGTTGTCTTCGCAAATCGTTGGGTTTCTCATGAGCAAAGGTTCGGTTGATTTTACTTCTTATCTATTGTTCTGTTTTCTATAGAGTGGCCTATCACTGTTTTTTTAATTTTGTAATTATTTGAAAAAACGCCCTTCCTATCTGCCCTACTATATATATATATATATATATATATATATATATATATATATATATATATATATATATATATATATATATATAGTACATGTATTGTATTAGTTTCTGTAAATGTAAATCCGTAGAAACTCAAGTGTTTATAAAAAGTGCTCAATAACAAGTAAAGCTGTTTATAAGTATAAAGTTTTATTTTTATATACAAGACTAGCTAGTCAACCAATCAGATTCTTTGTTGTTCTCATAGCCAATCATCGGTTCGGTTAGTTTTCCTTCCTATTTCCTATTCTATTGTTCTATTTTCTATATGATGAGTAATGTTTGTATAAATAAAACTTTATACTTATATATATATATATATATATATATATATATATATATATATATATATATATATATATATACATATAT
Organism: Sepiola atlantica; assembly: GCA_963556195.1. Classification (NCBI taxonomy): domain Eukaryota; kingdom Metazoa; phylum Mollusca; class Cephalopoda; order Sepiida; family Sepiolidae; genus Sepiola; species Sepiola atlantica. The sequence continues at coordinate 5,330,061 of OY744516.1, read as the reverse complement.
ATATGAGATTAGCGTCAAGACGACTACAGTAGAGCATCTTGAGACGTATTCTGTGGCAGCGGTACTTGTCGGACGTCTAAAAGGCATTTCAGCCTGAGCATGTGTTTTGTGCCTCTGGCAAGTAATGTCGTTTGACGTCTGGTCTATTTAGTGACGTAGCAGCAACCAATTACGCAATACCAAAACGGGAGATCATAATAATGTACAAATGGAAGCCAATTGTCTCGTGTGTAATATTTGCAGTAAAAACTTTTCAAATTAAACCTAGACTGCTCAGTCATTTGCTTACACTTTACACAACGTTACAGTTCTGTAAGGTTATCCTTCTGCTGGCTATTATAGTATCACTTGGTAAGCTGAGATTTGGAACCCGCATAGAAAACAAGTTTTCCCGGCTAAGTAACCCGAGAATGCGTGGCATTGAAGAGGAAATCAAAGGGTTTATAAAGTAATTAGGCGAAAGCAAAGAGGAAAACGTATTATTATGAATGATAGCTTGCCGATGGCCAACGGTACTTTAAGAATAGAAGGCGTCAAAGGGATAAAATATTACATTTAAAGTATGTGTTTAGGTTATAAATGTGACCATGGAGAGTAATTAGAGTCATGAGGGTAATAACCAGTAAGTTCATTCTTTCCTCATTACAACATCTTTATTAGTGTTAATATAGACTTATGCACTAAATTGACGTTATAACTCGTCCATACTGGTGGATTTGTGCCTGACATGACAGAGGTAAATACAAGCATTTGTAAAACGGTCATGTTTCGAAACGCACTTGTTGTATTCTTCTGCAACTTTGGACTATAGACCATTTCTATTCTCCACATAGGCTGCACGTGTGGAATGAGTGCCTAATTCACTTAATTATAAATCACAATTAATTTAACGAGACAAAGTGGATTTTCTTCAAATATAACTCAATACCAGAACTAAAGAATATTTCAGCATGAATGTTGTCTTATCAACACATTTATGAAACAAGCATTGATTCTCGAAGGCTTTAGTATAATAATAATAATAATATATATATATATATATATATATATATATATATATATATATATATACATATATATTAGGGTAGGTCGATTTTACACTTTTTTTTAAATATTAAAAAAAGGCACGTTCCGAAAGTTGTATATAGACCTATTAAATACTCATGCAAAAAATTAGATCAAAAACTTCAGCGGTTTTTTGAGCGTTTGGTATCAAAGATCGTAGACAAGAATATACTGAAAATTCCTCGTTTTTGCAAGATTTGCTTGAATATTGGTGTGAAAACCAAATAATTTTAGCATTTAAAAGCAGGGAATGTCCTTTTATTTTATAAAAATGATATGAATTAAAGAAATCTTCAAATTGAAAATTTGCCCCCCCCCCTCATTTTCAGTATCTGCTTTTGTAAACTACCTTTTAACGTTATGAATTAAACAGTAATATTTGAATACCTAAAAAAATGATTTTTTCTGTTATTAGTGAAAATATAACAAGCAAAGAAATAAGGAAAAACCTAACACTATTTTAATGAAGCTTAATATAGAGAGTCAAATTGCTCCATATAAGACCCCTTAGACAAAAATGCTGGTCTCAATTTCTGACTCAAAACTTTGGCTGTAATGCGTTGCTTCAAAGCCATATACAGTTTGTGAAGCTTCTGTTATTAACTTAACTGCCCGTTCCACACCCTGAGAATGTGAGGGCAAATCTGGCAAGTCAAGCTTGGTTCCATTCATCAACGATTCTCGAAGTTCAGATTCAGTAAAATCTTCCGTCATTGGTGGTTCAAAAATGCCGCATAATTTTAAACCTATTAATTGTGTCCAATGTGTGGCATTAAAATTAATAGGTAGTATTCTTTTTAATCTTTTTCTGGTTGACTCCTCACTCCTGAAAGAACAAATTAATTAATTGAATTATTAAAAAATTCCAATCTGTACTGCTTTAATAATTATTGTGAAATTAGATAAAATCTTTAAAAATCATTCTATAAATTGGAATAAATAATTGAGTCAGAGATATATGAATAAATATTACTTACCTAATGGCCAAAATTCTTTTTAAAGCTTCTTCTCTTACTTCAATCTCCTCAGATTTAACCATGGAATATAGAAAGTTTTCAGGCAGTAAACAAAATGTATTACCTTGTATATTTCTAAATGTGATATCTTGGATTTCCTGAGGCTGCTCCTTAATCCTCTGGATCATATTAAAAATGTGCACTTACTGATTGTGGAATTTACTATTTCTTTTAATTTCAAACCAAGAAGTGGCATACACATTTACAATAAAATTTACTACATAGTGTAGTTTTGTTGTGTGCCTTTGTGGGTATGCACCACGAGTCCATAAACACATGAGCCTGATGGCCAAAGTTAACCATCTTGCTTGGTTTAAAGGACCAATTTTCCAGGAGGCATATCTAGAGTCAACCTTACCTCTAGAAATACCTACTGTGTATTCATAAAGGAGTCTTTGGTCAGAACTAAGATCATGTATTTCATCAATTTTAAAAATTGACTCTAGAGGATTGCTAATAGTGGAAAATGATATTTGGGGTAAATCATATCAATCATTTGAGCATAATTTCCCCAGAGGGCTACTGAATGTTGTAGGGCCCTTTGCGCAACCATCTATGTTTTTAAAAAGGGCTCTGAAAGGTAGTTCATTATGATGCAAAGAGCAACCAATTGTGTGAAGAGTTTTAAAAAGTTTTTTTTCTAAAATTGCAACCATTCCACCTTCGCAACTTGTGTTGGTATTAGTGTTGTCAACAAGTATAGCCTTGATACTGTTCTCACTGTGGAATTCATGCAAAACATCCACCACTTGATCTGCATGAACAGCACCTGTTGCACCACTATTCGGAAGAACTCTATGTGTCAGATATTTACTTTCACATGGTGTTTCTTTTGTAAAAGTTAAATGGTGTTCTGGTCCCTTAGTTTTTTTCATAATTCTCTGTCTATTTTCATCCACAATTTCCTTATACATCAATGTGTCCTTATCCATTCTCCCATCAACTCCAATACATATATTTTAGGTGGGGTAAAAACTCCTGGATGAAATAGTTTTATTTATCTACCTCCAACAAGGTAAGATGTGACACAAGGTCAGGAAAGTGGGATTAGATAACCCTGCGCTATAGAGGTGAGCACTCTGGCCATTAAAAAATTGACTGGGCAGCCCCGTCGGCATTCCCCTGTAGGGCGCCTCAGACAGTTAGCAATAAACTTACTCCTCCCCAAAGAGGAAAGGCAAAGCCTGGGAGGATGCACCTCCTAGAATTGCACAGGACGGACAAGCCCCAATAGACGGGCGTAAATCCAGACCCAAAGGCCCGGACGATACCGGTTTATTTGGTGGGGTAAAAACCCCTGGCTGAACTAGATTTTATTTATCTACCCCCAACAAGGTAAGATTGACACAAGGTCAGGAAAGTGGGATGAGAAAGCCAGTGCTCGAGAGGTGAGCACTCTGGCCATTTAAAAATTGCCTGGGCAGCTTCGTCGGCATTCCCCGGTAGGGCCGCCTCAGACAGTAAGCAATAAACTTACTCCTCCCCAAAGAGGGAAGGCAAAACCTGGGAGATGCACCTCCTAGAACTGCACAGGACGGACAAGCCCCAATAGACGGGCGTGAATCCAGACCCAAAGGCCCGGACGATACCGGTTTATTTGGTGGGGTAAAACCCCCTGGCTGAACTAGTTTTTATTTATCTAACTCCCACAAGGTAAGGTGTGACAAAAGGTCGGGAAAGTGGGATTAGATAAGCCAGCGCTCGACAATTCAATATATATGTGTGATAATTAAACACAGAATCAACACGGGAACTCAAATTCGCCCGATGAATTTTCAACCGGTGAATACCATAAAAAATATCCAATAAATAAAACGCCTATGTAAACAAATAATTATTTATATATAACATTAAATATCATAGTGTTTTATTCCTTTTTAATTTGAATATGTACATTTAATTTCTTAAGAAAAATAATAATAAACTTTAAAATATTTATTATTAAGTAATGTATTACTTTTTTTTGTTAAAACCCGGGTTTAATTTAAGGCGACACATCTGCCGGTGAAATCTCGGCAGTGATAAAAAATCTCGATTTATTTGATCTTAAAGTTGCAATGCTCAAATAAATACAAAATTTTGAAGAAAAATATTTCTTGTGGTAACTTTTGACATTATTTGGCAACTTTCTTCGAGTGCGATAATTTGCAGTTTCAAAATCGACCTCCCCTAATATATATATATATTACTATTTCATGTATCCACAAAAATTTTGTAAGGAAATATAATTTTTTATGTATCAGATTTCAGTATTTACTTCAAAAGTGCTCGATACGAATGTAGAGCTAGGTAGTAAGTTATGAAAATATATTTATGGCAATTAAGCTACACAGAGGCTCCCGCGTTTCATTCTCGGGGGAATCTTCAGGCTATAATTTTAGCCTGAAGACTCCACACACCCCACACATATATTAGCCTGAAAATCTCCCCCCCCCCCGGGGATGAAACGCGGGAGCCTCTGTGTAGCTTAATTGCTATAAATATATTTTCATAACTTACTATATATATATATATATATATATATATATATATATATATATATATATATATATATATATATATATATATGTGTGTGTGTGTGTGTGTAATTTATTAATATTTCATAAATATACACATATAATATTATCGGGTAATATCATAGATTTCATATATATTTTTCAGTATTTACTTCAACAGTGCTCAATACGTTAGTAGAGGTTAGTTGAAGTATGACAAATATTTATGTCATATAAGTTACACATAAGCATTTATGTTTCATTCTCGAGGGCAATCATCAGGCTAAATAAATTTTAGCTTGAATAATCAAGTCTTTTTATCATTAAGAACTTTTATAGCACAACATTAAGGATTCACTGGATTTTCATCCTATTGATGTAAACTTACCTGGCATATATAAGGCTGGTTCGCGCCTTATGACCGTTTGAAATTTTCACTTCCCTACAGTGAAGAGAGCAATAAGCTCGAAACGACGTCTTCTGTAGGTAAACAATTTAATATTTATTCATAAATATAATTATAAAAAGCCCATTTAAGAAAAAAAAAAGTTGAGCAATGTTCGAATATATTTAGAAAGCAAGAGTCCGAGTAAGTTTGTTGAATTCTCTAGTCTGTCTTTATGTTTATGATGTGATCGGCGTAATTTTATATGGCCGTGAAAATGGAGTGAAAGCGTGCAGATCCATAGGTGGCTCTGTGAACCGGGTTCGCGCCTTACGACTGTCTGAAGTGCGAGGTCGTCTATATGTAAATATGCTTTAATATTTATTTTCAAATATGATATATACATATATATATATATATATATAATATGAAACTAAAAGTATACTTTTAGAGAGTAGAACCTATAGTGAAATGGTTTAAGCTCAATATACGAGATAGAGCAATTATAAATATAAATGAAAGAAAGAGATAAAGATGTACGAATGACAAATCTATTTCAACTTCGATTGTTCAATGCAAGGTGTACTCGGTAAAAACATCTTTTTACCGAGTACATTGAACAATCGAAGATGAAATAGATTTACCATTCGTACATCTTTATCTTTCTTCCTTCATTTATCTTATATATATATATATATATATATATATATATATATATATATAAATATTTTCTTTGTAGTACAAAACTTTATAATGGCATGAAAGAGACAATAGTGATTAATCATGATGAATTAAGAATTAAAAAGATGAAAGGGCAGCTGACCGGTATCGTACCTCGCTCAACAGAGCCAAATATCGAGATATCGTGTAAAAAATTTAATAAAGATGCTATGAGAATTATAGCGAGGGAAAGGGGTAAAAAAGAAAGAAAAAAGTTCAATCAAATAGAAACAACATCAAGCCCAAGAAGATTTTCAAGGACTTAATATAGATTGTTTCTAGGATCTTGAGATGGTAGGGAGAGTGCGACTTACTAAGAATGGAGAATAAGTCGACACTGAAATTAGAGGCACAGGTGTGGTTATTTATAAGATGTTCGACTATCGACGAACCATAAGTATTATGTAAAACGTCCGTTGGTGAATAATTTGCATTGCGAATTTTTGTGGGCACGTGTTGTTTGACCCGGATGTCTAATCTTTGTGACGTCATCCTAACGTAGTGCATACTGTAACTACATTTAAATAAATAAATAATAGAATTATTATGATGTGGGGGAAGGACATCTTTTGGAATAGAAGTCAAGATTGGTCGAGAGGAAAAAACAACCCGTGTATTCGCAGCAAAATAACATTGTTGTACAGACAAAGAGATTTGTTTGGCGAATCTATCACTAATGTAACCAAGCCAAGATAGGCGAAGGTAGATAGGGCATCTGTCTACAGAAGCTGATTTGCTTTTGTAAACATTTGATATTTTGGTTTTAATGGTAGATTGTACAAGGTCTAAAGGATAGCCATTGTTGCAGCGGGTCTTAGTGATGAATTTAATTTCTTCATCCAGCTTGGTCTTCGAACAAATCATTAAGGCCCTATGGGTAAGAGTCTTAATAAGATTAAACTTTTGTTTCGTGGGACAAAATGAGTACAAACGAGTGTAAAAACCAGTAAAGGTAGGTTTCCAATATACTGACGTCAAGAAACCAGAGGAAACTTTATTAACCCATATATCAAGAAATCGGAGTGAGGAATTGGCTTCCTTATCAATTGTGAATTTAAGAGCTGGATGAATATTGTTATGGACGTAAAAAACGTCCACTTCCATTTTATTGTTGAACAGACAAAAGGTGTCGTCAACATAACGAAAGTAAATATGTGGTCTATTTGGACAAGATAAGAGACCTTCTTCATGGAAACCAACAAAAATATTGGGTAATGCTGGTCCTAAGAACCACCATCAATTTGTCTGTACTTATGTCGTCAAAACTGAATTCTACCGTATCGAAGCAAATCTCATCAACTCCACGAAAACATTTTCAGGAATAGAAGGAATAGGCAGTTGACCGCGATATAAGGCATCGGCATATATATTAATCGTTTCAAGAAGGGGAACACAGGTAAACAGGCTAGATATGTCAAAAGAACACATACATTTATCAGTATCTGAATAATTTTGCATAAAGTTTTAAAATGAAAAAGAATCTTTAATGCAAAATGAACTGTAGTGTTCCAAAACTGGTTCTGAAATAGTGGCAAGCCATTTGGCTCCCTTGTGTTGGGAAGACCCTATCATCGATAATATGGGTCTTAATGGTAGCCTAGCTTTGTGGGTTTTTGGTAAACCATACAGACGGGGTCGAATAGAGCCCGTGGGTCTAATTATTTTAGAAATATTAGTGGGAAGAGCTCAACTCTTAACCCACTTAACCAAGCTGCCTTTTCATCTTTTTAATTCTTAATTCATCATGATTAATAAATATTGTCTCTTTCATGCCAATATATATATATATATATATATATATATATATATATATATATATATATATATATATATATATATGTGTGTGTGTGTGTGTGTGTGTGTATGTTTATAGGTCAAATAAATATATATATATATATATATATATATGGGCAGCATTTATTCTTTGATATATGTTAGATTAAACAGAATTGAAAGATCCTTTATTTTTATTTTTTGATCCAATTCAAGTTTTCAGACCAGCGATCTAATATTGTGCTCTAGTGTAAATAAGAACTCTCGTGATTCGTCGTCCGGTACGTGATCAGGTTACAAAATGAAAACTGGTGAATGTATTACGAAAGTCGATTAAGAACGTCTTAAGAACATTTTAATATACCCTCTCCTGTCTCGTATCGAGATTGATTGGTCGTGGGTTCTTATCAATACTGGAACACAACAGTAGATCGTTTGCCGGCTAACTCGGAAAATTGGATCAAAAAAGGAACAAACAGGAACTTTCATTTCTTTATAATTAAACATATATATATATATATATATATATATATATATATATATATAATGTGGGTTGGTCGTTCAATTTCAAAGTATTGCAGGGTTAGTTAATGAAATTGAAATATAAGCCATATTAGCAATACAAGATTAATTAATTTTTTTATTTTTTTATTTTTACATTAATCCTATCGATTTCGGAATAAAATTCCTTCTACTTATATATATATATATATAAATTCCCGAAACAGTTTTTCATGGTAAACAACTGATGATCCCTTAAAATAGTGTTAGAAACTAACTAATATAATAACTGTAAAAAATAAATTGACTTACATGAGTGATTTTCCACTGGAAGACTTGAGACTATGAGTTTTTTTTAATTTTTTTTTTTATTTATTTATTTTATTTTTATTTTTTTATATTTTTATTTTATATAGTTTTAATGGTTGAGAAACTTCCAAGACTATATATATATATATATATATATATATATATATATATATATATATATATATATATATATATATATATACTTATATTGCATTGTATTTTTCTTCAAACTATTAACTTGGGGAAGTCTTACAATAAAGATGAAACATTGATAAATATATAAACAACTATCTCTTTGTTTTTCTTTTTCCATTTCCTATACTTATATATATATATACATATTTATTTATTTATTTATAATATATATATATATATTTATTATTTATATATATATATATTTATCATTTATATATATATTATCTATATATATATTTATCATTTATATATATATTATCTCTATATATATTTATATAATAAATAGACACTATATGTAGGCAAACAAGAAGAAACAAGATGAATTTAAACTAAACGTAAATTCGATCTGAACTCTGATGTGAGTGTTTTAACATGTATAGTTCTTTTTATAAATTCAAAAATGTTTCGTTCTGACATGAGTGCTTGTTGGTTGAGGGAATAATTTATTCCTAACGGGGATAATAACTGGGTGTACGTGTGTACGTTGGTATTATCAAAGATGAGGATCCGCTTTGCCATTCGGGAGAACGATTTCACTCGGCAAACTTGTTAATCAAAATGAAAAAAAGACGTTTTATAAAGTTGAAAATGTCATGTTTTTCATAAATATTTCACATTTATTCCAGTTTTGTTATGAATAATAAATTTTGACTAAGTATGCGCGTAATTTTGTTTGGGTTTAAAAAAAATTATTGTCTATACACAAACACTGAAAAGAAATATACGATTTTATAGGATTGCATTAATCTGCAAACAACGTAATCATATTCAGTATTAGTTTTATAAAGAAGTTCAATTCGAAGAGTAAACGAATATAAAGTGTTAAAAACTATGGATTAGAATAATAATTAAAACTATGCATTAGAAGAACAAGTAAAAACTATGGATTAGAATAATAATTAAAACTATGGATTAGAAGAACAAGTAAAAACTATGGATTAGAATAATAATTAAAACTATGGATTAGAAGAACAAGTAAAAACTATGGATTACGAATAATAATTAAGACTATGGATTAGAAAGACAAGTAAAAACTATGGATTAGAATAATAATTAAAACTATTGACTAGAAGAATAAGTAAAAACTATGGATTAGAAGAACAAGTAAAAACTATGGATTAGAAGAACAAGTAAAAACTATAGACTAGAAGAATAAGTAAAAACTATGGATTAGAATAACAAGTGAAAACTATGGACTAGAATAATAAGTAAAAACTATGGATTAGAAAAACAAGTAAAAACTATGGACTAGAATAATAAGTAAAAACTATGGATTAGAAGAACAAGTAAAAACTATGGGTAAGAAGAATAAGTAAAAACTATAGATTAGAAGAATAAGTATAAACTTTGGATAAGAAGAATAAGTAAAAACTATGGATTAGACGAATAAGTAAAAACTATGGATTAGAACAATAAGTAAAAACTATGGATTAGAAGAATAAGTAAAAACTATGGATTAGAAGAATAAGTAAAAACTATTGATTAGAAGAATATGTTAAAACTATTGATTAGATGAATAAATAAAAACTATGGATTAGACGAATAAGTAAAAACTATGGGTTAGATGAATAAGTAAAAACTATGGATTAGAAAAATAAGTAAACACTATGGATTAGAAAAATAAGTTAGTACTAGGGATGAGAAGAATAAGTAAAAACTATGGATTAGACGAATAAATAAAAACTATGGATAAGAAGAATAAGTAAACACTATGGATTAGAAAAATAAGTTAGTACTAGGGATGAGAAGAATAAGTAAAAACTATGGATTAGAATAACAAGTAAAAACTAGGAGTTAGAAAAAAAAGAAAAAAACTATGGATTAGATGATTAAGTAAAAACTATGGATTAGAAAAATAAAAAAACTATGGATCAGAAGAATAAGTAAAAACTATTGATTAGGTAAATAAGTAAAAACTATGGATTAGATGAATACGTAATAACTATGGATTCGATGAATAAGTAAACACTATGGATTAGAAAAATAAGTAAAAACTATGGATTAGAAGAATAAGTAAAAACTATGGATTGAAGAATAAATAAAAACTATTGATCAGAAAAATAAGTAAAAACTATTGATTAAGTAAATAAGTAAAAACTATGGATTAGATGAATACGTAAAAACTATGGATTAGAATAATAATTAAAAACTATGGATAAGACGAATAAGTAAAAACTATGGATTAGATGAATAAGTATAAACTATGGATTAGACGAATAAGTAACAACTATGGATTAGATGAATAAGTAAAAACTATTGATTAGTAGAATAAGTACAAACTATGGATTAGAAGAATAAGTAAAAACTATAGATTAGATGAATAAGTAAAAACTATGGATTAGAACAATAAGTAAAAACTATGGATTAGATGAATAAGTAAAAACTATGGATTAGAATATTAAGTAAAAACTTTGGATCAGAAGAATAAGTTAATATCAGTGGTTAGAAGAATAAGTAAAAACAATGGACTAGAAGAATAAGTTAATACTAGGGGTTAGAAAAATAAGTAAAAACTATAGATTAGATTAATAAGTAAAAACTATGGTTTAGAAGAATAAATAAACACTATTGATTTGAAAAATAAGTAAAAACTATGGATTAGATGAATCCGTAAAAACTATGGATTAGATCAATACGTAAAAACTATGGATGAGAGTAATAAGTAAACACTATGGATTAGACGAATAAGTAGAAACAATGGATTCGATGAATAAGTAAAAACTATTGATTAGAAGAATGAGTAAAAACTATGGATTAGAAGAATAAGTAAAAACTATGGATTAGAAGAATAAGTAAAAACTATGGATTTGAAGAATAAGTAAAAACTATGGATTAGAACCATAAGAAAAAAAACTATGGTTTAGAATAATAAGTATACACTATGGTTAAGAAGAATAAGAAAAAAATATAGATTAGAATAATAAATAAAAACTATGGATTAGAAGAATAAGTTAATACTAGGGATTAGAAGAATAAGTAAAAACTATGGTTAAGAAGAATAAGTAAAAACTATAGATTTGATGACTAAATAAAAACTATGGATTAGAAGAATAAGTAAAATCTGTGGATTAGATGAATAAGTAAAAACTATGGATTAGAATATTAAGTAAAAACTTTGGATCAGAAGAATAAGTAAAAACTATGGATTAGAAGAATAAGTAAAAACAATGGATTAGAAGAATAAGTTTATACTAGGGATTTGAAAAATAAGTAAAAACTATGGATTAGATAAATAAGTAACAACTATGGATTAGAAGAATAAATAAACACTATTGATTAGAAAAATAAGTAAAAACTATGGATTAGATCAATACGTAAAAACTATGGATGAGAGTAATAAGTAAACACTATGGATTAGACAAATAAGTAGAAACAATGGATTAGATGAATAAGTAAAAACTATGGATTAGAAGAATAAGTAAAAACTATTGATTAGAAGAATAAGTATAAACTATGGATTAGAAGAATAAGTAAAAACTATGGATTAGAAGAATAAGTAAAAACCTGGGATTAGCAGAATAAGTAAAAACTAGGGATTAGCAGAATAAGTAAAAACTATGGATTAGAAGAATAAGTAAAAACTATGGATTAGAAGAATAAGTAAAAACTATGGATTAGAAGAATAAGTAAAAACTATGGATTAGAAGAATAAGTATAAACTATGGATTAGAAGAATAAGTAAAAACTATGATTAGAAGAATAAGTAAAAACTATGGATTAGAAGAATAAGTAAAAACTATGGATTAGAAGAATAAGTAAAAACTAGGGATTAGCAGAATAAGTAAAATTTCAATTAAAACACGAAAAGAAAAGTAAAATATAATATATGGATGAAAATGAACAATCAAACATTTATTTTATAACTATGTTAGGGCAGCTTTTGTAAAGGCAATACTTTTTTTAAATATGATTTTCATTTTAAGAAGTAAGTAACTGAAAAGGCTGAATTTTTTTATAAGAAACCAAAATTCATCATAGTAGCTCTAATGTAAACAATGCATTATTTTATGTAAATAAATACTTGTACTTAAATAGAATTTTGATATATCGAAGTAATTCATTAAAATGTCTGACTTGTAACGAAATGCATTTTCGCTGAATTAAATCAGTAATAAATAGAATTTGTTCGTAATTAATATGTTTTATTTAAATAAACCGAACTGAATTCGAATGGATGCAATTAAATCAATAAAATAATTTTTCTAAAGTAGTTTTTCATTTAAAATAAGATTCTTAATTTCAAGAAGTAATTCATTAAAATGAATCACTTGTTTTATAAATAACTGAAAGGCACTAGAAAGGAATGTATATCTTAATTAAATCAGTTTCTGTTTGAGTCGCGTATTGTGAAAAGTGTAAAATAAACCGCTTAGATTCAAAAATAATAACCGCTATGTTTTGTGTACCTGTAGTGTTAAGTACAGGAATGAATGGTTAATAAGAATTGTAGTAGCAACAGGCAGCGTAACCACGTTCCATTTCTTTTTTGTTAAACCGATCGTGTACGAAATATGTTTAGTGGCAGGCTTATATTATATATATACCGGGGTTAGTATCGTGGAGTACCGTGAATGGTTATCTGTATACTGATGATTCCGCAAAGTTGAAACGTATACGTATGTAGATAACAGTTAAATATTTATCATTATTTGTATCTATTTCTCAACTAGGCTCTTTAATGAGGAAATAAGCGAAGCCGTCAAAAGCATGTTTCTTACCGTTGAACACTGTTATGACGGTCGACTATAGCTGTCCGCCTCTTTGACACATATCTATGGTTTATTTCTAATCTCGTCCGTAGTCATTTACCGTAGCCTCATCGGTTAGTGCGCTCGAATTGGAGTTAAATATGGCTCTTGTTTCGGGATTCGAATCGTGCGACTGGCGTGAATGGTTATCTCTACACTGATGATTCCGCAATACGTATGTAGATAATATTTATTAGTATGTAGATAATATGTATTATTAAAATAATTATATATATATATATATATATATATATATATATATATATATATATATATATATATATATATATAACATTTCTTTTCTTTTCTCCCCATTTCATTCTTTCCAAATATGATCTAAGGTTAAGATCAGATTTTATCTCCGCCTGATAAAATCTCAGTTTATAACAGCTATTGATAACATCGACATACCAGTATCGCAGATTTTGCACATGCCTGTGTAAATAAAAATAATCATATATATATATATATATATATATATATATATATATATGTGTGTGTGTGTGTATGTGTGTGCGCGTATGTGTAATTGCATCTCTATTCATACAGAAATAACATTACGAAATTTTAGTTATTTTCCGATTTCATGATTTTTCTTCCATTACTTTTTCTTCCATGATTTTTTTTATTCCCGGCTACTCATCCCTGACCCCGCGTCTTGTCTGTTTAGACAATATATCTTTTTAGTATATTAAAAAAAAAAAAAATTCTTCTTGTCTTAAATTGAAAAACAGTTTGCTGAAACCTCCCCCACCACCACCACCACCACCAAAAAAACAACAACTCATCGACGAGATCTAAACTTGTTTTCTTTTCTTTACGCCCACCCCCTTCTTTAATTGTTTCCCGAGTTTCCGCTAAGGTTTCTGATTTGAGACACAGACCCTTCACCTTGAGCACCTGGACTCGCACGTCTGAATCCAAAGTAGCCGTGGACGTTGTTGCTTATATAGGTTTACGTTTACCCCCCCCCCATCCTCCCCCTCCTCCCCTCTCAACCCATTTGCTTTTCTCACGCTTTTCTGTTTGACATCAGTGTATGTCGTCGATTGTGACTATCTTTTCCAAATTACATGAAATGTTCTTTTTTTTAAATTCTTTCTGTTTTTCTTTTCTCTCTTCCGTGATGGCATTTAGGAACCTTCAAGACGTCAGCCTCTTGATCTGGCTTTTTTGATACAGATGTCGTCCCGTTAGCAATGTTAACAGTTTTTCTTTTATTCACTCACGCACACACACACACACACACACACACACACACACACACACACGCGCGCACGCACACACACTCACCCCCCCCCTACACACACACACGCACGCACGCACGCACGCACGCACACGCACGCACACACACACACACACGCCCTCCCCCCACACACACGCACACACACACCCACCCACCCATGTAGGCAAGGCATAACATGTAGTGGAAGCAACGGCAGAGATGACAGTGGGCAATCGTCTAGTGTACCACGACTTCCGCTAACAAAGAAAGAACACATGAGATGGACGTGACAACAAAAATGAAGAAGAATAATAAGCATGTATCTTATGTAGTAATTGTCTGGATCTCTGAGATGACGTGTTTTCATTATGGATTTCAGTGTTCGGACTGACTTCCTCATCTTGACTGCCATGCTCACAACGTTTCGGCCGTTCTGCCCTCCGGCATTCATCAGGTGTACTGTATCGAACTCGGGTACCGTCTGTCTGACTCTAGAACTCAATCCCTTTATTCTCACGGGGTACCACGCTCGGATTCCATTTTTTTGGTTCTGAGACACACTCGTTAATTCTCTGTTGCTTTCCGTTCTGCTGCTGCTACTGCTGCTGCTGCTACTGCTGCTTATCGCTGAATGTTACTTTCACTGCCTTCGCTCGGGATTGAACTTAGCACCGCCAGATAACTTGCAACTTTCGAACTAAAGGACAATCCGAGCTTGGATTAGGTTCGAGAGTCCAGGCAGACGATTCCCGAGTTCGATACAGGACACCTGATGAAGGCCGGAGGGCAGAACGGCCGAAACGTTATGAGCATGGCAGCAAAGATGAGGAAGTCAGTCTGAACACTGAAATCTGTATCTTATGTAGTTTCTGAGTTTTATGCGGACACGCATGCACGCACAGAATTAAGACTTTCCTATAGATAATATATAATGAAGATATGCCTTCATATGAGTATCCGTTTAGCAATGAGCGTGTATCTTATGTAGTTTCTGAGTTTTAGACGGACACATACATGCTCAGAATTTTGAATTTTCTTTATATAAGGAGGACGTACGGTTTTTATTTCATTAAAAATAAATACGTCTCTCGGAAAAAACTGTCTTCCTGTCTTCCCTGCAGACTTCTACATGGTCGTTTTCAAATCCAATAACAACAAATATCTGTCGTAAACCATCAACTTAAGCAATCAAATTTTGTTCATCCCATTCATCCTTTTTAATCATCTCATAATATTTTTCGTCGTTCGGTAATGCATTCACACCTATTGCACTCTGCGGGGGCCAACATATGAAAGTCTATAAAGTTCATCAAATAGTCATGCGTGACGTTACTTCTCATAATCATGTGCTACGGGGCCAATA
Source organism: Sepiola atlantica (assembly GCA_963556195.1). Classification (NCBI taxonomy): domain Eukaryota; kingdom Metazoa; phylum Mollusca; class Cephalopoda; order Sepiida; family Sepiolidae; genus Sepiola; species Sepiola atlantica. The sequence goes on along the minus strand of OY744516.1, from coordinate 5,314,266 downwards.
TCTTCGTTGAAGAAGCCACATTACATAAGACTGAACAAGAAAACCCACTTAATAATCATTCTTCCCTTGGTGAATTCTTCTAGCATTACTTCTATCGCAGGTTTGATTGTGAATGAAGACTCAAAAACACAAAAAGGATGTTGTTATTGCTTACTTTTATTGCTTGTATATGTCGACACTACCTTATAGAAGCACTTATTTCTTTATGTACTGTGGGTGCCCTGCTGGGCCACACCAGAATAGTTAGTGCACAGGACATCTTCGCGACAAGGTTCGCATTTCCATATTCTCGATCATTTATAAAGTTTGTCAATATTTCTGTTTTTACACATTCCTTCTGCAAACAAAAAAATGAGTACAACTGTTTATTTTCTAATTCAACTCTTAACTATTAATATTCCAAAATCACAGCTGAATTCAAAAAGCGAATTCCGAAACATATTCTAATCTTTTGCTACTTATAACTATATAGACAATATCTTCGTTGGGAATATCACGTTACATTAGACTGGAAACACACACCTCAGAGAATTTCCGGAAGAACCTCTTCCGCAGATTTGTCAAAAATTGAAGACTTGAAGATAGAAAAAGGACTTTTCATTTCTTACTTTTGTCAACATCAACTCACTCTCACGCTCGTTTCTTTATTACTGTGGGTGACCCTCCAGACTCCACCAGTGATGGCGAGCGTACAGGACGATCTCGCATTGCCAAACGTGACACAATTTCTCTAACATTTCTTGATCACTGATAGTATTTTTCCAAACTGTTTATGTTTCCTTGCATTCTTATCCAAACACAAATGATAAATGTTTACTTTTTCAATTCAACTCTTACTCATTATCTGTCAAAATGGCACCTGAATTCTAAAAGCGCATTTCGAATCACATTCCACTATTAACCTATATTTTATTAATCCACTTTTGAAACAAACTCCTCTCCGTCGTGATAATAATGGGCTACTAGCCTTATTATCATCCATATTATTAGTAGTACAATCATCACTTTATCCGCCTCAGAACGGGTAATCTCGTTACATTTACGTTGACAATCCATCTATCTCAGTAACTCGCATCCTCGAGTGGCTTTTGGTCTTAGTAAGTGATGACTCATTAGTAAACATATCTATGAATATAAAATACTCTCACTTATGGTCGTGAGCAATTTTCACCTTTATTTAGCCAACTATGTATATTTTAATTCTGTCTCTCTTTAATTTAGAACATGATCATTCAGTTACAATAAACCGAAAGGATGTGATGGTTGCATTGATGAAGACTCCATTGCTCAGATTGTTGATTCACTGGTTCGATGACGTCACCATTCGTTGCATACTTATCGCTTCTTCTTGCTAATCTAATGAACAATCAAATCTTATATTTGGTAAATACTTACCCTTCCCCATTGTCTAACTCACATCGGAGGTAAACACTCCGAAGTACAAACACATTTACGGTGCTTATGGAATTGCATACAACAGAATATGTGCAACGAAAATCAATTGCTACAAACGGAAAAACATGGCGAACAAAAGAGGGGAATAGAGGTAGATAACTCGAAGAATCAACGTCCAGTGCTCAAGTCGGTAAATATAATTATAATTACTGTATGTTTAAAAGCGAACACCAGCTGCGCCACAAAGGACTTTATTATTAAATAGACTTTTGTTGTGTACTTGTGGACATGTAAATGCAATATATTAAACGATCGCGCGACCGTAGCCATCTGTGTGATGCGCTATGGCCACGTTTGTGTCGGTAGAACGATAACAAATCGCATTAGGTTTAACACGTGGCCGCTTAGAAGGTACGGGTAATTTATCGGCTAATATTGTCCTTGCAGGGAGAAAGGAACCTTTGATGTTTTAGCGATGTGTTATGGATAAATAACCTCGTTTGACATCATCTAAGGAAGTGAGCATTTGGTATGGGTATTAGAGAGTGGGGTTGTTGAAATTGTTATGCTTCCATGATAGACTTCGGTTAGTTACTCTCTCTCTCTCTCTCTCTGTTTGTCAATTTATTTTGGCAAACATGGCACAAAGCTAGTTTTAAATCCGAGATCCGTATTTATACATGTCCATATTAGAACAATAATTAACCCTTTTGCCCCCCCCCCCCCAAATAGTTCTTTCTTTTTTGAAACTCACTCAAGCATAGTGAACGGGGAGTGTTAGAAATTGAAACTCAGCGAACTCCAGACATATTCAAATATTTCATATTTGTATTAAGACTAACAGCTCCGAAGGTCGCTTAAATCAGATTCCTACTGCTATCAAATCCGGAACAAGATTTGAAGTTAACATTAAAAAATATAGCTGAAGAATGTCAACGAATAAAAGTCTTACATCACAACATTGCAAAAATTGAGGAAAGAGATATGTCACACATACACTAAGTCTGATAAGGGAATAAAACAGTATTTTCTTTTCTGAATTAATTCTTGCGGGCAAATACACTCTATATACAGATTGTTCATTTACAATCAAGGAGCGCCATATTTGTTGCAATAAAGGAAGTTAGTTCTCGCGTTGTAGAAAAGAACTAAGACAAATTCTGAAAGTTAAGAATATAGTTAACTCTACAAAAACAAAAAATGTATTCCCTACAATAAAAAGAAAATTCGTAAATATTCAGATTGAAAACACAAATTTCAATTAGACAGAAAAGGGTCTCACTTGATATGCCGTAAAACAAAACAACCAAACCAAACAACATGAATAGATATTTGAAGATAGAAAAAACTTGACGCATAAAATATTTAACCAAAATGACCGGATTTGAAATTTAAAAAAAAACCCGAAAAGGGTTGATATGCCGTAAAATAAGCCAAAGCAAACAACATAAATAAATATTTGAAGACATAAAGAACTTGAAGCATAAACACTTTTACCAAAATGACGGGATTTGGTATTAAATAACCCGAAAGGGCTGATATGCCGTAAAACAACAAAACAAAACACCATAAATAAATATTTGAAGATATAAAGAACTTGAAGCATAAAAGGGACACGCTTACGATTGAAAGACACGAGCTTCGTTTTAACAGGATTAAACGGAACAAGCCATTTCGTACCTCAATCCACAACCGAACCCAGGTCAACTTCTTGATAAGCTACATATTCAACTGATCCCAGTGACGCAACACCAGAATAAAGTGCGGTATCATCGGCACAGATGTTAATCTTCTGAATAATATTCTCTGGAATATCATTGATGTAGAGAAAATTGATATAGAGAAAACACGGTGTTGGGCCTAGAATAGAGCTCTGAGGAACATCCTCATTGATAGGAAAAGAGAAGTAGGAGACACAATCCAGAGTTACTTGCAAGCTTCGATCAGAAATAAAACAAATAATAATGTCAAGAATGTTACCACCAATACCATAACCCTGAAGTTTGTGTCGAAGACCAGAATGCTACACTCTGTCGAACGCCTTTGACATGTCAAACGCAATGGCCTTATCCTCTCTCAGCAGTTAAAAAAAGGCCCACAAAAGCTATACTGAACATTACTTAAGAGGCTTAGACTTTCCAGAAAATGAACAAGTTTTGGGATTAAAGTGTCTTAAAAAGACACTTAAATCCAAAAACTTTTTACTTTTTGTGAATTTTTCTGATGATTTTGTAATGTTGCACAGACGATATTAACATAAAAATGTCGTTTGGCACAAGACAAATAAAACGGACTGTAAAAAATATATCTCACGTAAATGTTCTCTTTTTTGGAAATGTGAAAAAATAAAAATAATAAAATAAAAACATGGTTATTGGAATATAATATGAACCTGACATATATATATATATATATATATATATATATATATATATATATATATATATATATATATATATAGAGAGAGAGAGAGAGAGAGAGAGAGAGAGAGATCAATATAAAAGGTTTGGTCCTTGTCTAAGTTAGCCATGCTGATAACGACTGAGAGCGAGAAACACGTGTCCATGGATTACCTTTATATACGTATAAAATAAATAATATATATATATATATATATATATATATATATATATATATATATATATATATATAGAGAGAGAGAGAGAGATACAGACAGAGAGACAGGGAGACGGAGAAAGACAGAGAGAGACAGATAGAATGAGAGAGATAGAATGAGAGGGTGTGATATATATATATATATATATATATATATATATATATATATATATATATATAGAGAGAGAGAGAGAGAGAGAGGAGGGAGAGAATGAGATAGATAGAGAGAGAGAGAATGAGAGAGAGAGAGAGGAGGGAGAGAATGAGATAGATAGAGAGAGAGAATGAGATAGAGAGAGAGAGAGAGGGGGAGAGAATGAGATAGAGAGAGAGAGAGGGAGAGAATGAGATAGATAGAGAGAGAGAGGGAGATGGAGAGAAGTAGATAGATAGAGAGAGAGAGAGAGGGAGAGAGAGGGAGAGAATGAGATAGAGAGAGAGAGAGGGGGGAGGAGAGAATGAGATAGAGAGAGAGTGAGAGAGGAAGAGAGAGAGAGGGGGGGGGGTAAATGAATTTCTCCTTAAACGAAGCAAGTTCATGCCATATCCAGAGGGCGTTTATGGGAAGAATGTATTTGAGTTCAACTGATTATTTTTTCTATCTTTCTAACTAAATCGTTGCCGACATGTCAGATCGGTTTTGTGGACACCTCTTCCAAGACACGTTCGTTGATATTCTTTGTGTTCAATGTTGTTAGCTGTTCGATATCGGATATAGAATTCGAACTGTTTGTACTGACCCGAGGCTTTCTGATTTCACATTGAACCGAATGGCCTCCACATGGCATTTTTCGAATGACATTTTCTAGTGGTATTGTCGCGGCTCCGAGCCAGAAACATGGTCACAGGTTGGTAAAAAGAGACGGACGAGAAAAGAAAACTTGTAGACAAAATTAAAGTAAAAGTGGGTAAGTGAGTAAGAAAATGGAAAGAAAAAATGGGTTGGAAGAAAAAGAAGGGGGTCTTTTGGGAGAGGGGAAAGATAAAAATTAAAACGATTGGGAAGAGGAGGAAGAAAGAAAAAGGATAAAGAAAAGGGAGAAGGTTGAATAGAGAATAAGGCAAAGGAAAGAGAAGGAAGAAGAGGAGGAGGAGGAGGAGGAGGAAAGTGTTGAAGAAGACGAAAAACAAGGATAGAGAAAGAGAAGAAGAGGAAGAAGAAGAAGAAAAAACGTAGAAGAAGGCTATGAATAGTAGAAAGAAAGAACGGTACAACTATAGCTGACGCGCCAGATTTCCGTGACTTCACGTCGACAACGATCGGGTAGATCACGGAAGCGCCCGAGCGCTGACGGAATAATATCATTTTTTCTTTCTTTTATCTTATAAAAACATTGACAAATTCCCCCCTCCAAAAAAACATTATTTTCACAAAAAAAAAAAATGATTTTAATCTATGTATTTTTTCTTTAAATTTATTTGTCTTATATTAACGTTGGCCAGTATTCCAGTTAGAGCTTGGCAGTTTGACTGCAGGGCTTCGCTATCACTTAAAACGGGAGCCCTAACCCTAAACCCTAGCCCTAAACCCTAACCCTTACCCAAAACTCTAAACCTAAACCAAACCTAAACCCTAACCCTAACCCTAACCTTAAAACTAAACCATTTTTCTTTCTTTCTTTGTTTTATGTTAGCAAGAAAAAAAAAGAAGAAAAACAGCGAAACCAATGAAAAAGAAAAAATAGACAAACCCCCCTTCACATTTTGTTTTGCTTTCTACACATTTAATTGAAAATGGTTCAATTGCCCCCCCCCCTTCCACCCAACAGTTTGTTCGGTTTTTATCTTTTTATCTATGTATTTTCTATTTGAATTTCTTCGTCTTATATTATCGCCTGCATGTCTTCCATTAACGCTTGGCGTTTTCGTCTCGGAAACTCTCGGGCTCTTCCGCGACCTGCCCGATCGTTGCCGACGCGAAGTCACGGAAATCAGGCGCGTCATCTATAACAGCACCGAATAAGGAAAAGGAAACAGAAGACGAAGGAGGAGGAAAAACAACCAAAGAATTCCTCTTCTGTATTACTAAAATTATGAGATAACTTCACGTGTGTCTGTGAAATTTTTCTCGCGTCAACGTTATTTTGACAATTACAATTTAAATTCTTATTTTTTATTATTCGATTATTTATTGACATCAAAAATGCAATAGCATGATATATAACCAAAATTTAAAAATTCTATTAAAAAGTAGATTCAATTATAAAATTAAATCAGTAAGAATGCATTTCGGTTTCTTTGTAAACAAGGCAGTCTTTTAAATATTTAAAAAAAATTATTTCGTTAACTTCGAAATTTGCATTTAAACTGCCGAATAGAAAGTCATTTTTGATTTTAAAAATGCTCATCAAATCCTTATTTAATTAAATGAAAGGTTTGTAAGACAATAATTTTATGAATGGGGATAAAAACAACATTATCTTAACAATAGTTTTATAACAGTTTGGTTTAATTGATAATCTAATGGCTAAACGATTTCGTAATAAGTAAATTAAAATCTCAAGATCCTTTTAAAAAACAAATAATTTTGTAAAAACAAAAAAGAAGAAAACAAAAGACACAGAGGAAGTAACAGAAAAAAGTAAAAGTAAAATAGAAAAGAAAAGAAAAAAGAGAAAAGAAAGAGAAAAAAGAAAGAGAAAAATAAAAGAAAGAGAAAAAAGAAAGAAAGAGGAAAATAAATTAGAATAAGGAGAAGTTGAAAAAGACAAACAAAAAACGACAGAAAAAAAGAAAAAGAAAAAGAAGAAAAAAAAAGAAAAAGAAGAAAAAAAGAAGAAGAAAAAAAGAAGAAGAAGAAGAAGAAAAAGAAGAAGAAAAAAGAAAGAAAGAGGAACATAAATTAGAATGAGAAGTTTAAAAAGACAAACAAAAGACTACAGAAAAGAAAAGCAAGATCATAAAATGGAAGAAGAAGAAGAAAAAAAGAAAAAGAAGAAAAAGAAGAAGAAGAGAAACTTAAGAAGAAGATAAAGAAAAGAAGAAGAAGAAGAAGAAGAAAGAAAGAAAGAGGAAAATAAATTAGAATAAGGAGAAGTTGAAAAAGACAAACAAAAGACGACAGAAAAAAAAAGAAGAAAAATAAGAAGAAAAAGAAGAAGAGAAAATGAAGAAGAAGAAAAATAAGAAGAAAAATAAGAAGAAAAAGAAGAAGAAAATAAAGAAGAAGAAGAAAAAAAAGAAGAAAAAGAAGAAGAAAATGAAGAAGAAAAAGAAGAAGAAATAGAAGAAGAAGAAGAAGAAGAAAAAAAGAAGAAGAAAAGAAGAAGAGAAAATGAAGAAGAAGAAGAAGAAGGAGAAGAAGAAGAAAAAAGAAGAAAAAGACAAAGAAGTAGATGAGAAAAGGAAATATATATATATATATATATATATATATATATATATATATATATATATATAATTTTTTGGGGGAATACACAATTTTATTATCGCAAGCATAAAGAGAAGACGAATTTTATCGTTTATGATTAAAAGTTAATCAAGAAAAAAAAAAGCCGGCCAACCGGTTTTGCCCTCTCTTAACAAAGGCTGTATCGAGTGATTAAAAAAAACGAGGGATTTAAAAAAAAGCGGGTGAAAAGAGAAAGTACAGAAAATGAAACTGCCTTATGATATATGTATTTTGGGCCAAACTTGGAAATTTTTTGTCAAACTCTGGAATCTATACAGACTTTCAACCCGAACACTTTATTTAAACCGCGGGGTGTATTGTTCTTGTCCTGTCAGCCAGAAGTGTTAATTAATTATTCTTAGCATCGCCTCTACTGACGATTGAACCTTCAACCTTCCGAAGGCTTTCACTTAGAACGGAACGCTTTTATTTGTTGTGTCACGGATTTATGTAGACGAGTATACAAATAAATGGTAAGATGGTGAAAAGCAGATGTCTAATAGAGAAAAAAAGAAAAAGGAAATGCATGAAACGATGTAATGTTGGGGGAGACAATTAAAAAGAGTAAGAAAGAAAGAACTAAGTAATTAGAAGAAAAAAGACATGAGAGGATAGAGACTCACAGGAGGAAAAAACGGACAGTGAAACGGACAGAGTAACAAAGCAAAACGGTGAAAGAGAGAGAGAGGGGGAGAGAGAGAGGGAGAGAGAGGAAGAGATAGAAACAGAGAGAGAGAGGGGGAGAGAGAGGGGGGAGAGAGAGGGAGAGATAGAAACAGAGAGAGGGGGAGAGAGAGGAAGAGATAGAAACAGAAAGAGGGGGAGATAGAGGGAGAGAGAGAGGAAGAGATAGAAACAGAGAGAGGGGGAGAGAGAGGAAGAGATAGAAACAGAGAGAGGGGGAGAGAGAGGGAGAGAGAGGAAGAGATAGAAACAGAGAGAGAGGGAGAGAGAGGAAGAGATAGAAACAGAGAGAGAGGGGGAGAGAGAGGGGGAGAGAGAGAGGGAGAGATAGAAACAGAGAGAAGGGGAGAGAGAGGGGGAGAGAGAGGGGGGAGAGAGAGAGAGAGGGAGAGATAGAAACAGAGAGAGGGGGAGAGAGAGGAAGATGTCAAAACACAGATGGAGCGCGACTCTTGAGACATAATCATCTTAATAAACTAAAGCGTAACGATTTAAGAAAGATAGATAGATAGATAGAGAGAGAGAGAGAGAGAGAGAGAGAGAGAGAGAGAGAGAGAGAGAGAGAGAGTGAGTGAGTGAGAGGGGGGAGGGGGTGTCTTGTGTTCCGTATTTTATTGTCCTTGTACATTGACAGGTCATGAAAAAGGTAATAGGAAAAGCCAGAAACCCATCTAAGGCCATGTCCCCGAGGGGAATTCTACGCGTCGGTACGTTGTCGGCCTTTTCAGACATGCACCAATCTGCCAGGGGAAATTAGAACAACAGTCTAGCGGACAATAAACCTCCGATCGATTCGGCAAAACTTTCCCGCCCTATTATATACAGAAGTTGTTTTTGTCTATTTGCAGGGGATAAATAAAATGTTGACCAACCAAAAACAGAGATGTATTCACCAATGAAAGAAGAAAAAAAAAAGTTAAAATAAAAACCTTGTCGTTTACAATCAAATAAACTGACGAGATTTGCGGTCAAATATTGAGTTCTTTTTTAACTTTGGAGGGAAAATGTTTTTACTTGTTCTCACTATTCATTGATTTGAACTACCTGAAAGTTTGCTTCGATAGTGGGTGTTTAGCCCGAGCTTCAGGCAAGGGACACTGGTAAATCAAGTGAAATGAAGTCAGAGGGACAGCCTAAACTATAGAAATACCTTCTGTAGAAATACTCGTGAAAACTTGACTAAAATATATAGCGTGACCCCCGAAGATGACACCCATGGAATAGTTAATAAAATTCAAATTTATTTGTGCAATGCCACCATATTTCGTACAAATAAACTCCAGTCTATGCCTAACGTGTCCACCAAATTTTAGTCACGAATATCCAACAGTCTTCATTTTATCGCTGTGTAATGGTAAACGTATCTGGATACGTGTGACTAAGTTAGTAATAACTGACAAACTCCTTTCCTGGCAATGCCCTGATTGTAGCTGCGATGGCCCTCATCAGTTCAAGAATAAGCTGGGAATTGTTTTGATGGATATTATCTTTAAGATAAGCCCACAGATACAAATCTTGGGAGTTTAAGGTCCAACGAGGGTAAATCCCATTCAGGATCAGTGCTATAAAAGCAGTGTTATAAAAGTAGTGCTATAAAAGTAGTGCTATAAAATAGTGCTATAAAAGTAGTGCTATCAAAAAGTGCTATAAAATAGTGCTATAAAAGTAGTGTTATAAAAGTATGGCTATAAAAGCAGTGCTATAAAAGTAGTGCTATCAAAAAGTGCTATAAAGTAGTGCTATAAAAGTAGTGCTATAAAAGTAGGGCTATAAAAGCAGTTCTAAAAAAGTAGTGCTATAAAAGCAGTGCTATAAAAGTAGTGCTATAAAAGCAGTGCTATAAAAGTAGTGCTATAAAAGCAGTGCTATAAAAGCAGTGCTATAAAAGCAGTGCTATAAAAGTAGTGCAATAAAAGCAGTGCTATTAAAGTAGTGCTATAAAAGCGGTGCTATAAAAGTAGTGCTATAAAATAGTGCTATTCAGGATCAGTGCTATAAAAGCAGTGTTATAAAAGTAGTGCTATAAAAGTAGTGCTATAAAATAGTGCTATAAAATAGTGATATAAAAGTAGTGCTATCAAAGTAGTGCTATAAAAGTAGTGCTATCAAAAAGTGCTATAAAATAGTGCTATAAAAGTAGTGTTATAAAAGTAGGGCTATAAAAGCAGTGCTATAAAAGTAGTGCTATAAAAGCAGTGCTATAAAAGTAGTGCAATAAAAGCAGTGCTATTAAAGTAGTGCTATTAAAGTAGTGCTATAAAAGTAATGCTATAAAAGCAGTGCTATAAAAGTAGTGCTATAAAAGCAGTGCTATAAAAGTAGTGCTATAAAAGTAGTGCTATAAATTAGTGCTATAAAAGTGGTGCTATAAAAACAGTGCTATAAAAGTAGTGCTATAAAAGCAGTGCTATAAACGGGGTGCTATAAAAGCAGTGCTATAAAAGTAGTGCTATAAAAACAGTGCTATAAAATAGTGCAATAAAAGCAGTGCTATAAAAGTAGTGCTATAAAAGTAGTGCTTTAAAGGTAGTGCTATAAAAGCAGTGCTATAAAAGTAGTGCTATAAAAGCGACAAAGGTCTTCAGACACACTTATCGATAGTAAGTTCTACGGAAACAAGTATATATAAGATTAGCAATATATCCGTCTGAGCGCCTGCGTTATTTAAATTAATACTAAAATTAATTCGTCGATTAGAATAGTTTGAAGCAACTTTTCTGCCCTCGTACGAAGATATATTACATGCCACTAAACCTTATGTCTAGAATCTTTATTCCCAATTATTATCGAAATCCATTGATTCTAAAACATATCTAAAATGTGAGGTTGAAGATTAAGGGATCTGAAGAGAACATTTTTATTCAAGGAATCTCTCTTAAGCGATATTTAATAAATAGGTAAAATTATTTCATGCTAATCGAAAATATTTGAATTTTCAAATCGTTTTAATCATATTATGCCCCTCTAAAAACTATTTAGATGCTCCAAATTAATTAACATTTTTAGAATATTCATTGGTTCACGTTTAATATTAGTAAGATTGAAATATCATCAAAATTTGAGCTGTCTAAGTATTTACTAAGGGTTTTCACCCCACCCCCCGCTTATACATGAAACTTAATAATTTTAAATATAGCTTAGCAGCTTTCTTTCAAAATTCATAAACATCGGCTAATTCGTTTTAAAGTTTACGCAACAAAAAACATTATATATATATATATATATATATATATATATATATATATATATTAGGCTTGTGATGCTAGCTTGAATCTACAAACTGCGTTCGATCCCATGCGACCGCCTGACACCATAACTTCTGCACTAATTAGGGTAAACAACCCTAAACGATATCGTCTGCAGGTATAAAACACTTTATATATATATATTTATATTTATATATATATATATATATATATATATATATATATATATATATATATATATATATATATATATATATATATGAAGAATAGTGGGGATAAAATGATCCAACGTAATGTAAAAAAAAGGGAAGGCCAAAAACTATGTGATTTATGTATTCATAAACGTTTCGTCTTTATTGAAAGACTTCTTCAGGATGAAGAAAAAATGTAGACAAACCATACAAAATATTAATTTTGATTTGTCAGAAAGTGTCCAGACTTCGGCATGGTTGTTGACGTGAACAAGCAGAGAATGAAAAACATGATTTTGGTTATAGCGTTATCAGCAGTGGCCTGTCTTCTTCAAAGGACGCAAGATGAATTTGAAGGAAACAGACCACTGTTGATAACGCTATAACCAAAATCATGTTTTTCATTCTCTGCTTGTTCACGTCAACAACCATACCGAAGTCTGGACACTTTCTAACAAATCAAAATTAATATTTTGTATTATTTTTCTACATTTTACATACACACATATACATATATATATATATATATATATATATATATATATATATATATATATATACATGGACGGCGGCACCGGGGGTCCAGGGAGGGATCAAGCCCCCACTTTTTGACTCCCCCCCCCACTCTACGGTCATCAATAATGAAGTTATATATGCATGTGTTTAACCGCCCCCCCACTTTTTAGGAGAGCCCCCCCACTTTTATAACTGTCCCGCCGGTCCTGATATATATATATATATATATATATATATATATATATATATATATATATATATATATATATACATGGTTTTTTCCATAAGACAACTCCAGGAGAAATGTCGCGAGCAGAGGCAGCCTCTCTATCTGGCCTTCATCGACCTGACCGAAGCTTTTGACTTGGTCAGCCGAGATGGACTGTTTGCCCTCCTTCAGCGGATTGGATGCCCGCCCAAGCTCCTGAGCCTAATCGTGTCCTTTCATGAAGACATGAAAGGGACCGTCCAATTTGATGGATCGAGCTCTGAACCGTTCCCGATCAAAAACGGCTCAAACAGGGATGCGTTCTTGCCCCTACGCTCTTCGGAATTTTCTTTTCCTTGCTCCTCTCGTACGCGTTTGATGAGTCTGTTGACGGCGTGTTCATTCACACCAGGGCAACGGTGGATTATTCAACATCGCACGTCTGCGAGCCAAAACGAGGGTCCAGAAGGTTCTCATCAGAGATCTCCTTTTTGCAGATGATGCTGCCCTTGCTGCACACTCAGAGGAGGTCATGCAGCGTCTTGTTGACTGCTTTGCAGCTGCATGCAGCGAGTTTGGACTGTCAATCAGTCTAAAGAAAACAGAGGTCATGTGCCAGAACGTTAGTGATGCTCCAAGCCTCTCCATTGGTGAACACACCCTCATGGTTGTGGACGAGTTCACCTACCTCGGCTCGAAAATCGCAGGCAGCCTTTCCCTTGACTCTGAGCTTAACACAAGGATCGGCAAGGCAGCAACAGCAATGGCCCGCCTGACCAAACGAGTTTGGGAAAATGGTATGCTGACTACCAACACAAAGATGCAAGTATACCGGGCAGTTGTGCTGAGCACCCTCCTCTATGGTAGTGAGGTATGGACACTCTACTCTCATCAGGAGCGCAGACTGAACGCCTTCCACTTTCGTTGCCTCCGCAGGATTGCCCAGCATGTATGCTATGCAGCGAGCAAGACGCCTCCGCTGGTTGGGCCACGTGCTCCGCATGAACGACGGCCGCATCCCCAAAAACATGCTATTTGCAGAGCTTGCCACTGGCACAAGGCGTACTGGACGCCCCGCACTCCGCTACAAGGACGTCTGCAGCGGGATCTTAAAGCTGGCGGACTCAACCCCTCTCAGCTCGAGACCACTGCCTTAAACCGCCAAGGTTGGCGAATCGTCATCCGGAACATCATCAGTGCAGCTGAGGAGAGGAGAAACACCCGATGGAGGGAGAAGCGATCACGCAGAGCGCAAAAGACAAGAGTCGCCCTATCACATGCTCACTGTTAAAAAAACAGAAAGATGAGAAAAAAAGACTACACAGCCTGAGATCGATGGAGCCAACAACATATATATATATATATATATATATATATATATATATATATATATATATATAGAGAGAGAGAGAGAGAGAGAGAGAGAGAGAGAGAAAGAGAAAGTAAAATGAAAGAACGAGAGGCATGTGCTATGCCGTGGAGGTCACTCAGAATATGTCGGCTGGGTTTTATTTCAAGAATTATACTTGTTGACATGTAATCATGTTTATCAGATGAAGCCCTCGAATGAGCTTTATAATTTGGCAACATTAATTGTTTCTGAAAATTATTTTTTGATAATTCACAAAAGTTCAAACAAATGATTTTCGCTAGTTGTCAATTAAATCTAAAACATATAACCTTCTAAATTGTGAATATAATTCAGTTTATGTACTCCTTCTCTCATGCAATTGCAAACTCGGAATATTACGATCTAATCCTTAAATCCGAACCCTAACCTTTAACCCTAACCCTAACCCTTTAACCCTAACCCTTTAACCCTAACCCTAACCCTAACCCTAACCCTTTAACCCTAACCCTTTAACCCTAACCCTAACCCTAACCCTTTAACCCTAACCCTAACCCTAACCCTAACCCTTTAACCCTAACCCTTTAACCCTAATCCTTTAACCCTAACCCTTTAATCCTAACCCTAACCCTTTAACCCTAACCCTTTAACCCTAATCCTTTAACCCTAACCCTTTAACCCTAACCCTAACCCTTTAACCCTAACCCTTTAACCCTAATCCTTTAACCCTAACCCTTTAACCCTAACCCTAACCCTTTAACCCTAACCCTTTAACCCTAATCCTTTACCCTAACCCTTTAACCCTAACCCTAACCCTTTAACCCTAACCCTTTAACCCTAATCCTTTAACCCTAACCCTTTAACCCTAACCCTAACCGTTTAACCCTAACCCTTTAACCCTAATCCTTTAACCCTAACCCTTTAACCCTAACCCTAACCCTAACCCTAACCCTTTAACCCTAACCCTAACCCTTTAACCCTAACCCTTTAACCCTAATCCTTTAACCCTAACCCTTTAACCCTAACCCTAACCGTTTAACCCTAACCCTTTAACCCTAATCCTTTAACCCTAACCCTTTAACCCTAACCCTAACCCTTTAACCCTAACCCTTTAACCCTAATCCTTTAACCCTAACCCTTTAACCCTAACCCTAACGCTTTAACCCTAATCCTTTAACCCTAACCCTAACCCTAACCCTTTAACCCTAATCCTTTAACCCTAACCCTTTAACCCTAACCCTAACCCTTTAACCCTAACCCTTTAACCCTAATCCTTTAACCCTAACCCTTTAACCCTAACCGTAACGCTTTAACCCTAATCCTTTAACCCTAACCCTTTAACCCTACCCCTAACCCTTTAACCCTAACCCTAACCCTTTAACCCTAACCCTTTAACCCTAACCCTAACCCTAACCCTAACCCTTTAACCCTTTAACCCTAACCCTAACCTTAATATAACCCTTTAACCCTAACCCTTTAACTCTAACCCTAACCCTTTAACACTAACCCTTTAACCCTAATCCTTTAACCCTAACCCTTTAACGCTAACCCTAACGCTTTAACCCTAACCCTTTAACCCTAATCCTTTAACCCTAACCCTTTAACCCTAACCCTAACGCTTTAACCCTAACCCTTTAACCCTAACCCTTTAACCCTAATCCTAACCCCAACCCTTTAACCCTAACCCTTTAACCCTAATCCTAACCCCAACCCTTTAACCCTAATCCTTTAACCTAACCCTTTAACCCTAACCCTTTAACCCTAACCCTAACCCTTTAACCCTTTAACCCTAACCCTAACCTTAATATAACCCTTTAACCCTAACCCTTTAACCCTAACCCTAACCCTTTAACCCTAATCCTTTAACCCTAACCCTTTAACCCTAACCCTAACGCTTTAACCCTAACCCTTTAACCCTTTAACTCGTACCCTAACCCTAACCCTAACCCTTGTACCCTTTAACCCTAACCCTTTAACCCTAACTCTTTAACCCTTTAACCCTAACCCTAACCCTAACACTAACCCTAACCTTAAAACCTAACCCTAACCCTTTTACCCTAACCCTAACCCTTTAACCTTAACCCTAACCCTAACACTAACCCTAACCTTAAAACCTAACCCTAACCCTTTTACCCTAACCCTAACCCTTTAACCCTAACCCTAACCCTAACACTAACCCTAACCTTAAAACCTAACCCTAACCCTTTAACCCTAACCCTAACCATTTAACCCTAACCCTAACCTCTTTCAAGTTTGATTATTTAATAATCAAAAACGGATGATTTTGCTTTTCACTAAAATATAAAGAAATGATCCTTTGAATGGAAAATAAAGTTTGGTGATGTTTCTTGCATCAAAAATAGGTGTAGATCCTCAGTATCTTTGTGTTAATTATTTTATAATTATCTTAACTCAATCAATTAATATTGCACCAGAAAACTCCCCACTGTGTCACACGTACACATATACCTGGATTTATATAAATAAAGTGGTTATATTAGTTATGAGACATCAAAACAATTATGGTTTACTTAATATATTGTTACATATAAAAGTCGCCTATTTTGACTCTGACTATGAAACCAAGAAGCTGAGTTTAAATCTGTTAAGCTCTATTAGATCATCCCTTCGGGGTCAAGGTATAAACCACCAATACACCCAGTTATAAATAAAACTAGTAACCATTCTTTAACGGATCGTGAACAATTAATTGAGTATTTCCGTATTGAATGAACCGCGCCATTTTACGATGTTGATCAAAACATGTAGCTTGATCAACATCGCAAAAAAAGGCGCGAATTGCTTTCTTTCTCGGAAAACTTCGACATAATGAAGTGACTACACTTAATCAACCAATATATCTAGAGCTCTCACATTTTCCTTTGTCCTTTTTTTCTCGAGAAAACAAATAACCGAACAAAAACGACGATTCTTTTCATTTCCGTTCGATGAATTCGAGACGCCATTCCACAGAACAATTCATCGACTCTAATAGGTTATTTTAAAATCTTAAATAGTTTTCAGTGTCAGGTTTTGTTGATAATGAAGAATTACAATTATCTTTTAATGGTTTTCTTGATTGGTTTTCTCTTTGTCTAAAGATAGAATACTTTTTCCTTTTGCCTTTCCAAAGAACACTGAATACTTGCTTTAATAAGGTCGGAATTATCTCCCGTATATATTTTTGTTCAACCGAGAATGGTTGTGGTCTTTTGAATGTCCTCGTTTTCAATTCTTCTTTCTTTTTGTCGGATCGAAATTGTAATTTATTTGAAACTCATTGAAGGAGGCAAATTTGATTTTCTAGCTATTTCTATCTCTTTTTTTAACGAATCTTCATTGTACATTTTTTACTGAATCTTCATTGTACATTTTTCTAATGAATATTCATTGTACATGTTTTTAATGAATCTTCATTGTACATTTTTTAATGAATCTTCATTGTACTTTTTTTAATGAATATTCATGGTACATTTTTTTAATGAATATTCATTGTACATTTTTCTAATGAATCTTCATTGTACATGTTTTTAATGAATCTTCATTGTACATTTTTTAATGAATATTCATTGTACATTTTTTTAATGAATATTCATGGTACATTTTTTTAATGAATCTTCATTGTACATTTTTTTAATGAATCTTCATTGTACATTTTTCTAATGAATCTTCATTGTACATTTTTTTTATGAATCTTCATTGTACATTTTTTACTGAATCTTCATTGTACATTTTTCTAATGAATATTCATTGTACATGTTTTTAATGAATCTTCATTGTACATTTTTCTAATGAATATTCATTGTACATGTTTTTAATGAATCTTCATCGTACATTTTTTTAATGAATCTTCATTGTACATTTTTTTAATGAATCTTCATTGTACATTTTTTTAATGAATCTTCATTGTACATTTTTTAATGAATCTTCATTGTACATTTTTTAAATACTAGTGCAATTCGAGCTGGACAGCACGATGAAACATTTCGACTACAATAAAGAAAGATTGCGAATGCGAGCAATGAAAGAAGAAAAACATTGATTGGAATAATGATTAAAAAAATAACGAAACCAATCGAAAACAAATTAATTGAAAAAAAATTAAGAACATATATAATTTTTTAAATTCAAAAATATTTTGAATAGAACACACGCAGATGATGAAAACAAAAATGAAACTAAATGCTAAAAAAATTACCAACACATTAAATAATTTGTATTTTTTAAATTCACAAATACTTTTGAATAGAACGCACGCAGATAATAACAATCGAAAAAAACAAACTAAATTAACATTAACACATGAAATAATTTGTAGCTTTTAAATTCCCAAATATTTTGAATAGAACGCATGCAGATGATAAAAATCGAAAAAAATGTTAAAAACATGCAAACACATTAATAATTTGTATTTTTTAAATTCACAAATATATTAAATATGTCACGCAATATGCCACACAAATGACAAAAACGGAAAAAATAGATATACACATGAAATAATTTATATTTTTTAATTCAAAAATATTTTGAATAGAACACACGCAGACGATAAAAATGAAAAAAATGTTAAAAAAGACAAACACATGAAATAATTTATATTTTTTAATTCAAAAATATTTTGAATAGAACACACGCAGACGATAAAAATAAAAAAAATGTTAAAAAAGACAAACACATTAAATTATTTATATTTTTTAATTCAAAAATATTTTGAATAAAACACACGCAGACGATAAAAATGAACAAAATGCTAAAACAGACAATCACATTAACTTATTTATATTTTTTAATTAAAAAATATTTTGAATAGAACACACGCAGACGATAAAAATGAAAAAAATGCTAAAACAGACAATCACATTAAATTATTTATATTTTTTAATTAAAAAATATTTTGAATAGAACACACGCAGACGATAAAAATGAAAAAAATGCTAAAACAGACAATCACATTAAATTATTTATATTTTTTAATTAAAAAATATTTTGAATAGAACACACGCAGACGATAAAAATGAAAAAAATGCTAAAAAAGACAATCACATTAAATTATTTATATTTTTTAATTAAAAAATATTTTGAATAGAACACACGCAGACGATAACAATGAAAAAAATGTTAAAAAAGACAATCACATTAAATTATTTATATTTTTTAATTCAAAAATATTTTGAATAAAACAGACGCAGACAATAAAAATGAGAAAAATGTTAAAAAAGACAAACACATTAAATTATTTATATTTTTTAATTAAAAAATATTTTGAATAGAACACACGCAGACGATAAAAATGAAAAAAATGCTAAAACGGACAATCACATTTAATTATTTATATTTTTTAATTAAAAAATATTTTGAATAGAACACACGCAGACGATAAAAATGAAAAAAATGTTAAAAAAGACAAACACATTAAATTATTTATATTTTTTAATTCAAAAATATTTTGAATAGAACACACGCAGACGATAAAAATGAACAAAATGCTAAAACAGACAATCACATTAAATTATTTATATTTTTTAATTCAAAAATATTTTGAATAGAACACACGCAGACGATAAAAATGAAAAAAATGTTAAAAAAGACAAACACATTAAATTATTTATATTTTTAATTAAACATATTTTGAATAGAACACACGCAGACGATAAAAATGAAAAAAATGCTAAAACAGACAATCACATTAAATTATTTATATTTTTTAATTCAAAAATATTTTGAATAGAACACACGCAGACGATAAAAATGAAAAAAATGCTAAAACGGACAATCACATTAAATTATTTATATTTTTTAATTCAAAAATATTTTGAATAGAACACACGCAGACGATAAAAATGAAAAAAAAGTTAAAAAAGACAATCACATTAACTTATTTATATGTTTTAATTAAAAAATATTTTGAATAGAACACACGCAGACGATAAAAATGAAAAAAATGCTAAAACAGACAATCACATGAAATAATTTATATTTTTTAATTCAAAAATATTTTGAATAGAACACACGCAGACGATAAAAATGAAAAAAATGTTAAAAAAGACAAACACATGAAATAATTTATATTTTTTAATTCAAAAATATTTTGAATAGAACACACGCAGACGATAAAAATAAAAAAAATGTTAAAAAAGACAAACACATTAAATTATTTATATTTTTTAATTCAAAAATATTTTGAATAGAACACACGCAGACGATAAAAATGAACAAAATGCTAAAACAGACAATCACATTAACTTATTTATATTTTTTAATTAAAAAATATTTTGAATAGAACACACGCAGACGATAAAAATGAAAAAAATGCTAAAAAAGACAATCACATTAAATTATTTATATTTTTTAATTAAAAAATATTTTGAATAGAACACACGCAGACGATAACAATGAACAAAATGTTAAAAAAGACAATCACATTAACTTATTTATATTTTTTAATTCAAAAATATTTTGAATAAAACAGACGCAGACGATAAAAATGAGAAAAATGTTAAAAAAGACAAACACATTAAATTATTTATATTTTTTAATTCAAAAATATTTTGAATAGAACACACGCAGACGATAAAAATGAAAAAAATGCTAAAACGGACAATCACATTTAATTATTTATATTTTTTAATTAAAA
The DNA here is from genome assembly GCA_963556195.1 of Sepiola atlantica. NCBI lineage: Eukaryota > Metazoa > Mollusca > Cephalopoda > Sepiida > Sepiolidae > Sepiola > Sepiola atlantica. The sequence continues at coordinate 5,294,077 of OY744516.1, read as the reverse complement.
AATATTTTGAATAGAACACACGCAGACGATAAAAATGAAAAAAATGTTAAAAAAGACAAACACATTAAATTATTTATATTTTTTAATTAAAAAATATTTTGAATAGAACACACGCAGACGATAAAAATGAACAAAATGCTAAAACAGACAATCACATTAAATTATTTATATTTTTTAATTAAAAAATATTTTTAATAGAACACACGCAGACGATAAAAATGAAAAAAATGTTAAAAAAGACAAACACATTAAATTATTTATATTTTTAATTAAACATATTTTGAATAGAACACACGCAGACGATAAAAATGAAAAAAATGCTAAAACAGACAATCACATTAAATTATTTATATTTTTTAATTCAAAAATATTTTGAATAGAACACACGCAGACGATAAAAATGAAAAAAATGCTAAAACGGACAATCACATTAAATTATTTATATTTTTTAATTCAAAAATATTTTGAATAGAACACACGCAGACGATAAAAATGAAAAAAATGTTAAAAAAGACAATCACATTAACTTATTTATATGTTTTAATTAAAAAATATTTTGAATAGAACACACGCAGACGATAAAAATGAAAAAAATGCTAAAACAGACAATCACATGAAATAATTTATATTTTTTAATTAAAAAATATTTTGAATAGAACACACGCAGACGATAAAAATGAAAAAAATGCTAAAAAAGACAATCACATTAAATTATTTATATTTTTTAATTAAAAAATATTTTGAATAGAACACACGCAGACGATAACAATGAACAAAATGTTAAAAAAGACAATCACATTAAATTATTTATATTTTTTAATTCAAAAATATTTTGAATAAAACAGACGCAGACGATAAAAATGAAAAAAATGTTAAAAAAGACAAACACATTAAATTATTTATATTTTTTAATTAAAAAATATTTTGAATAGAACACACGCAGACGATAAAAATGAAAAAAATGCTAAAACGGACAATCACATTTAATTATTTATATTTTTTAATTAAAAAATATTTTGAATAGAACACACGCAGACGATAAAAATGAAAAAAATGTTAAAAAAGACAAACACATTAAATTATTTATATTTTTTAATTAAAAAATATTTTGAATAGAACACACGCAGACGATAAAAATGAACAAAATGCTAAAACAGACAATCACATTAAATTATTTATATTTTTTAATTAACAAATATTTTTAATAGAACACACGCAGACGATAAAAATGAAAAAAATGTTAAAAAAGACAAACACATTAAATTATTTATATTTTTAATTAAACATATTTTGAATAGAACACACGCAGACGATAAAAATGAAAAAAATGCTAAAACAGACAATCACATTAAATTATTTATATTTTTTAATTCAAAAATATTTTGAATAGAACACACGCAGACGATAAAAATGAAAAAAATGCTAAAACAGACAATCACATTAAATTATTTATATTTTTTAATTCAAAAATATTTTGAATAGAACACACGCAGACGATAAAAATGAAAAAAATGTTAAAAAAGACAATCACATTAACTTATTTATATGTTTTAATTCAAAAATATTTTGAATAGAACACACGCAGACGATAAAAATGAACAAAATGCTAAAACAGACAATCACATTAAATTATTTATATTTTTTAATTAAAAAATATTTTGAATAGAACACACGCAGACGATAAAAATGAAAAAAATGCTAAAAAAGACAATCACATTAAATTATTTATATTTTTTAATTAAAAAATATTTTGAATAGAACACACGCAGACGATAACAATGAACAAAATGTTAAAAAAGACAATCACATTAAATTATTTATATTTTTTAATTCAAAAATATTTTGAATGAAACAGACGCAGACGATAAAAATGAAAAAAATGTTAAAAAAAACAAACACATTAAATTATTTATATTTTTTAATTAAAAAATATTTTGAATAGAACACACGCAGACGATAAAAATGAAAAAAATGCTAAAACGGACAATCACATTTAATTATTTATATTTTTTAATTCAAAAATATTTTGAATAGAACACACGCAGACGATAAAAATGAAAAAAATGTTAAAAAAAACAAACACATTAAATTATTTATATTTTTTAATTAAAAAATATTTTGAATAGAACACACGCAGACGATAAAAATGAACAAAATGCTAAAACAGACAATCACATTAAATTATTTATATTTTTTAATTCAAAAATATTTTTAATAGAACACACGCATCCGATAAAAATGAAAAAAATGTTAAAAAAGACAAACACATTAAATTATTTATATTTTTAATTAAACATATTTTGAATAGAACACACGCAGACGATAAAAATGAAAAAAATGCTAAAACAGACAATCACATTAAATTATTTATATTTTTTAATTCAAAAATATTTTGAATAGAACACACGCAGACGATAAAAATGAAAAAAATGCTAAAACGGACAATCACATTAAATTATTTATATTTTTTAATTAAAAAATATTTTGAATAGAACACACGCAGACGATAAAAATGAAAAAAATGTTAAAAAAGACAATCACATTAACTTATTTATATGTTTTAATTAAAAAATATTTTGAATAGAGCACACGCAGACGATGAAAATGAACAAAATGTTAAAAAAGACAATCACATTAAATTATTTATATTTTTTAATTAAAAAATATTTTGAATAGAACACACGCAGACGATAAAAATGAAAAAATTGTTAAAACGGACAATCACATTAAATTATTTATATTATTTAATTCAAAAATATTTTTAATAGAACACACGCAGACGATAAAAATGAACGAAATGTTAAAAAAGACAATCACATTAAATTATTTATATTTTTTAATTAAAAAATATTTTGAATAGAACACACGCAGACGATAAAAATGAAAAAAATGCTAAAACAGACAATCACATTAAATTATTTATATTTTTTAATTAAAAAATATTTTGAATAGAACACACGCAGACGATAAAAATAAAAAAATGTTAAAAAAGACAATCGCATTAACTTATTTATATTTTTTAATTAAAAAATATTTTGAATAGAACACACGCAGACGATAAAAATGAACAAAATGTTAAAAAAGACAATCACATTAAATTATTTATATTTTTAATTAAACATATTTTGAATAGAACACACGCAGACGATAAAAATGAACAAAATGTTAAAAAAGACAATCACATTAAATTATTTATATTTTTTAATTCAAAAATATTTTGAATAGAACACACGCACACGATAAAAACGAAAACAAAAATGTTAAAAAGACAAACACATTAAATAATTTGTATTTTTGGGATTATTCGGACTTCTGTTTTCGTTTGGCATGTTATTCACAATGTTTCGGCAGATGTCACCTTCGACCTTATTCATATGCGTTTTGTCGAACTCGAGAATCTGTACGGAGTTTTACATATTTATTTATTTAATAAAATGCTAAATGACAATCTTTTTCATGTAAAGGTTCTATTCTCAGTAAAGTTGATACTTAGAATATAATAAAAATTACTAAAGGCGTCTATCAGGGCATGGGTGAGGGAACGAGAACAATATACCGATATACCAACGTGAGTAAAATAGAGAGTTCAGTTCAAAATTCCGTACATGAAATTCAACATAATTATTCCCGATTTCGACAAGATGCCCCTGACGAAGGTCGGAAGTTAAATTGGCCGAAACGCCGTGAAAATGAAATCTGAGATGAGAACAGTAGTTCAAATAATCCAAATTATACAAATTATCAATTCTCATTTAAAAAATTACAAAACAAAAGGAAATAATCACAGAAAGGATTAAGAGAGTCTATAAATTACAGGAAGAAAAAGTTCTTTTTATTCTTAAAGGATCGAAGAAAAAAAAGGACAGATAACGATGAAAAAATTGTTTCTGAAAATGATGCTTTTATAATTCACAAGATTCCAAGCAAATGATTTTCTCTGGTTGTTAATTCAACAAGAAACATATAACCATCAAAATTCTAAACATAATTCGGTTTGAATACTTTCAGCTGCCATCTTAGATTAGAAAATACAACCTTTCAAAATTACGATTTGATCAGGATTTTTTTCAACTATCGTAATTCATAATTAAAGCCGATGATTTCGGTTGCATTCAAATAAGACGAATATGACCTTTTGAATTAAATCGGGAAAATAAAGTTTGTCGATATTTCTCGCCCCAAAAGTGTGTTGATCTCAACTTTCTTTTAATTGATTATTCCATAATGAATTACACTCAATTAATCCATTACGGGAAGACATCGTGTCACATATACAGACACCAAGATGTATATATATCTAGAGTCGTTATATTTGTCAAGGGACATAAAACAAATATTGTTTACTTAATATATTTGTACGTATAAAAAAAACGTCAATTATTTAAAAGAATTAAAAAAAACCCGAAAAATACGTAAAAATAGTGGGTGTTTGATTCTCGTAAAAATTGACATAATTTTAAAAGCAATTAACATAAACAAAGGGCGAATAGTAAGAGAAGTGACAAGAGGAATGGAATGCTGGAATTAATTAAAAGAGAACGATAAATAATAGAGAGAGGGCAGAGAGAGATAGGAAGAGAGAGGAGAGATAGGGAAGAGAGAGAGAGAGAAAGAGAGAAAGAGAGATAGGGAAGAGAGAGAGATAGGAAAGAGAGAGAGATAGGGAAGAGAGAGAGAGAAAGAGAGATAGGGAAGAGAGAGAGAGAGGGAGAGAGGGAGAGAGAGAGTAAGATAGATAGAAAGAGAGATAGGGAAGAGAGAGGAGAGAGATAGGGAAGAGAGAGAAAGAGATAGATAAATAGAGAGAGAGAGCGAGAGAGAGAGAGAGAGAAAGAGAGAGAGAGAAAGAGAGAGAGAGAGAGAAAGAGAGAGAAATAGAGAGAGAGAGGGGTGGGCTCCTTTATAATATCATAATGTATAATGAAATCTTTTGACTTAACCTTTCACAAAGTCAAAATATTTCAGAATTTATTGTAATGTCGTAATAGACCATATCTCTCACCCCTTTCTCTCTCTCTCTCTCTGTTTCACAATCTACCTCTCTCTCTTTCTTACTCTTTTTCTTTTTGTCTGTCTGTCTGTCTGTCTGTTGTCTATTTGTCTGCCCCCCCTCTCTCTCTTAGTCTATATAAATAATATATATCCATACAGACACCATTGCAAAATCAATTATGTACTATGCCTAGCTCCATGAGATTGAGCAGTTTAGGAGTTGAACATCAAACATTTATTATGGGGTCGTTTTCATAAGTGTTCAATATGTGCACCGACTGTGACATTGCACACGTCGAGGCAGTAATTTAGCTCTTGCCACACACAATGTAGCATGTCGTCACCGGAAACATTATCCAATAGCGAGGTCATTCTTTGCTTGAGTTCATCATTGCTGTTGCTGGCAGTAAGAGAAGACACGTTCACATATAACTATAAAACATCTTATACCGAAGCTTGAGGAAGTCGGGAGTATGTAATGTGTTTTCATATCTAAAACTTAAACGTTTTACTAATTTGTATTACAGTTTCTGTAGCATGTTAACAAAGAATTTCTGTTAACAAAGAATTTCTGTTAACAAAGAATTCTTGACGGGTTTGCTGATCATCTGCATTTAACGCATGCCCGAGGTGTAGTCGGAAGGTTTCATTTCTGAAGGATACGCTAAACAGTCATTCGATGACTGCGTTTCCAAACTTGTTCACCTCAAGGACTTCTTGAGGCTTCGCAAGGGGTTTTCACGGACTTTCGTTACTTTCTCTTCTAATGTTGAGGATGATCTAAAAGATCCTTTAGCCGTGCACAAACAGCCTTCTTCTTTAAATATGGGTTAAGGTTAGGGTTAGGATTAGGGTTAGGGTTAGCCTTCTTCTTTAAATATGTGGTACCATGTCCATATTTGTTTGCCGGTTGGTGAAGTTTTCCGCGATGTTGTAATGAAGACACGCTGGACACCATCTGAACACCTGGCTCACGATGGTCAAAGCAGACACAGAAACTGTTTGGCCATCGCGTCCACGACCTCCGACGTTTGACGAGAGACTAGCTCCAAATTATCAGGATGCTTTCGCATATCAGAGACAATGCAGCAGAGTGATCAGAGACAATGCAGCAGAGTGATCAGAGACAATGCAGCAGAGTGATCAGAGACAATGCAGCAGAGTGATCAGAGACAATGCAGCAGAGTGATCAGAAACAATGCAGCAGAGTGATCAGAGACAATGCAGCAGAGTGATCAGAGACAATGCAGCAGAGTGATCAGAGACAATGCAGCAGAGTGATCAGAGACAATTCAGCAGTGATCAGAGACAATGCAGCAGAGTGATCAGAGACAATGCAGCAGAGTGATCAGAGACAATGCAGCAGAGTGATGAGAGACAATGCAGCAGAGTGATCAGAGACAATGCAGCAGAGTGATCAGAGACAATCCAGCAGAGTGATCAAAGACAATGCAGCAGAGTGATCAGAGACAATGCAGCAGAGTGATCAGAGACAATGCAGCAGAGTGATCAGAGACAATGCAGCAGAGTGATCAGAGACAATGCAGCAGAGTGATCAGAGACAATGCAGCAGAGTGATCAGAGACAATGCAGCAGAGTGATCAGAGACAATGCAGCAGGGTGATCAGAGACAATGCAGCAGGGTGATCAGAGATCCGGATACCGGATTGGCTCACTTCGGACGAAAACCATTTCAAATATAAGTACATCAGCTGTGTTGAGTGACTGTGTACGAACACATTCTAAACAGCAAAATGAATTCATCTGAAACAGAACAAAAATCAAACATTAAATATAAAATGTTGATCTGTTTCTATAAATTCGGTGATAATTTGAGCTCATTTCAAAAAGAATTGTCAGACTTATTGGTCTGCGAATGATGACAATAAATGAAAGGAAGGAAACAATTTTTTTAAGTCTTAAAGAATCGAAAGAAAAAGAAGCAACGATGATTTAAATAAAAAAAAAAACCGGAAAATATTATAAAAACGTAGACATTGTTGTAACAGATATTATTTTATATCTTATAGTTTACTTTTTCACCGAATGGATCAGTGTAATATTCTTTTTCTTATTTTTTATTTGTGATTGAATCAAAAAATTATTCTGTTAAAAAAATTCTAGAAATAAAACATTTTTTTATATAATAATAAAAAATGTATGCAAAAAGTATTTAATAATGAGTCACCATTGGAAAAGCCTCTTGAGAATAAGGGTTAATAAGATGAATAGATTGACAGTTGAATGCTGATGAATATTATGAGAGGATTGAAAATAGTGAATGGAACGAATAGAATTTGGTGACTATTGAGGACAAGTGAATGACAAGTGTTTATTGATATTAGATTCTACGACGACCATGTTGTAGCCCTCAGGTTAGCAATCTTAGAATGAAATTCTGTTTTTGGAAATTCCGTTTGTATCTAACCCAGTGTAATGTTGAATGATGCAAAGAATTCAGTTCGAAAAAAGGGAAAGAAAGTTGGTGATTATACTTACATATTATGAAACGATGCGAGATGCATAACACGTATGAAAAGATATATCGATATAAAATTAATGAATTCGTGAAACATATGCACCTGTTCAAATGCAGCAAAACGCATGCACAAATCCCAAATGAAAAACGTGTTATTTTAAATCAAATTATGAAAATGTAGTTAAGTTTCAAATTCAATCATGACGTGAGACACAATGTCATATGTATTTTAAGGAACAATTAATTTTTGTTTGTAATTAATACTTAGTTAATGCGCACTTTTTTCTACTAATAAGTCACTACTTATCAAAGATAAAAGCCACTCGAGGATAGGGGTTAATGAGATGGATATATTGACAGTTCAATGATGATGAATATTATGAGAGGATTAAAAGCGATCAATCGAATGAGAATTTTTTTTACTTATAAAAACGGTTTATGACAAATATTTGTCGATATTAGATTTGAAGATGTTGTTGCTCTAAGGGAAGCAAAGTCCGTGGTAATGATGGAAGCCCTTGGAAACGAACTCTGTTCATGGAAATTCAGAAAGAAAGGAAAGGTGTTTGCAGTTGTGGTAGAGAGAAGAGTTCTTGTAAATGTTTTACAAGGAGGACGCAGAGATTGAAATTATAATTTATGTTAATTGTGGCACAAAGAAAATTGTTTAAAAAATGGCAAAAAATTAAAACATAAAACAAAAACATAACTGAATCTTAAAACCAAGAAATATTGTAGCATGTATTTGTGTGATGAAAATATATATAACAAAAAGCCTTAGAGAAATAAGCGTTGATTAAGTCAGCGTTAGTATATAGTGGACGTACCTCTGACCCGTTGGGTCACAACGACTACCACTGTTTATTCTATTTTGATTAAATAAGACAATTCCTAAACTGTGATATTTGTTTGTTTGTTTGTTTGTTTGTTTGTTTTTTCAGATTTTTTTTAAATTTGGAAACAATCTGCCACAAATAAACAAACAAACAAAAAAACAAAATAAGAAAGATAGAAAAACTAAAAAGAAAATGTCCCAGAAAAAAGAGAAACGGGGAAAAATGCGAAAAAATAATGGAGTAAACAATTTCAGGCATAAATGGTTTATTTAATTGTTCGTCAAACACACGCCGAATGTTATCGCCACGCAGAAAATAAAACCTAAATGTTGGGCCTATTTCTCGCACTAACGGTAAAGCCAAAACGACCTTTTTCTTTTAAAAAAAGTTAATTCAACTTTACACACAATCTTTTTACAATATACACTTTTTATATACTTTTTATATACTTTTTATACACTTTTTATATACTTTTTATACACTTTTTATATACTTTTTATATACTTTTTATACTTTTTATATACTTTTTATAGACTTTTTATACACTTTTTATACTTTTTATATACTTTTTATATACTTTTTATACTTTCTATATACTTCTTATATACTTTTTATACACTTTTTATATACTTTTTATACACTTTTTATATACTTTTTATACACTTTTTATATACTTTTTATATACTTTTTATATACTTTTTATACTTTTTATCCACTTTTTATATACGTTTTATATACTTTTTATACACTTTTTATATACTTTTTATATACTTTTTATATACTTTTTATACACTTTTTATATACTTTTTATATACTTTTTATATACTTTTTATATACTTTTTATACACTTTTTATACACTTTTTATATACTTTTTATACACTTTTTATATACTTTTTATATACTTTTTATACACTTTTTATATACTTTTTATATACTTTTTATATACTTTTTATATACTTTTTATACTTTTTATACACTTTTTATATACTTTTTATACACTTTTTATATACTTTTTATACACTTTTTATATACTTTTTATACACTTTTTATATACTTTTTATATACTTTTTATATACTTTTTATACACTTTTTATATACTTTTTATATACTTTTTATATACTTTTTATACTTTTTATACACTTTTTATATACTTTTTATAGACTTTTTATATACTTTTTATACACTTTTTATATACTTTTTATACATTTTTTATATACTTTTTATATACTTTTCATATACTGCTTGTGTATAATCGATATCAGTCACGCATTTAACTAATTTGCATATTGATTTGAAAAAAGGACATTTTATTAATGAACTATTATTTGTTATTGTTTTAATAATTCAATGAATATTTTGATTTTAATATAACAAGTAGTTCTGTTTCGCAGTATTGTTTTATTTCCTGGACAAATATTCTTCAGAAGGACCGACTTGATTTTCAACAAGTTACGATCTATTTCTAAATAATAAGTGAAAAGGCAAATTTATTTCTTCTTTCTTTTTTTTCTTTACAATCACATTTAAAAGATAAGCACATCGGTATCAAAATTATTAAAATGTAAATGTTTATCGATAATTTTTATTTTATTTCGTATTTACAACAAAGTTATGAATTAAATGTTTATTATTTTTTTTATTAATGTTGCAAGTATCTCATGTAGCGAACTTTGCGAAGCGATAGCGAGCCGCAAAGCCAGACAGTAATTAATAAAAGCAAACAAATTAAAAAGACATTTCAGCATTTTTAATTTACGTTTTTAACGAACATAATGCGTGTCTGTTCGTACAGCTTTTTTTAAAACTAAATAATTAAATTAATAAAACTACAACAAATAATTAGATAGTAAAGCTACTAAAAACGAGTAAATAAAACACTCACGAAGAACAGCATACTTCTACAATGAAAAAGTGTTTTTTTACGCTTATGGCCGCCATACTTATTTAAGAATATAGGCGGTTCTTGTGTTTTAGAAAGTGGGCGTGGTTTACATTTAAGACGCCATAATGTAAATTGAAACCTCTCATTTTTAATGTGCTAAGACAATTTTTCTTTTAATTTTATGACCGCCATAATTTATTTAAAGAAAGTAGGCGTTGCTTATGTTTAAAAAGGTAGGCGTGGCTAATGTTTAAGACGCCCTAACGTGATTTAAATCTTTGATTTATAAGTGGGCTCGCAAATTTTTTTTATTATTTATCTTTCTCCCACAGCGGTAAGATGTGACACAACGTCGGGAAAGTGGGATTTAAAAAGCCAGCGCCCGAGAAGGTGAGCACTCTGGCCTACAAACAAATGCCTGGGTAGCCTCGTCGGCATTCCCCGGTAGGGGCGCCTCAGGCAGTAAGCGATAAACTTACTCAACCCCAAAGAGGGGAGGCAAAGCCTGAGAGGGTGGACCTCCTAGAACTGCACAGGACAAACCCACAAACGGGCGGAATCAAGACCCAAAGGCTAAGACGATACCGGTCCATAGGGTGTAGTATCCATCGGAACAGATACTACACTTTGATTCCAGCCAAAAGGCCAAGAAGCAAAAAAAAATATTTTACGCTCTTAGCCTCGAAACTTTATTTAAAAGAGTAGGCGTAGCTTCTGCTTTAGAAAGTAGGCGTGGCTTCTGCTTTAGAAAGTAGGCGTGATAAGACACAATGACGTAAATTCAAATCTATTTATTTTTTATCTGCCTATGAGAATTTTTTGTATTTTTAGCTTATGACCGCCATACTTTATCTAAGAAAGTAGGCGTTGGTTATTTTTAAGAAAGTAGGCGTGGCTTATATTCAAAGTGTCATGACGTAAATTAAAATCTATAATCTTTAATTGTGGCACACAGAAAATTGTTAAAAAATGACAAAAAAATAAAAACATAAAAATAACATAACTGAATCTTAAAACCAAGAAATATTGTAGAATGTATTTGTGTGATGAAAATATATAGGAATAGAGCGTTAGTATATACTGGACGTACACGTGACCCGTTGGGCCACAACGACTACAACGGTTTATTCTACTTTAATTCCATTAGAAAATTCATAAACTGTGATATATATATATATATATATACATACATATATATATATATATATATATATATATATATATATATATATATATATATATATATATATATATATATATATATATATATATAGTCATCCACATACAGACTGTTTCGCTGTATCACATCTCTTCGGTGCGGCTAGACCATTAGTGCCTTAAGCCGGGATTGAAACTCACTATATATATATATACATATTTTTATTTATTTTATGCGTACATAAAAGTAATCCATGGACACGTGTTTCTGGCTCACAGCCGTCATCAGCATGGCTAACTTAGACAGAGATCGAGCCTTCGATATTGATGTCTGTAGTCCAGCGTTCTACCACTGGACCAAGACGCTTGTCTAGAAATATGTACGATTTTTATCACCTAAATATTTAATGTATTTTATGTAATTATATTTATTGGTGATAGCAGCGTTCGTTGTTATTTTGCTCACTATTATTTCGATGTTCTTACTTCCTATGTGATTAAGATGCAGAAAATTGCATTATAAATAAATATATATTAACGAAAAGTTAAGGGCGACTAATAATGCAATTTTCTGCATCTTAATCACTCCATGGATTTTCAAAGAAAAACTCTTTTCATCAGAGGATACGGAAAAGCTGACAATTTAATTGTAAATATTATCGGCAACATTTAACTTTTTACATAAAATTAAGGATATGAAGCTCCTTGCTCTGAACTTTTGATGTTCTAATAAATATTGTATCTTTACAATTTTTTATACTCATCTTTCATCTCTAGAATATATATATATATATATATATATATATATATATATATATATATATATATACATACAAAGAGAGAGAGAGAGAGGGGGAGGGGGAGGGAGAAAATCTCCTTAACGACCTAACTGATTTGGGATTTTGTCTTATTTTATAAAACTTAACTGGCTTTAAGAAATCAATGTAAGCAAGGTATTATTTAAAAAAAAATAATGGTCTCAAGAGGCGCATCCTCCCAAGCATTACCTCTTTATTCGTGAGAGAGAGAGAGAGAGAGAATTGCATTCAGCTCTAAACTAACTGGTAAAGAGAGACGCCGTGAAATCATATCTATATGCCGGCTGTCGTAATGGGAAACGGCTGTTGAAGAGAGGAAGTCATACACAATGTAAATAATTAACAGATTGTTTGGTCGGACTATTTTTGTTATGTTTCTATTAAGAAAACCGTTTCTTTACAATACGAGCCAGTTATTTATTAGCATCGCTGCTAAGCCGCCACCACCGCCACCACCGCCACCGCCACCGCCGCCTTGGGTTTGTTACTTTATTCTTTATCTTTTTTTTGGTTCCCTATTTGTAAAGTATCTTTTGTTGGCACTGATCGGTCGCTATTTATTAAGCTCTAGTGTCAAACATTCCCGGAGAGCATTTAATTAATGCTGAGGCTTGACTTGTATCTCGTCCAGTCCAACTGTTTCTCTTTTTTGTAAGCGAACGCACAAGCGTGTAAAAGGGTGAGACACTATTATTTCTTCAACTGTACACTCTCAAGAAAATTAATGAACGACTTAATAATTGGCAAAATAAAAGAGTTTTCAGAACTAGTTGAAGTATACGTCTAATGGCGGGTGAAATATTGTAGCTTTAAAGTACGATGTCATTTAGTTTAGTTGAAATATAATTTTGAGAGTTATATGAGTTGCTTTATTAGCAATGTTTCTGAAAGGAAAACGAGTGGAGTTTCGTATTAATTGCAACAGTAAAAGAATAGTTCTTACGCGTTTCAAAGTTGTGTGTGAGTTTGCGTTTTTCTCACTATGTGTAATTTATACCGCCAGTTTGTGGTAACACCGTTTGTGACGCTAGGACAACATATCTTCTTAAAACTATGCCAGTTTTTTTCTTTCAAAAATACTATTTTATTTTTCTAACACACTCTGTATGGACGAATACAGAATTACGTCCCTTTATTACGATGGCGACCATTCGAAAATAATTCCGATTTGGACAAAGCATTTTCTAGAAGTTGTTAAATCTAATAATATTTTATTCTTTTTAACAAAATACTGCAACAATTCACAAGAAAACACATAGGAAATATTTATTTTTTAGGACGAAAAATATCGATGACTAAGAAAGGATATAAAGTCTGACTGCGTTGGTGGAATCGAAATGTTTCTATTATATAATGTTCAGAAGCCGAGCGTGCTCTATTCTTTTATGAAGAACTGTCCATTATCGCTATGACCATATATATATATATATATATATATATATATATATATATATGTGTGTGTGAGTGTGTGTGTGTGTGTGTGTGTGTAAAGGAGTAAGGCTACCAACATTTGTAAAAAGACTTTTTCAACATTAATTTATTATTTTGTTATTTTATCATTTTATCATTTGATATAACGCGTTTCAAGCGGTGGTCCGCTCTTATCAGATTTACATAAATCCATGGATTTACATATCTGATGAGAGCGGACCACCGCTTAACACGCGTTATTTAAATTAGAAAATGATAAAATAACAAAATAATAAATAAATGTTAAAAAAAACTTTTTACAAATGCTGGTAGCCTTAATCCTTTACATATATACTTTTCTCTCGTTGGAACTGCACTAATACTGCACTACCCTCTTTTCTCTCTCTCTGTCTCTGTCTCTGTCTCTCTCTCTCTCTCTCTCTCTCTGTCTGTCTGTCTGTCTCTCTCTCTCTCTCTATATATATATATATATATATATATATATACTAGACAAACACACACACCTATATATATATATATATATATATATATATACTAGACAACACACACACACACACACACACACACTCACACACCCACACACACACCCACACACACACACACATATATATATATATATATATATATATATATATATATATATAATATATACTAGCAAAACCTACCCGACCTCCGGGCAGCAATTAATTGGGGGAGGATATTGTTAATATATTTGTAACACTAACCCTAAGTCCGACTGGCACGTAATCGCCTAAAAGAGTGGACCCCTCCCGAAAAAAAAAAATAACGCACAATTTACATTAAATATATATGAAAACTGATCCATCACTCTAAATTCTAAGTGTTTTTCTTCTTTCCATTTTCCACGGTGTTCAAACGTAATCGCCTAAAAAAGCAGTATATATATATTTTTCGCGAAGATGTTAACTTGCAAATTTACACACATTTTATGTTTTAAATCTCATTGTTTAACTGTACGTCCCTTTTTATTTTAATTTTAAGCAATTGAGTTTAGATGCTATTTTTTCGTGTGAAAATTAAATAAATAACTTCTTTACAATTATCTAAATTATTAAATACCTTATTTTTCATGTAAAAATAAAAAAATACTAAAAGTTTTGGTATCATTGTAGATTAACACCCTCAGCTAACCCCTCACCCCAAAATACGATTTTACTTTTTTAGGCGATTACGTATTGATACCCAGAAAATCCTGGCGGCAATAGAAAACAACATTTTTTTATAGAATTTAGAGTTTGACATCAGTGTCGCATATAAATTAAAATTAAAATGATCCTCCGTATCCGGGTCATTCTAGGGTTTTATGGCAGTTAACAATGTTATTTTGCTATTGGATATAAATTCTGTGCGTTGTTTTTTTGGATCAGGGGTCCACTCTTTTAGGCGATTACGTGTGGTTTACGACTTTGCCAGTCGGACTTAGGGTTAGTGTTAAAATAAATTAGTAAACTGTCCTAATAAGTTAGAATAACGCTAATAAGTAGAATCAGCTTGTTTAAACTTAGCTGACGGTTTTAATCTACAAATTTATCAAAGTTTGTTGTTAAAATTATGGAAGTCTCAGAGTAAAAACATTGTTTTAGCAATACGCATCCCCAATTAATTGGTGATTTGATATAAATATAATTTGGATAAATAGAAAAAACTTTCGTATTTATTCATTTAGAAGACAGAAAATAAAAATTTAAAAAATATATGAAATTATTTTTTTGTTATTTAAAAAGCTAAGAGGGATAGGGAACTTTTTTATTATAGCAAATATAATCATATTCAATAGTCGTCGTCGTTGTCGTCGTCAAAAACAACAAATTTAGTTTTAAAGATAAAGTATATATCTAAAGGAAAACTGTGTTAGTTATTGCGTTCAATGTGGTGTCTATGTTTTCTTAAAATAAATTAGTCCAGGTAATCTAAGTTGTTGGTTCGTGTAAACATACGCATGCTTAAACGTGACCGGAACTGATTCGAATTTCAAAATAATCATGTTGAACGTTTAATGTTATTCATAAAATCGTTGAAATTAATATTACTACTACTACTACTACTACTACTACTACTACTACTACTACTACTACTACTACTACTACTACTACTACTACTAATAATAATAATAATAATAACATTAACAAAACATTTGTATATATATTAGAAAACTGTAAAACGAAAATAGAAATTAATTATTCAGAATATTAATTTATTAGAAGGTGTTTATAAAATTATTATGCTAATGGAGCATCGGAATGAATGTGTTTACACAGTGTTCTGTTGGCTATATGTAATGTATTTGAAAATACTTAAATATATAATTGAATTAAATGGAAAAATATTTCGTATTTATTCATTTATATATATATATATATATATAGGGTGGTCAATACGTCACTAAGGGACACTGAGGGATTTCTACTTTGAATAGATTGAATAGAACACAATTTAACAAGTTGGCAATGTCAACTGGCCTTTATGTTCTCCAGACTTGCCTCACCTTGACTTTTTCTTATGGGGGTATCTCACAGAAAAAGTTTACATCAACAAACCTAAAACTCTACAAGAATTGAAGAACATCAGGAATGAAGTTGGAAAATTAAATTGTAATCGAGTGATCCTGCATATATAATATTTTTTTTGAAAAAAACATAACAATGGTGGTGTAAAATAAATAACATTTATTTTAATCTTAACTTTCGAGAATATACTTCTCTTTTTCAAAGAGTGTTTTTCCTTTTCTTCTTTTTTTTTCATCGTCCGATGGAAATGGACTTTTTGGTCAGAAAATCACGTTATGTCTGCAAGCGAGGTAACGCCGGTTTTAAATACCCTTTCTTATATATATATATATATATATATATATATATATATATATATATATATATATATATATATATATATATATGTGTGTGTGTGTGTGTGTGTGTGTGTGTGTGCATAAATATACGGACGTGTGTAGTAAGAGTGTTTTTAAAGAAGCGCGCATTTGTGCGTGTGTACATACGTGTGTACATACGTGTGTGTAGTACTATTTAAGATTCATGTGTCCAAATGTGTATATGCGTGAGTACTCAGACCAACGAGCAACCCAACTGTTTATTGATGACACTTTTACGCTTAATAGCCATCCCCATATAGAGCGGAAAGTGACGTGTGGAAGGTGAGTGGGGGGGGGGAGATAGTGTCAAGACGATAAACAAGAAGTAACAAATAGAGGCCGGTTAACGACAAAACACCAAATACGAACGAACAAGTAAGCGGAGAAGAAAGATGATGACGCGAAGGCAGTTCACAAATAAAAAATAAAAAAACTATAAAAAAAGCCCAAAACAACAACAGAAAAGAAGATGGCGTCGAAGGCGTAAGGGGAGATAATTAACTTATCTTCTGGTACGCACAATTGGTGAGCGCCGATTGCGAGCAGTTTGTGAGCTCAGCTGTCACTCTCCAAAATGAAGAGACGGGCGGCAGTAATCGGGTCTCCATCACGAATGAAGATGGAGAAAAAGCGGCGGAGAAGAAATGGCAATCGAGAAGGCATTGAATGAATGAATTAACTAGGATCGGAGGGGGGGGAATAAACAAGTTTAAAATCGGAAAAGAAAATGGAGAAACGCTTGTTTAGAAATGAGAATGGGGGAAAATAGTGAGAGGATTTTAGTTGAGGAAAGTTGTGTTATATGAATCGAGGGTCCCTCTACGGGGGTCTTTATTCATTCGAATGTAATCGCGTATTTTTGTTGCCCTTATTAGAACGGCAGTGCGTAAGATTGAAACGAATATTTATGGATGCGCAAATACGTAATCGGATCAGTATAATTAAAGGAGCTTTTAAAACACACATTAACATACACACATACGCGCGCATTATATATATATATATATATATATATATATATATATATATATATATAGAGAGAGAGAGAGAGAGAGAGAGAGTAAGAGAGAAAGAGAGAGAGAGAGAAAGAGAGAGAGAGAGTAAAATAATACTTTAAAGATATAAATAATATCTTTAACCAGTAGACTATCAAGAGAAAAACAAAGCTCAATATAGTGTATAGAGCAATGATATTAATTGAATGACATAATAAAATGAGAAATTAATCAGATTATATTAAAGTTCAAAAACAAGAAGTGATACTGCGTCTTTAACTCATGAGTTTTCAAAGAAAATCTTCTCCTCAGAGGACCATTACCACAATGACATTACTGCAGGTAATAAAAATTAAGCTTTGAAAATATATAAAACTATATTTAAAAAAATATATAAAACTACATATAAAACATCAAATATATCGGCCTAAACATACTTTTTGTGAAACTTATACAGTTCATCCAAGTCATATCCTGCAGTAATAATTTTAAAATAAATATACAAGTCAAATCTTATCATATTTTTTCAAACAGGTTAGGAACAAGATAATTAGTATTAAAAACATCATTTCGTGTAATTTACACGGGTCCCGCTAGTCTATATTAATAACATTATGAGACAATTTCACGTATGCGTAACTTTGACAATTATACACACACACACACATACACACACATATATATATATATATATATATATATATATATATATATATATATATATATATATAAAATAAAATATAATAAAATTATAATAATTAGTATATTAATAAGCAAATGTTTATAATATTTTAACTTTAGTTGTATGATTGCTTAATGGAATTTTGACATTTTCTGCGTTCCTACTTCCAATTGTCTGCTGCCGTATTTCGATGTTTTGACACCGGTTTTTCCCGTTTTTTCGACCCACTCGGTCTTTTATTGTTGTCTTCTGAAAATGAAAGTTTTTCTTTCGAAAATTTAAGATTACCCTTTGCCGAACTGTTACTTACCAGACAGTATTTACTATTTAGGTATTTAATCAGTTTCGTGAAATTATTAATAAATCGTTTTGAGTTTCACTTTCTCTCTTCGTTTATTTCTTTTCACTTTCCCACCTTACGGCAACTACACCGCATTGCTATAGCCTCGGACGAATAATCTGCAAAGTTTGGGCTGATGAATTACCGTCCCATTGATGGGGTTAGATTGACACCACCCTTTCTTCCTATTCTCTGCGCCCTCTCTCTCATAGATGTGATGTTGCTGGTCTCAGCCTTTTCTATGAATGTTGTTGTGGCATGTGCTCTTCGGGAATTTGTGATTTATTCTCTGCTTCCTTTGTTCCAGCTCGTTTGAAACGTTGGTCTAGTGGTCTCCATCAATTTGCTGTTTTGATACCTCATTGTAATACAGCTCCCTATTCCAGTAGGTTCTTTCCAAGAACCGCAAGCTTGTGGAACTCTCTTCCTGCTGACTGTTTTCCTCCTACCTAAAGCCTTGGTCTTTTCCAGACTCATGTCAATAGGCATCTCCTGTCTTTGTGATAATCATCTTTCGTTTTTGTTAGCTCCTTACATCAAGTAACTTTATGTCTTGTCTGAAGCGATTTCGACACAAAAAACAAAACAAATTTAAACAATAAAAAACAAAATAAAATAAAATAAAATTGCAAACATAATTTTTTCTGAATTATTTCCTTCTAAGCCCTCCATTCGGCAAAATGTCTCTACCGGGCGACGCCGGCTCTTCCTGCTCGTGTATTTTAAAGCAATTACATCGAATGAAAAAAAGGGAAACGGTATCGTTAGATGACGACACTCGTCCAAGCATACTTACTACAGCCCACACCCCCGTCACACGCCAAACCAGCCAAACG
>OY744516.1:5174740-5269740 GCA_963556195.1 Sepiola atlantica | reverse complement strand
ATCATATTTTCATATTTCCAAATTCAATACTTTTTCTATATCTTACGCGCGTTTCACAGCAAAATCATAAGAAACACATAGTCTTTATCTTAACCTCGTTGATCAACAGTAAAAATGTTTATTCAATAGTAATAGGAAAACACATAAAGAAATTTAATAAATAAAGAAATAAAATAATAATTTAAGAATAAAACTATTCTAATAGTGATAGAATAAATAAACACATACAAAATAAATAAGTTTTATTTAATAAATACATAGATTAAAAGAAAACATGGGTATATACGGTCGACTTGAAAACAAGTAAATTAGTTCCATCGACACGTGTATCGGATAATATGAGGTGTACATTGGCACACTGTATAGATGTGAGTCGATGTTTTCGTTTTGTTCTTAAGATCCATTGTTGCCTGTAAGATTCAAACTTTGTTTGATTGTATAACTCCATTGATGAAATTATCGTAGAAAATTGAGTAAAACAACACTTTACTTGACACAACCTTTTTGCATTGTCGGAAATGAAATCAATTTATAACTGTCAGAGGATATTTGGATCGAAAAATGGAATATCCAGTGAGCTTAAAGCACGCTAGTTTGACTACACACCTAACTTATTTCTGAATCGCCAAACTGAGGATTTGCAGACGTTATAATTTGAATTTCCTGCCTTCATAGACGATTATATATATATATATATATATATATATATATATATATATATATATATATATTAATTTCAAATAAATAATATTAAATTATTTTTGCATACATATGCTAGCGTTTCGAGCTTTCGCTCTCATTAGTGCAGGGAGGATAATCTCGGACGATCGCATGGGTCGAACCTCTGCCACAGAGTCAAACTAGACCAGCAAGCGCTGTAACCATTACCACATTCAAGAAGACTGTCTTAGAGATTCTACGAACATTTTCGGAATATGCCTTATGGCTACATGTCAGTCTACTTTTGGCTCAACTTTAATTTTTATTAAAGGGGCTTATAACAATATTAATTTGAAATAAATAATATTAAATTATTTTTACCTACATACGCTAGCGTTTCGAGCTTTCGCTCTCATCAGTGCAGGGATGATAATCTCGGATAGTCGCACGGTTCGAACTCCTGTCACAGAATCAATATATATATTTCTATACTTAGGCAGCATTTCTTCGTTGATGCATGTTTGATAAAACAACAGTGACAATTCCTGATTGGTTCCTTTTTTAGTCCATCTATATATATGTGGGGAGTAAGGTGCACGATAAGTCATGAAAAGGAAATGCCGTGGTAGACAAAATGTGTGAAAAATGGCAAACGAAAAACAGGTTTAAATGCAGGAGAAAAACAAGAACGAGAGATTTGACCGGTTTCGTTCGTATTAACGAACGTCTTCAGAAAAAGTGAAGATTTGGAAACAATTTTATTTTGAAGGCACACACATGAGAGAAGGAAAAGATGATCCGATTGGACCATATGAAAAGACTTTTAGCGACATTGAAATATCACCTTTACCCCCTCCGCCTACCGCCTGTCCTATTTATTTTTTTTCATTCGGACCAAATGGAAATTCTGTTATAGTTAAAAGTTAAAAACATATTACGACAATCGAATACTTTTCACTTTTACCTTTCAAAAGGTTCATATTCGACCAAGAAAAACAATAAACTAAAATGCACATATGATAGAATAACAACGAAACCCTCAATATAAATCTATATATGATGTGCAATAATATTCGATACAAATGTAACACTTCTGATGATCGCTGGAAACCGTGAAGCTGCAGTAGAGTCTTACAGCTAAGTGAATTTTACGATTATTACAATACCATCTTATATATACATTTGATATATATATATCTCCCACTTCAGCTCGAAATTATACTATACCATGCGCCGATTGCGGAAAAAATATATTTTGGCGAGACACAACGTCCGTTAAATACCCCAATCTATGAACACAATTGTGCTATAAAAAACTGACACCCCAAACGCGTTATGTACCCACATGATTTCTTTTGGTCATCACTTCAATACACCTCTATGTATTGAAGTGATGACCAAAAGAAATTATGCGATAACCAAAATAAATCATGTGATTTTAATAAAACATATCCACGACATAGAATCGTGTTTAATCCTACGTCATAATAACACAATTATTCAAACTAGCAAATATATGCTCCCTCCGGTCGCATATTTTTGCTAGGCTGCCGCATCAGAAGTGAAGGCTTACGCGTAAGCCAATAGAGCCCCAGTCATATTTCTGTGGTGGTTAGACATTGATTTTCTGTGTTTATGACCAAGAATATTTTTAGTTGAAAATAAAGAAAAAAAAAATTAGACCCTACCCCGATTTTTGTTGTACCGTCGCTCATAAATAGAAAGACCTGTAGTTTAAAAAGAAAGAAAATGTTTTTGTACCCCCTCAATTTTTTCATATTACCAGTCATAGAAATATTTTTTAGTTAAGAAAAAAAAAAAATTTTTTTGACCGCCTTCCCCCAATTTTTTTATCCTCCTCCTATACATGTACATATTTTTAATTAAAAAGGGATAAAACAAACCTAACCCTAACTGTAACGACAGGGTCAAAGTTAGCGTGGGTCCTAAAATGAAAAAGCACCAAAAAATCAAATACAGTGAACACAGTGTGTGTGTGTGTGTTTGTTTAATGACCTTTTTTTAATTAAACAATTTGATTCTACAATCAGTTGTATAGTTTTCCAGTACAATGTGTTAGTTTATTTTGTTGACATTAAAGGAAAAAAAATCACATCTTTTTTTTAATAAATAAAACATGGAATCATATATTCTGTTGAGGTCGTGAAAAAATGATAATATTGGATATGAAAGTATTAAGAAATCAAATACAGTAAACACGAAAAGTTTTTTAATTCTCGGAAAAAAAGGTTTACTTGAACTGTGTGTGTGTGTGTGCGTGCGCATGCGCGCGTTTTTATATAGTAATTTTTAAATCAATTATTATTTTAATTAAACAATTTGATTTAATAAATTTGTGTTTTAAAACATAATGGCTAAGAATAAACAAACTTAGGACGGTTTTAAAAATGGAAAACTGAGCACGGTGTTTGCCAGCGTTGTTGTTTACATATTTAACGTGCCATAATAACGTTGCTGTTTAATCAGATCGCCATATTTAATTAGCGGAGGGAGGGATGACACCACTGATTAAACAGCCAATGACTTTGCAATATTAACGGTACTGGTCATTGAAAACACGCCGGTTATGAAGAAAATGGCTTTAATTAATTGTATGAATAATTTTTATTAATATAACCTTATCGGAAAATATTGTGAATACATATGTAAATTTGATAATAGCAGTTATAAGTGTATATTTGTAAATATGAATTTAATTGAAGGTTTAAAGGAATGACTTATGTAAATGGTAAAACCCATCTGGTGTCTTAACGACTTTTAATGACAGTATATAAAGAATTTCAAAAAGATTAGTTTCAGTAAAATAGTCGTACTGGAGTTTCGGCTTCAGACAGACAGACAGATAGACAGACAGACAGATACATGAACTCCATTATTAATAGAATTCAAATACCAAGATTCTATAATATCTCTACATCTTCTGCTAGATCGATTCTAATCGAAATGAACCTAAACCAATATGATAACGGATAACTTCTACTACTTTAGCCCGTCTTCCTCCTCCTCCTTATTGGTTTAATTCCTTGCTGTCATTTTAAATTACTACTAATTTATTAACTTACGGCGTTTCCGATCGGCGTTTATATGCCAACTGCTGATGTTATTCTTTCTTTCTTTTTCTCTTTCTTTTTCTTTTTCTTTTTTCTTTTTTAACATTTCTCTCTTTCTTTCTTTCTTCCTTTCTACTGTTTATTACACGTGACTATTTTTCCCCAAATTGCGTTCTGTGTCTTTTTTCCTCTTTTTTAATATAAATCATACAAATAAATCCTCATAGATAATAATGGCAGTGCGTCCAACATTATTTCACTGTTTATTAAAACTGTGTACCTATAATATATATATATATATATATATATATATATATATATATATATATATATATATATATATATATATATATGTGATTTTATGAAGGCTTACCAAAGCATTCCTTTCAAGACACCAATGATCACCATTAAAGATATTTTTTCTTACAAATACTATTTATTCAAATTAAATGTTTTTTCCTACACGTGTTTCACTACCAAGCAGTTACTTGCTTGGCAGATCTTCAGGGAAATTAAATGTCTGGAATACTGGTTTCAACTGCCGACAAAACACAATGTGGCGTTGTAATAGTTGAGGTCACTTAAGAAGAGAAGAGGAAAAAAATAAAAATAAAAATAAAAATAAAAGTCAAACTTAAAAAGCAAGGAAGAACAACGATAAAAAAAGAAAGTCCTAGAAAAGTCTTAGAAAAGTAGCTCGTGCATTATTTCTTCCACCAAGCCAACAAGCAAATAATCGGTCCCAAATACATTCAATAAAACCACAAAACCGGAACAATGTGCGATAATACACTTTCACGTCGGCCAGTACAATGATGAATAAATCCCCCCCCCCACAAGAGAACAAAAGAACTAAATCATTCAAGTTATCGCTCACAAGTTACCATTCCAATCCAATGATAGTATGGGAATTCTAAATCCAACTTCTCACAAAGAAAAGTCAACACAAATGTTCGTCCGAGTTCAAAGAGTCTTATTTCAATTTCAATTGTTCAACAATTGAAATAAGCAAACATTGTTAAAAATAACTGAATTCTCTGCTTAATTATACCTTTAAAAATTTTTTCAATTTCCCCAATGATCTTTTTTTTGTGTTAACATTTTAAAAAAAATGTATGTTCCATATGTATCACGAACGTTTTCGATTCTTGGTCGAAATATTCTCAGGTGAAAAAAGCAAGTGAACAGAAAAAGCTGGAGAAAAGAAGAGAACATTACAGAGACAGAAACGCTCACATCAAGTCAGTTAGATGCCAAAAGAACGTTTTCACACTGTTTCAGGAAAGACGTTGACGATTTAGATTCCGCGACACCATAATTAACGTCACATGATAACATTCTATTAATTTAAGCATTTTAAAATGGTGTTACTAGTTTTATACTTATATTATTAATTGTGGGTTGTTGTGTTTTAATGTAGATAGCTTCGAGTATTTAAAACTTTTTTTCATTGGTTTCGGAATGTATAATTTTAGTGTTATTAACTAAAATTTGTCTTAAATCAGAGGGACGACAGTTATGTTTTTGTAGATGTCGGAAAATTGAGCTAGAGTTTGCCAGATGCATGGTGAGGCGGCGGGATATGGTAGTGCTTGTAAAACCAATGTAGTTATTAGCTTTATTATTATTATTATGGGAGTTACGTTATAACCAAAGGACATTTAAACTTATAAATAACGGTGGTTCTTTCTAATGTATGGATTTTATGGTAAATAGTGACAATATGAAGAAAAAGCTGAAGTCAGTGTAAAAATGGGTCTGTTTGTGGAGCTAAGTGGTTTAAGTTTGTGGTGGTGGTGGTATAGATGACACGCCTGATTTCCGTGACTTCGCGTCGGCAACGATCGGGCAGGTCGCGGAAGCACCCGAGAGTTGCCGAGACGAAAACGCTAAGCGTTAATAGAAGACTTGCAGGCGATAATATAAGACGAATAAATTCAAAATAAAAATATATAGATAAAAAGATAAAAACCGAACAAACTGTAGGGTGAAGGGGTGGTCAAATGAATCGTTTTCAATCAAATGTGTAGAAAGAAATTTTTTTTTTTTTTGGGGGGGGGGCTGGAATTTTGTCAATCTTGAATTCCCTCGTGTTTTAAATCTCAACGGTCTTATTACACTAAATTTAAATTTAAACAAACACACACAACACACTGAGCAAATAACGCGTCCCAACGAGAGTGTCATGTGACCTCACATTTCCAAAACAGATGACAACAGAAGCTGAAGAGAGCCGGATGGGTAAGACCTTCCGTGCTTGAAACCGACGGTACGAATGTTGTACTAATTTTTCTGTACCAGAATAAATAAATATTATGCTCTTAATTTTTAACTTTAATTCTTAATTAATCGAGCACTCTGCTGGGATTTTTCCTACCATTTTACAAATAAGTTATATATATATATATATATATATATATATATATATATATATATATATATATATATATATACATCTCCCACTTCAGCTCGAAATTATACTATACCATGCGCCGATTGCGGAAAAAATATATTTTGGCGAGACACAACGTCCGTTAAATAAACCAATCTATGAACACAATCGTGCTATAAAAAACTGACACCTCAAACGCGTTATGTACCCACATGATTTCTTTTGGTCATCATTTCAATACACCTCTATGTATTGAAGTGATGACCAAAAGAAATCATGCGATAACCAAAAGAAATCATGTGATTTTAATAAAACATATCCACGACACTAAACTCCGTCGTCTCATAGAATCGTGTTTAATCCTACGTCATAATAACACAATTATTCAAAGACCAAGATTCTATAATATCTCTACATCTTCTGCCAGATCGATTCTAATCGAAATGAACCTAAACCAATATGATAACGGATAACTTCTACTACTTTGAGTCCGTCTTCCTAATCCTCCTCCTCCTCCTCCTCCTCCTCCTCATCCTTATTGGTTTAATTTCTTGCTGTCATTTTAAATTACTATGATGATAGTATACTATATTAAATTACTACTAATTTATTAACTTACGGCGTTTCCGATCGGCGTTTATATGCCAACTGCTGATGTTATTATTTCTTTCTTTTTCTCTTTCTTTTTCTTTTTCTTTTTTCTTTTTTAACATTTCTTTCTTTCTTTCTTTCTTTCTCCCTTTCTACTGTTTATTACACGTGACTATTTTTTCCCAAATTGCGTTCTGTGTCTTTTTTCTTCTTTTTTAATATAAATCATTAAAAATAAATCCTCATAGATAATAATGGCAGTGCGTCCAACATTATTTCACTGTTTATTAAAACTGTGTACCTATAATATATATATATATATATATATATATATATATATATATAAGCAAACATTGTTAAAAATAACTGAATTCTCTGCTTAATTATACCTTTAAATTTTATTTCAATTTCCCCAATGATCTTTTTTTTGTGTTAACATTTTAAAAAAAATGTATGTTCCATATGTATCACGAACGTTTTCGATTCTTGGTCGAAATATTCTCAGGTGAAAAAAGCAAGTGAACAGAAAAAGCTGGAGAAAAGAAGAGAACATTACAGAGACAGAAACGCTCACATCAAGTCAGTTAGATGCCAAAAGAACGTTTTCACACTGTTTCAGGAAAGACGTTGACGATTTAGATTCCGCGACACCATAATTAACGTCACATGATAACATTCTATTAATTTAAGCATTTTAAAATGGTGTTACTAGTTTTATACTTATATTATTAATTGTGGGTTGTTGTGTTTTAATGTAGATAGCTTCGAGTATTTAAAACTTTTTTTCATTGGTTTCGGAATGTATAATTTTAGTGTTATTAACTAAAATTTGTCTTAAATCAGAGGGAGGCAGTTATGTTTTTGTAGATGTCGGAAAATTGAGCTAGAGTTTACCAGATGCATGGTGAGGCGGTTGGATATGGTAGTGCTTGTAAAACCAATGTAGTTATTAGCTTTATTATTATTATGGGAGTTACGTTATAACCAAAGGACATTTCAACTTATAAACAACAGTGGTTCTTTCTAATGTATGGATTTTATGGTAAATAGTGACAATATGAAGAAAAAGCTGAAGTCAGTGTAAAAATGGGTCTGTTTGTGGAGCTAAGTGGTTTAATTTTGTGGTGGTGGTGTTATAGATGACACGCCTGATTTCCGTGACTTCGCGTCGGCAACGATCGGGCAGGTCGCGGAAGCACCCGAGAGTTGCCGAGACGAAAACGCTAAGCGTTAATGGAAGACTTGCAGGCGATAATATAAGACGAATAAATTCAAAATAAAAATACATAGATAAAAAGATAAAAAACGAACAAACTGTAGGGTGGATGTGGGGTGGGCAAATGAACCATTTTCAATCAAATGTGTAGAAAGAAATTTTTTTTTGGGGGGGGGGCTGGAATTTTGTCAATTTTTTTTTTCATTAGTTTCGCAGTTTTCCTTTTTTTCTTGCTAACAAAACAAAGAAAGAAAGAAAAATGGGTTAGGGTTAGGGTTAGGGTTAGGGTTAGGGTTAGGGTTAGGGTTAGAGTTTAGGGTTAGGGTTCCCGTTAGGGTTAGGGCTCCCGTTCTTAGCGATAGCCAAGCCCTGCATTCAAACTGCCAAGCTCTAACTGGAAGACTGGCAGACGATAATATAAGACGAATAAATTCAAAGAAAAATACATTGATTAAAATCATTTTTTTTGTGTGAAAATAATGATTTTTTTTTGGGGGGGGGGTAAAATTTTGTCAATGTTTTTATAAGATAAAAGAAAGAAAAAATATATTATGCCGTCAGCGCTCGGGCGCTTCTGCGACATGCCCGATCGTTGTCGACGCGAAGTCACGGAAATCAGGCGCGTCATCTATAACAGTATCATTATTTGTTATTGTTACTTCGAATGACAATGGCCCCCACCCCTGGACCGCAAGCAGTCTGAATTTGCATGTTATTATTCTGTGTTCGTATTTCCCTGGTGTCTCGACGGCATCCCACCCAGAATATTTTGACACCTTCCTAATGAGCGCCTGTTAAAAGGAAAACAAAACATTGCGTAAGTTTTATGTCAATATTTGTAGAGAACGCCTCCCGTGTAGGATTAATAGCCAGGATGCCAGGGGCGTGGTACACGTACCCGTATCCGAACACACCCGATCTCAAGGATTAACTCCGTGGCAGATCATGAGCGTCTTAGCAGAGAGCATATGTCACGAGACTCGGGTGGTCGTTTGAGGAGCGTGTTCATAAAAAAAAAAACGTATCTTTCAGGTACGACGCATGAATAGGTGCAGACACGTGACCCCCGATTCGTAGGTGTTGCTTTCGACATTCAGGTCAGTAAGAGCGTTAAAGAAGGGAGGACAGGAGTGTTACCAGCGAGAGAGAAGGCAGTGTTAAACAATCGAGAGTTAGGTTGGACAGTCTTACATAAAAGAAACACAGCTGTGTAACGTTACATGTCGGCATTTGGCACATGCTAGGAAGTAAGTGTAGTATCTGTTCCGATGGATACTGCACCCCTATAGACGGATGTCGTCTTGTCCTTCGGGACTTGATTCCACCTGTCTGTGGGTTTGTCCTGTGCAGTTCTAGGAGGTCCACCCTCCCAGGCTTTGCCTCCCCTCTTTGGGGAGGAGTAAGTTTATTGCTTACTGCTTGAGGCGCCCCTACCGGGGAATGCCGACGGGGCTGCCCAGGCAATTTTTAAATGGCCAGAGTGCTCAACTCTCGAGCGCTGGCTTTTAACCCCACTTACTCGACCCAAGCTGTGGTCACATCTTACTTGTGGGAGTAAGATAAAACTGGCCTTGTGCCTAACTCCTGCAGAGGAGTAAATAAACATGTCGGCATTATGGTCTAAACATGTTCTTGGCCTTTTGGCTAAGATCAAAGTGTAGTATCTGTTCCGATGGATACTGCACGCTTGTCCTGTGCAGTTCTAGGAGGTCCACCCTCCCAGGCTTTGCCTCCCCTCTTTGGGGAGGAGTAAGTTTATTGCTTACTGTCTGGGGCGCCCTTACCGGGGAATGCCGACGGGGCTGCCCAGGCAATTTTTAAATGGCCAGAGTGCTCACCTCTCGAGCGCTGGCTTTTTAAACCCCACTTTCTCGACCCGATCTTGGGTCACATCTTACTTGTGGGAGTAAGATAAAATTGGCCTTGTGCCTAACTCCTGGGGAGGAGTAAATAAAAACCCCAACTTTTACTGGAAATCTAGTAAAAGTGGAATTAACAGCGAGCAGACATATGAGTTTTGAATCTCGAGTTTCATGACCAATTTCATATCGCGAAAAGATGTTGGCGTGAAAACATAGCCTTCTTTTAGGTTAACTCGGTGCTCTTATAGATGACGCATCCGATTTCCGTGACTTCGCGTCGGCAACGATCGGACAGGTCGCGGAAGCGTCCGAGTATTGCCGAGACAAAAACGCCAAGCGTTAATGGAAGACTTGCAGACGATAATATAAGACGAATAAATTCAAAGAAAAAATACATCGATTAAAATCATGTTTTTTTTGTTGTTGAAAATAATGTTGTTGTTTTTATTGGTGGGGGGAGCAGGGTAAAATTTTGTCAATGTTTTTATAAGATAAAACGAATGAAAAAATGATATTATTCCGTCAGTGCTCGAGAGCTTCCGCGACATGCCCGATCGTTGTCGACGCGAAGTCACGGAAATATGGCGCGTCATCTATAACAGGACTGTTAACTCTATTCCTCAACTTCTTTTTTCTCCCCAACAAAGACAACACGACTGATTATTGTTATTTAATGATATATACCTAAATATGGTGCCCCAATAAATATTTTATCGGTTTAACCGTAATTTCCTCTCAGGAAAGATTCTGTTATAGATGTTCCTTTGAAAATGCTGGTGAGTGTTGTCACATATTTTTCAGTGTTGGATGTTGGATATTTGCACGTAATTTCCTGAAGAGAACCGGTTTTTCTATGACAACTCTAGATGTTTTCATTCAATGCTTTTGGCTTAATACAGATTGTTTCAAAACGTGCGTAAAAAAAAACAAGATTTAAAAAAATACTTCTGAAAGTTGATGCGATATATCGTTTATCTGATACGAATGAGCTTTCGTGACCCACTAGTAAGGATGTCGGACTTCAGTTACTGGGAGCGGGGTTTCGAATCTTGCTAGATTACAGTCAAGTTCATGAGCCGTAAAACAGTAAGACACGTGCCCATGGAAACCTATTTATATATATATATATATATATATATATATATATATACAATAATATTTTAATAAATAAATATTAATTATTTAAATACCTAGAGACATCGATGGTTCATGCTAACGCAATCTTCACTGATTCGTAGTCGGTGATCTTAACCAAACGGCCATCGTCAATTAGTTAGTAAATATAGAGTAACTTTAACTGTAAATAGCGACACGTGGCCGCCATTTACCAGGCAGCTAGAGTGATCTTACGAAACGGTGTTCGGATCGCGCATATAGCTATTTGTACGGCTTGTTATTATATATATATATATATATATATATATATGTACTTATACTTATACTTATTCCCCCCCCGTCGACTTTTTATTCAAGAGTAGAGGATATCTTTCCGAATTCATTTCAGGCGGCGCGGTAAGTGTGGGGTGGTTATCTGTCTTTATATTTGCTTTCTCGCTTCCCCTCACCACTTGAAATTGTTTGGTCCAGAGCTAGAAAAAAGCACGTCTTTTACTCGCTAACTTTTGCATGACAGAATGGAAGTATATATATATATATATATATATATATATATATATATATATATATATATATATATATATGAGAAAGGAAGGATGAGAGTAATCCGACGTAATGGGAAATGAAAAAGTAAAAACCAAGAGATATTTTTTATATATTCATCAACGTTTCGTCTTTATTGTAAGACTTCCTCAGGATGATAATTTTAAGAAAAATGTCATGCAAGTACATCGATGCACTTGCATGACATTTTTCTTAAACTTATTATCCTGAGGAAGTCTTACAATAAAGACGAAACGTTGATGAATATATAAAAGATATCTCTTGATTTTTACATTGTTGTACACAGTCAGTTATTTCACGCTTATTTGCACACACATATATATATATATATATATATATATATATATATATGCAGTTTGACACCACCTACGTGTAAAGTAAGTAATAAATGTACCAAGAGTGTGTCATAGCAATTGATAGCTGTTGTGAAAAACATGGATTATCGCAGCGGCTTACCCATGTGCAAGAGTTCTCAAAACTCTCGCTGTCAGCTATGCACACAACACAAACACATAGAGGGCGCACAACACGAACCCGACGGGACCGTAATAAACTGGGTTGCCTCGGCGTTTACTGAGACATTTCGTACAACTGTTCCAACTGAGATGAGAGCTTCTCGGTACTCGCTATTATTTCTACCATTAGCCGTCAGTAACAACCCTACGCACATGCAAAGTAAAGAGAAACAGTTGTTTGTTTACCTGCGCCCTGTGGCGGCGACAACGTAAGACACAAGGTCAGTTAACAGTTGGAATACACCCTCTTTCACAAAAGGGGGTACTTTGGATGGGTAAAAACGTGTTTCACGCTGTTTCCTTTTGACACAGTATATGTTGTCGGAAATAAATTCCAATATTTACTATATAACGTGGTCACCGTATTCGCTGCTTGACGCAAATTCTAGGCGAGTATAGTTTACCATAGCAATAAAAAAAAAAAAAAAAAATTAATCGCAAAGCTGGAGAGATTAGTTACCTGTTCAAATTCAGCCTTCACTGACCGTTGGACTTGTTAGACAAGTTGTTAAGGGGACACCCGCGACAGGCGGCCCCTCTTCCCCTCTCTACCACCTCTCTCTCTCTCTCTCTCTCTCTCTCTCTCTCTATCTATCTCTCTCTCTCTCTCTGAGACATGTATTCGAGTTTATACGTCAAATGTTTCTCTTTGGGATTATTTATGCTTATAAACCCCATGGTCTGAATACACCGTTTTAAAGCTATTGCTAATAAAAATAGAGTATTAACGAAATCAGCATCACACCCCCCCACACACACACATATATATATATATATATATATATATATATATATATATATATATATATAATTTATTTAGGTACTGTATATTACATATTTAATATACAGTATCTAAATAAATTATATTAGCTCTCTTATATGATCGAGCACTTTATTTGATTTCTTTTCATATACAACCTGACACACACACAATATATATATATATATATATATATATATATATATATATATATATATATATATATATATATATATATATATATATATGAAGGTACTTAAGCTTTTTTATGCACCTTTTATTCCTATATAATTTTATTGCTATAATTATATCGCAGAATGGCTATTTGGTGTAGTGTTTGGAAAGTATTGTCATCATTATTATTATTATTATTATTATTATTATTATTATTATTATTATTATTATTATTATTATTAATAATATTCTCAAGGGTAATATATTATTATTAATATTATTATATTATTATTATTTATTTATATATATATTAGTGAAATTAAAGCTGAATTATTTCTACATTTGATTATTGGGGAAGTGGTCGTTTGATCAGTACCACTGGAGAGCCATGAATATTATAACTGTCCTGTTTTTAAATCCCCGAAACAGTTACATGCTAAACAGCTGATGGTCCCCGTTTTAATATTTCACGCTCAAGTTAAGGTCCCCTGTTTTTGTTTCACTGTTAGATACTTGAATCCCTCTTTTTTTTTTTTAATGAATTTTCCAACGGTGGATCGGCTTATGCAAGTGCTAAGTCTGCCATATCTTGGATTTAGTAAGTATCCATGGGAATTTAAACTGCATTTTCTTTCTTTGTTTATAATGACTCAAAGCTTTTTAAAACTATATATATATATATATATATATATATATATATATATATACTTTTCTCTCGTTGGAACTGCACTAATACTGCACTACCCTCTTTTCTCTCTCTCTCTCTCTCTCTCTCTCTCTCTCTCTCTCTATATATATATATATATATATATATATATATATATATATTCTGTATTTGTTTATGTCTCAACTTTTAGCTATAAATTAAATTAATTTGCTTTTAATAGTTTATGATCTTATTTTGTTTCTCTAGGCATAATTTACAGTTTTTACTATTTATATCGCAAAACATTAAGTATTTGCTAATTGATATTAGAGCTAATAATATTTAGAGAGTGAAGTGCAATTTCTACTCACATGTGCTGATAATACCTACACTTAGAATTATTTTCTGTAGCACCTATGTCTATTTTTTGTTCATTTTCGATGTTATTATTTATTGCTCCTTTGTATATGACATTAGCTGTTCAAAATTTACTCATTACTGAACAATTGTACTTCATTCTTCAATTACATAACTTTGTATTATTATAACACTAATCGCATTAGTATTAATGTTACTGTTAATATTGTTAATTATTTTTGTTGTGTTAATTTATTATTGATTGCATGTTATCAATACAGCAATAACTAATGTTAATGTTATTCCTATTGATAAGTTTACGTAGATTATTGCTTTTATGGAAATGTTTACTTAAAGAATATTTTGCCAGTTTGTGTGGTTACCTTCTGTAAATGTATTTCCGGTGGGGTTTGATTTTCATTTGTTGAATTTAATCTTAGAAAGCTTTGCCTAATAAATCTGAAGCTGAAATATGCACATTTGTAGTAAAACATAGTTGCATAAGAGAAAATTGATACTAAACACATACAAATATATATATATATATATATATATATATATATATATATATATATATATATGTTGTCTGCGCATGTGTGGGTGTGCGCAGAAACGCCAAACAATAACACATTTCCTCCGATGAAACAACACTCTTTCAAATCGAAAGATATTTCTTCAAATGGATTTACATATCTGATGAGAGCGCACCATGCTCGAAAGCGTCATTAAATTATAAAATTATAAAATGATAAAATAATAAATAAATGTTGAAAAAAACCTTTTACAAATGTTGGTAGCCTTACTCCTTTACACACACACACACACATATATATATATATATATATATATATATATATATATATATATATATATATATATATATTCTGTATTTATATCGAGAGAGAAAGAAAGGCGAATAACCAAAAATATATAAGCAGAGAGAGAGGGATGAAGAACAAAGAGAAAGGGAGATACAGAAAGAGAGAGAGAGAGAGAGAGAGAGAGAGAGAGAGAGAGAGAGAGAGAGAGGGAGAGAGGAGTATTTTTGTGAGGTTCACTTAATATATAAAAATGTTTCGAATGCGTTTATTTTATGTTTATCCAAAATTATATTTTCCAAATTACCTGACTAAAAAAAAAAATCAGAGCATTGTCGGGTTGCAATGCCAACTTCATTACGTATTCATTAATCCATTTCGTTTATAATGAGTATTTTCTAGTATAATGAGTACATTTTTCATCGCATTCATAAAGTGTGACCCCCTCCCCTCAAATAGGTTTGCGTTCGGAAAACAGAAGAAAATCAAGTCCAAGATATTTTGATTTTTAATTTTTCAAATACCGCGTGCGATTTTTGCTTGAACATTTTTTTTATCGGAATATAGTCCTACTACTATATGGAACTTGTAATGGGATTTGGTTCGGTTGAGTTTGTAGCCTGTTTGAGATACGCAGCAGGTTCTTGGCAATTCGATGGTCCAACAAGTCAAACGTAGCTCAGAAATTATTATTTCATTTCCACTGCAATAAAATGTGAGAAAACGTCTGAAGGTGAAGATTAACAGATCCACTGAGTTAGCACTATATTCGTGTATAAAAATAACCGAGAACAGCCCGTCGGCATTCCCCGATCGGCATTAAACTAACTTCCCTCCCAAAGGAAGAGGGGGTAATATTTGAGAGGACACACCTCCACAAGCCGAACCGAACCCTAGTTCCTACCGACACATGAAGTGTCTGATCATCAGCGAGGCAGACCCTCTATACCAGAATGATGACAAACATATCCTCGTTTGGTATGAACAAAGTCGGCGAACACGACATTATGAATGTTGGTACACCGGCAGTAAAGCCACCGCATAAGCTGCTTTAGCCAACATGATAAATAGAACGGTGTGAAGGTAACAATTATAACACCGAGCTACTTCGATTAACTGTATACGCAGCCTCAACTGGACTCGACAAACGAAAGGCTCCAAAGACTACAAGGAATGAAGGCAGGGCATAAAATGATGGGGCAGAAAGAATAATGCAATAATTCAGTTATTTACAATAAGAATCCCAAAATTCTATATATGGTGGCGATGGCAGGTCTTAAATAATAATTCCAGACATGCAAACTCTTATTCGGACCACCTCCACTTTCACTTCTAGGGTGACATAGGCATCGCGTTGACACTACAACAAATCCGACGCCACCCCGACCATTTAATCGACCCAGCCCGATTCTCGTAGGTAATTTCGTTTTATCCTCCAATTTTACACGATTCGATATGATTCATTTTTCATGTTGACCATTTATACAGACATGACAGAAGTCAATACACAGCCCACTAAAATAATTCATATATGTTAACAGTTTCTGCTTCTTTCGTCGACCGCCTGCACACGGAGCCGTACAAAGCAGCAATACAAGTTTGAAACATCGATATTTTATACTGTGAAATTTTTTGTGTGTTTCAAATAACAAATTTTAAGCATGACATGGACTAAAAAAAAGGTTCAGAATTGTCAGTTTTCCAGGGAAACGATAGTATACGTTAATCTGAAGATCTTGTGTCCATATACAAAGCTATTCAGGTTATATAACGTCTAGCCAGTGCTTGGTACATGGCTGTCCCTTGATGTTGTAGAGTGCTAGGTCCTTTGCTGTGCAAGGTCCGCCCAACAGAGGACATCGAAGGAGGTGCTCCATGGTCTGGGGTTCTGTGCTACAGTCGCATGTGGTTGGGCTCCTAAGATAGCCCTATCTGCTGAGGGTCTCCCTGGAACGCCCGACACCTGAGCGGAGTCGGTTCAGGCATTTTCATTTTGCCTAGTTGTGGGAGGGTTTCGGCAGAGGGGAATGAGCATAGTCGAGCTGTGTGGGTTAGGTAGCTTTTCCTTCCAAATTTTAAGGCGGGCTTCAGATGGTATTGGTCAGGAAACTTCTCCGTGATTTTAGTCGACTGGGGGATGGACTTAGTCAGTCGCAAACCTCGAAATTCCATTTTCTACCGAGTGATTGTCCAATTCACAGAGAGTAAACATAATCACTATCATCTCGTCTAGGTCGATCAGTACCCTCTGACAGAAGTCTTCGTTATTAAGGCTATTAAGAGTGTCTATTTTTTTCTGTCCTGCATGTGAATATGATTAGAGTTAATTTTAAGTGAAAGTTTACACATAAACTTAATTTATCGTAAGTTTAAAATCTCCATAACTTTGAGATTCAAAATAATATAATTTTATCTACATATATAAAATAGTAACTCTGTGTGTGTGTATGTGTCCGCCTGATAATTGTGTCTTATGTTCACCCAAACCGCTAGACAGAATTGCTTGAACAATGGCATGTGAACTGCTGACCTCTCAGTGAAGGTCATAGGCTATATTAGAAATATATCACTTCAACGCCGGGGGTCCCTCTCCCACTGAAAAGTGTTTTCCCTTAGATTCAAATGAACCATGATTTCACCACGTGTATAATTTGTTAAAATTAACAGTTAACAGTTTTTAAGATTCGGCTTCTGATTAAACTTATGTATTTTTGAATATTTTATTCAAAAACACCTTAACAAATTATTGAAAAATTGTTTATTAAATAATAGAAAAACGTGACATTTAGAATAAGAAATAGAAATATTTTAAACATTTCACATTGCATTGTAAACTATTCAACATATTTTGTGAAAGCAACGCGAATTGTACACAAACGAAAATATCTATTACAATCACCACGGAGATTTATTAAAAGTAACTCAGTTTTGTCAAGAAAATGTCACTTGGGATAATATAAAATTACTGTGTATATTTATAATTTGCATATTTTTTATATACAGTCTGTGTCGAATGCGACTCCCTTTTACCAAGTAGTTCATTACTGAAATATAATTTGCACAAGAAAGAAATATAAGAAAGTCAATAACATGGCGTTTATTGCGAATTTAATATGAGCGCCACCATTCACCACCAGCATCCAAAGTCGTCTTGAAATCGCATTAACTGAGTCACAAGTAATTAATTTGATATATTATCAAGTATACATGTAAACAAATAAAAACAATCAATATTAATATTAATTAATAAATACAAACATTACCATCTTTTTGTAATAAAAAAAACTATCAATATAAATATTAAGTAGCAAATACTAAAATTACCATATTTTGTAATTAAAATAGTAAAAACTGTAAGCTATGTTAAAAACAGAAAAAACAAAATTATAACTTTAAAAAACAAAACAAATTATGTTAATAAACAAAATACATGAAATAGTAATCAAATGTTAACATATAAATAAATATTTACTCTGTTATTTAAGTGATGATTAAAAAGTTAAAAAAATTAAATAATAAAAAATAA
The DNA here is from genome assembly GCA_963556195.1 of Sepiola atlantica. Classification (NCBI taxonomy): domain Eukaryota; kingdom Metazoa; phylum Mollusca; class Cephalopoda; order Sepiida; family Sepiolidae; genus Sepiola; species Sepiola atlantica. The sequence goes on along the minus strand of OY744516.1, from coordinate 5,251,472 downwards.
TATAAATATTAATATATAAATACATTTATATAAAACTACTTAAGTAATCAACCTAACCTATCACATTTGCTAAATCATTTTAAATATTTGTCGTTAATATTTTGCAATTTGAGTCAACAAATCATAGCAAATACGAACAGATAAAAGACGCGTTGGTGTAACCTCATAGACATTTTGTAAACACAACATTAGATATTTCAGAATCCGTTTAACCCGGTCTGTTTAGAATGTAGACATGCGTTAAGGATTTTTAATACGCTTCTGACGATCGGGTGTCCCGTGAAACTAGAGTAAACAACTGAGATAAACCATATTCATTATTTACTATCGATACTTACTCGGCGTTGGCTGGGAGACTTACTTTCGATTTTGTTTAACTTTTTGGGAAAATTATTCCTTTTGTTTTATTTTTTACCAAAACATTTTTTAAATAGAATTTTGAAAGTTAAATTACATATAGTTTGTCCTGTAAATTCTTATATGGCCGAAATTGTTATAAAACTACCAGTAATTATTATTAGGCTTATGTTGTTTTTTATTTCTATTCATCAAATAATTATTCGATTAAATAGCTCCCAAAACGTTCAATCTTTTAATTAAATGACAATTTGCTAAATATTGTTGAGCTTGAAATGACTTTCTATTCGAAAATTTAAGTGCTTCCAAATTCCTTTTAAATTTAGAAAGGCTACTACTACTACCCTTACTACTACTGCTACTACGACTACTACTACTAATAATAATACGCATAATAATATAATAATATTAATAATAACAACAATAAAGATAATAATAATAATAATAAAGACCATAATGATAATAAAGATAATAATAAAAATACTACTACTACTACTACTACTACTAATAATAAAAAAGTTAATGATAGTAACAATAATAATAAGTTAATAGTAATAATAATAATGATAATAATAATAATACTGACAATAATAAAGATAATAATAATAGTACTACTAATAATAAGTTAATAATAATAACAATAATAATAATAAGTTAATAATAATAATGATCATAATAATAATAATGATGATAATAATAACAATAATAATATAATAATAAGTTAATAATAATAATAATAACAACAATAATAATAATAATAATAATAATAATAATAATAATAATAATAATAATAATAATAGTGATATTGGTTATAACAAAAAGAAGAAGAACACCGATTGCAACAACTACAAAAATAATAGCTACTGATTTAAAAGAATGAAATACTAAAAACAAAAATAAAGAGAAGAATTTCAAAATGAACAACTGAATATGATAAACATATAGTTCGAGTTTATACAAATAAACTACCATTTTCACTGGAAGAGTGCGGAGAGTGCTGGGACCTTGGGGGCGCTTATTGCCACCTAAATCACAAAGAAGACCAATGGTTCTTACCAGCGATAAATCAATGGTAAACGACTGTTGCGATACTGCAAGCTTATTTGTGGTGGCTATCAAAACGAGCTGAAGTTTACTGGAATCTGGGGAGACTTGTTGTCACTCAGACTCCAGGAAATATCACCGGCTGATTTCGGTGAGCAATCACTGATCATGACCTTTGTGAGATGATGATAATAATAATAATAATAATAATAATAATAATAATAATAATACTACTAATAATAAGAACAAGAACAAGAACAAGAATAATAACAAGAACAAGAAAAATAATAATAAGAGGAATAATAATAATAATAAGAAGAATAAAAATAATAATAAGAATAAGAATAAGAATAAAACAATAATAATAATAATAGAATAATAATAATAATAATGATAATAATAATAATAAGAAGAAGAATAAGCATAAAATAAGAATAAGAATAAGAATAAGAATAAAGGTAATAATAATAATAAGAATAAGAATAAGAATAAGAATAAGAATAAGAATAAGAATAAGAATAAGAATAAGAATAAGAATAAGAATAAGAATAAAAATAAGAATAAAAATAAGAATAAGAAGTAACAGCTATAAAAATCAATAATTTATTATAAAACAGAAAGTATAAGCAGTATTTGTGAGCGTACTTGTTAATATAATCAACATTTTAGAGTTTATACATTTCGAAAACGAGTTAAAAACGATATAAAACAATGTTTAACAGCTCGACAAAACTAAAGGTGCTATACTGATTTTCCGGCAACTGATGGCCGGCCTTTCTTTTAATTCGGACAAAAAATCGGTGTTTCCATTGTGTTTATAAAAGCCGTTTACTCTAAAAATGTTTTCGATTGCTAAAAACTGTACAAGAAACCAATCAAATATAACAAAATAACAAACGATCCAATAGAATCAACGATGATTACTGAAGCTAAAATGATATCATCTAAGCAACAATTAGATAACAAAATAAAATTCATAACCGGGGTAGAACTCTTCATTCATAAAACTAAAATATCACACAGAGAAATTATTATATATTTATAATGTTCGTAGATTATTAATCTTTACACAAACAAATAAGGAATAAGCAATAAGCAATAAGCAAATATTTAAAATAATATACAGAACATTAAGAAATAAATTATATTAAATTAGTGGAAAAATAGAAACGCAACAATCAAATCGTTTTAAAAATATTAATAAAAAATGTATTTGCACAGTTTAATATAAACAACACTTTTATGTTTTAATTAACGAAAGTAACGAAGCGCATTAGAATTCGCCATATAATATATAATGTTCCTGAAAATGATATAAGTGGAAAATCTATATTGTAGCATAACAGTAAATATATGTTTATAATAGAATATTCGGACTACTATTCTCATCTTGGTTGATATTTTAACAAAGTTTTAACCGATGTAACCTCCGACCGTCGCCAGGTACATCTTTTTGACTTGGGAATCTTTATGTCAAACTGCGGAACTATACAGAATTTCAAACTAAAACCTTTATTTAATTCACAGTGGTAGATTATTCTCGTTCAGTCGGCCTTGACCGCACAGAAGTGTTAATTAATTTATATGTAGAAAACCTGTTCAATCTAGGGAAGAATTTACTTTATTATTAGACAAGAATTTAATTTCTGAAATCTACTTGCCTCCACACGAGTCAATCTTAGTTATTATTGCCTGTAACAAGGATTGAACCTACAACCTCCATAATACTTTCACTTGGAAAAGTGTGTTAATCAAGGCCATTATCCACATGAATCCGTGGCGCAACGGATAAAACGTTTCTTAAAAATACAATCCTTTCTACTGACGATTATAACTAAGAATAACATAATAATTGAAATTTCTGACCGAATGAGAACAATCTACCCACGCTGATTGAATAAACGGTTTAATTCGAAATTTCGTATAAGTTCCCGAGTTCGACATAAAAGGCTCCTCAAGTTCGGATAAATGCACTTAAAGATAATCGAAGGTTACACCGGGTGAAACGTTTGTTGAAATAACAACGAAGATGAGAATCGTAGTCGGAATAATCGAAATAAAGCATGGTATGAACCCCCATTTAAAACATTCCGAAACAAAAATCATATATGGATATAACCGATCAAAATAAAAACTTCGATTTGACGATGGGCGGTCGGTCATGATGGGCGGTCATGATGGCCAGAAACGTATATTATATATATATATATATATATATATATATATATATATATATATATATATATATATATACATAAATATATATATATATACATCCATACCGACGTAGGTAAAATATTTAAAAATATAATTTAATATTACAATTAAAATTTAAAATAGAGCACTATCAGAGAGATTAAAATGGACATTTACGTGAGGCCCCAATGCAAAACACCTACTCTATTGTTGAGTTTTATCGTGTGTCTAAATATTTATACTCGCCGTTTTCAGTATGAATATCACTATATATATATAGTAAGTTATAAAATATATTTATGGCAATTAAGCTACACAAAGACTTCCGCGTTTCATCCCCGTAGAGAATCGTCAAGCTAAATACACGGAGGCGTCTGTGTAGCATTATCGCCATAAATATATTTTAATAACTTACTACTTAGCTCTACTCACGTATCAAGCACTGTTGAAGTAAATACTGAAATTCGATACATAAAATATCATATCTCCTTATAACATTTTATGTGGATACATAAAATAATTCATAATAACAATATATATATATATATATATACATATATATGTGTATATATATAAATACATATATATTATTAACAACCTCTCTTTAATAATTGACAAAGAAATATATAGGTATTTGTAGAGGTGATGGTCTTATAATAGTTAAGTACATCAAGCAGAACTTAAGATACAACAATAATAAAAGGAATAATATCAAATTTAGAATATCTACAATTACCATCAATGTGAATATATTCAGTTTTCAGGTTCGATTATTTTCGATAGGAATTCGAATCAGAGGGCTCTATGTCCGTTTAAACGGAGCATGAATAAGTTATGAGGTTGAAAAAGACTAAATATACATTCGGATTGTACACATTATAAGTTATTTATACGTTAACTAGGTCTCCTCGGATGTGTTTGAATTGTGGTTGGAACCACATCCGAGGAGACCTAGTTAAGGTCGAAATAACTTATAATGTGAACAATCCGAATGTATATTTAGACTTTTTCAACCTCATAAAAATTGGAAAAAGAAGAATATTTATTGAACCATCAAGAAGTTAAAACAAGGAATATATAAATACACTTTTTGTTTTCCTTAACGCATGGATTTTCAAAAATACAAGCTGTTATCATCAGAGGAGATTATAGGGATAAATCAGTAACATTATATTAATTTTATTAGATTTGAAAATATATAAAATATCCAATAATACAAAAAATACTTCATATATATATATATACATATATATATAAAATTGTGGAAACTCTTCGTAAAAATTTAGATACCTCCGATTTTTGTGCAATTTTAATAATATTTAAAAGATATTAATTGATAAAATTCCCCAAATTTCAATTTTTTTTGAGTATCTTCAAGGGTATTTAGGGGATATAATATAAACACAACCTGCCATTTTCAAATTCAAATATTTCAGGTTTGCATAGAATGTTATACATTCGATACCAATTAAGCAAGACTCCCGGATTTAAAATCTCTAGTCAAGACCCCTTAAATTTTATACATTATCTAGAATAAAAATTATCGAATAGATTTTGATCAAATTATAATGTAGATTATGTATCTGTCTGTCCTTTTGTCTGCAGCCGAAAAAATGTTATTAGTTTTTATAGCTCTCTTTTTATATCTACTTATTAGCTTCTATATACCCATTCCAATAATTTCCCAAACATCACGCATCTTTCAAATTTACATAATTAATTTGTTTTAAAGCTTCTAATAAATTAATATTCGCAAATATACACGCATGATTGGTTTTCTCAGATATCCAGATGTATTTAAAATATTTTCCTCGATTTTATATATTACATTTTACGTCGTAAACGATACATTTTGATTAAAAACTATATTTTTATTATTCCGTGTTTTATTTATTAAAATAAAGGATGGGCTGATTTTATTTATTTATTTTTTAAATACAAGCACATTTTACTGAGTAATTAAATAAAACAACTAGCAAAAATATGTGACCGGAAGGAGCTTATATTTGCTAGTTAGAATAAAGATTATTGGAATGAGGTTATGGATCATTATATTTTGTATTTGACCTTTCGTAAGGGGACATCAATGTTGTGCAAAACTGTTCTGTTGGGGGAATTAACTTTATGGGACGGGCATTCATCTAGCGTATATATAAACTTCGTAATGTGTATATATTATATCTTTGTATGCACAGGATTCACCCCTTAACTTATTAACCGAGCTTTAGCGATTTTGGAACATACTTACTAGCCGTAAACGAACGTAATTCGGGCTATATTTAGTTTAATTTAGACTTATACCTAGGGTAAAAAAGAAAACATCCGTTTTTTTTTGTGAAATTTTCACATCAGGTATTAAACATTAGTAAATTAATGTTCCTCAAATTGCAGTTTCATGGGATTATTTTAAAGATATTTTAAGGGGCGTAATATGAACACAGCCTCTCATTTAAAAATTCGTATATATTAGCCTGACGATTTCCCCATAAGGATGAAACGTGGCCGCTTTTGTGTAGCTTAATTGCCATAGATATATTTGCATACCTTACTTCCTAGCTCTACTCGCGTATTGAGCACTGTGGAAGTAAATAGTGAAAATCTATACATAATATATACTATCTCGTTATAATATGAAATAATATGAAATAATATATGCCCATCTATCTATCTATCAATCTATCTATCTATCTATCTATCTATCTATCTATCTATCTATCTATATATATATATATATATATATATATATATATATAAAGTAAATTTCGCGTACAACAAAATCGTAGGATACATTTCAGAGGAAACATTTTTTTAAATCAATGAAACAGGCGGTTGGGAAAAGAAGAACATTACTAAAAATGTTCATTAAAGCCTTATCGTCTGACCCTCTAAGAGGAAACGTCAGAATGATAAATTAAAAACTTAGAAAATCGAATGAGATATGAGGGGAAAAACATTTGTTTAAGTTGGAGAAAGCTATTGTAAGAAAAAAAAGTAAATCTCTCAACGTTATGGTGGATTTGAATTATTAAAGATCTCCAACTGATGCTTCAAAATCTTTTGTCCACACAGGCTAGGTCGAGAATTGTTAATAACTTACACCTCAATAATATTGAGATGATAGTTCGACCTGGCACTGTGTAAAACAGTAAACCACCATATATATTTATATATATATACATATATATATACATATATATATATATATATATATATATATATATATATATATATATATATATATATATATATATATATATGTATATATATATATATATTAGTACTTCATGTATCCACATAAAATATTATAAGGAGATATAATTTTTTATGTGTCAGTTTTCAGTATTTACTTCAACAGTGCTCGATACGTAAGTAGAGCTAAGTAGCAAGCAATGAAAATATATATGGCAATCAAGCTACACAGAGGCTCCCGTGTTTCATCCCCGGGGGGAATCGTCAGGCTATGAAAATATATATGGCAATCAAGCTACACAGAGGCTCCCGTGTTTCATCCCCGGGGGGAATCGTCAGGCTATGAAAATATATATGGCAATCAAGCTACACAGAGGCTCCCGTGTTTCATCCCCGGGGGGAATCGTCAGGCTATGAAAATATATATGGCAATCAAGCTACACAGAGGCTCCCGTGTTTCATCCCCGGGGGGAATCGTCAGACTATGAAAATATATATGGCAATCAAGCTACACAGAGGCTCCCGTGTTTCATCCCCGGGGGGAATCGTCAGGCTATGAAAATATATATGGCAATCAAGCTACACAGAGGCTCCCGTGTTTCATCCCCGGGGGGAATCGTCAGGCTATGAAAATATATATGGCAATCAAGCTACACAGAGGCTCCCGTGTTTCATCCCCGGGGGGAATCGTCAGACTATGAAAATATATATGGCAATCAAGCTACACAGAGGCTCCCGTGTTTCATCCCCGGGGGGAATCGTCAGGCTATGAAAATATATATGGCAATCAAGCTACACAGAGGCTCCCGTGTTTCATCCCCGGGGGGAATCGTCAGACTATGAAAATATATATGGCAATCAAGCTACACAGAGGCTCCCGTGTTTCATCCCCGGGGGGAATCGTCAGGCTATGAAAATATATATGGCAATCAAGCTACACAGAGGCTCCCGTGTTTCATCCCCGGGGGGAATCGTCAGGCTATGAAAATATATATGGCAATCAAGCTACACAGAGGCTCCCGTGTTTCATCCCCGGGGGGAATCGTCAGGCTATGAAAATATATATGGCAATCAAGCTACACAGAGGCTCCCGTGTTTCATCCCCGGGGGGAATCGTCAGACTATGAAAATATATATGGCAATCAAGCTACACAGAGGCTCCCGTGTTTCATCCCCGGGGGGAATCGTCAGGCTATGAAAATATATATGGCAATCAAGCTACACAGAGGCTCCCGTGTTTCATCCCCGGGGGGAATCGTCAGACTATGAAAATATATATGGCAATCAAGCTACACAGAGGCTCCCGTGTTTCATCCCCGGGGGGAATCGTCAGGCTATGAAAATATATATGGCAATCAAGCTACACAGAGGCTCCCGTGTTTCATCCCCGGGGGGAATCGTCAGGCTATGAAAATATATATGGCAATCAAGCTACACAGAGGCTCCCGTGTTTCATCCCCGGGGGGAATCGTCAGGCTATGAAAATATATATGGCAATCAAGCTACACAGAGGCTCCCGTGTTTCATCCCCGGGGGGAATCGTCAGGCTAAATGCATTTAACCTGACGATTCCCCACGGGGATGAAACACGGGAGCTTCTGTGTAGCTTGATTGCCATATATATTTTCATTGCTTACTATATATACATATATATATATATATATATATATATATATATATTATATATACAGATAAATTTTGCATTTCATCCATAGTCATTAGAAGCCAAGTAAGCAAGATTCCCTTTACTTTAAATTGTCTTGCTACTCCTTAAGCTTAAGTCTTAAGTTTGAGACATTTTCTCAGAATCAAAATCGTATAAGTGATTTTGATCCAAATTTAAATGAAGATTCTAGACATAAGTTTTAGTAGTATTATTTTTCTGTTCGAGAACTAAATTTTTCTTGTCTCTGCACAAGTATTCTTCAAGTCTATTTCGTATAAACTTTAGATTCATAATACACTTGATAGTTTATTTAATTAATTAAAATAATAAATCATTAACTACAAAATATTATCAACAATATAAAAAATAAATCATTAACTATAAACTAGTATCAATAATATAAAAAATAAATCGTAAACTAAAAAAATATCATCAACAATATAAAAAATAAATCATTAACTAAAAAAATATCATCAACAATATAAAAAATAAATCATTAACTAAAAAAATATCATCAACAATATAAAAATAAATCATTAACTACAAAATATTATCAACAATATAAAAAATAAATCATTAACTATAAAATATCATCAACAATATAAAAAATAAATCATAAACTAAAAAAATATCATCAACAATATAAAAAATAAATCATTAACTAAAAAAATATCATCAACAATATAAAAAATAAATCATTAACTATAAAATATCATCAACAATATAAAAAATAAATCATTAACTATAAAATATTATCAACAATATAAAAAATAAATCATTAACTAAAAAAATATCATCAACAATATAAAAAATAAATCATTAACTATAAAATATCATCAACAATATAAAAAATAAATCATTAACTATAAAATATTATCAACAATATAAAAATAAATCATTAACTATAAATATTATCAACAATATAAAAAATAAATCATTAACTATAAAATATCATCAACAATATAAAAAATAAATCATTAACTATAAAATATCATCAACAATATAAAAAATAAATCATTAACTAAAAAAATATCATCAACAATATAAAAAAATAAATCATTAACTATAAAATATCATCAACAATATAAAAAATAAATCATTAACTATAAAATATTATCAACAATATAAAAAATAAATCATTAACTATAAAATATTATCAACAATATAAAAAATAAATCATTAACTAAAAAAATATCATCAACAATATAAAAAATAAATCATTAACTATAAAGTATCATCAACAATATAAAAAATAAATCATTAACTATAAAATATTATCAACAATATAAAAAATAAATCATTAACTATAAAATATCATCAACAATATAAAAAATAAATCATTAACTACAAAATATTATCAACAATATAAAAAATAAATCATTAACTATAAAATATTATCAACAATATAAAAAATAAATCATTAACTATAAAATATCATCAACAATATAAAAAATAAATCATTAACTACAAAATATTATCAACAATATAAAAAATAAATCATTAACTACAAAATATTATCAACAATATAAAAAATAAATCATTAACTACAAAATATCATCAACAATATAAAAAATAAATCATTAACTACAAAATATTATCAACAATATAAAAAATAAATCATTAACTATAAAATATTATCAACAATATAAAAAATAAATCATTAACTATAAAATATCATCAACAATATAAAAAATAAATCATTAACTATAAAATATTATCAACAATATAAAAAATAAATCATTAACTATAAAATATCATCAATAATATAAAAAATAAATCATTAACTATAAAATATTATCAACAATATAAAAATAAATCATTAACTATAAATATTATCAACAATATAAAAAATAAATCATTAACTATAAAATATTATCAACAATATAAAAATAAATCATTAACTATAAAATATTATCAACAATATAAAAAATAAATCATTAACTATAAAATATCATCAACAATATAAAAAATAAATCATTAACTATAAAATATTATCAACAATATAAAAAATAAATCATTAACTATAAAATATCATCAATAATATAAAAAATAAATCATTAACTATAAAATATTATCAACAATATAAAAAATAAATCATTAACTATAAAATATCATCAATAATATAAAAAATAAATCATTAACTATAAAATATTATCAACAATATAAAAAATAAATCATTAACTATAAAATATCATCAACAATATAAAAAATAAATCATTAACTATAAAATATTATCAACAATATAAAAAATAAATCATTAACTATAAAATATCATCAATAATATAAAAAATAAATCATTAACTATAAAATATCATCAATAATATAAAAAATAAATCATTAACTATAAAATATCATCAATAATATAAAAAATAAATCATTAACTATAAAATATCATCAACAATATAAAAAATAAATCATTAACTACAAAATATTATCAACAATATAAAAAATAAATCATTAACTATAAAATATCATCAACAATATAAAAAATAAATCATTAACTAAAAAAATATCATCAACAATATAAAAAAATAAATCATTAACTATAAAATATCATCAACAATATAAAAAATAAATCATTAACTATAAAATATTATCAACAATATAAAAAATAAATCATTAACTAAAAAAATATCATCAACAATATAAAAAAATAAATCATTAACTATAAAATATCATCAACAATATAAAAAATAAATCATTAACTATAAAATATTATCAACAATATAAAAAATAAATCATTAACTATAAAATATCATCAACAATATAAAAAATAAATCATTAACTATAAAATATTATCAACAATATAAAAAATAAATCATTAACTATAAAATATCATCAATAATATAAAAAATAAATCATTAACTATAAAATATTATCAACAATATAAAAATAAATCATTAACTATAAATATTATCAACAATATAAAAAATAAATCATTAACTATAAAATATTATCAACAATATAAAAATAAATCATTAACTATAAAATATTATCAACAATATAAAAAATAAATCATTAACTATAAAATATCATCAACAATATAAAAAATAAATCATTAACTATAAAATATTATCAACAATATAAAAAATAAATCATTAACTATAAAATATCATCAATAATATAAAAAATAAATCATTAACTATAAAATATTATCAACAATATAAAAAATAAATCATTAACTATAAAATATCATCAATAATATAAAAAATAAATCATTAACTATAAAATATTATCAACAATATAAAAATAAATCATTAACTATAAATATTATCAACAATATAAAAAATAAATCATTAACTATAAAATATTATCAACAATATAAAAATAAATCATTAACTATAAAATATCATCAACAATATAAAAAATAAATCATTAACTATAAAATATTATCAACAATATAAAAATAAATCATTAACTATAAAATATTATCAACAATATAAAAAATAAATCATTAACTATAAAATATTATCAACAATATAAAAAATAAATCATTAACTATAAAATATCATCAACAATATAAAAAATAAATCATTAACTATAAAATATTATCAACAATATAAAAAATAAATCATTAACTATAAAATATCATCAACAATATAAAAAATAAATCATTAACTATAAAATATTATCAACAATATAAAAATAAATCGTTAACTAAAAAAATATCATCAACAATATAAAAAATAAATCATTAACTATAAAATATTATCAACAATATAAAAATAAATCGTTAACTAAAAAAATATCATCAACAATATAAAAAATAAATCATTAACTATCAAATATTATCAACAATATAAAAATAAATCGTTAACTAAAAAAATATCATCAACAATATAAAAAATAAATCATTAACTATAAAATATTATCAACAATATAAAAATAAATCATTAACTATAAATATTATCAACAATATAAAAATAAATCGTTAACTAAAAAAATATCATCAACAATATAAAAAATAAATCATTAACTATAAAATATTATCAACAATATAAAAATAAATCGTTAACTAAAAAAATATCATCAACAATATAAAAAATAAATCATTAACTATAAAATATTATCAACAATATAAAAAATAAATCATTAACTATAAAATATCATCAACAATATAAAAAATAAATCATTAACTATAAAATATTATCAACAATATAAAAAATAAATCATTAACTATAAAATATCATCAATAATATAAAAAATAAATCATTAACTATAAAATATTATCAACAATATAAAAATAAATCATTAACTATAAATATTATCAACAATATAAAAAATAAATCATTAACTATAAAATATTATCAACAATATAAAAATAAATCATTAACTATAAAATATTATCAACAATATAAAAATAAATCATTAACTATAAAATATTATCAACAATATAAAAATAAATCATTAACTATAAAATATCATCAACAATATAAAAAATAAATCATTAACTATAAAATATTATCAACAATATAAAAAATAAATCATTAACTATAAAATATTATCAACAATATAAAAATAAATCATTAACTATAAAATATTATCAACAATATAAAAAATAAATCATTAACTATAAAATATTATCAACAATATAAAAAATAAATCATTAACTATAAAATATCATCAACAATATAAAAAATAAATCATTAACTATAAAATATCATCAACAATATAAAAAATAAATCATTAACTATAAAATATTATCAACAATATAAAAATAAATCATTAACTATAAAATATTATCAACAATATAAAAATAAATCATTAACTATAAATATCATCAACAATATAAAAAATAAATCATTAACTATAAAATATTATCAACAATATAAAAATAAATCATTAACTATAAATATCATCAACAATATAAAAAATAAATCATTAACTATAAAATATTATCAACAATATAAAAAATAAATCATTAACTATAAAATATTATCAACAATATAAAAATAAATCATTAACTAAAAAAATATCATCAACAATATAAAAAATAAATCATTAACTAAAAAATATTATCAACAATATAAAAATAAATCATTAACTAAAAAAATATCATCAACAATATAAAAAATAAATCATTAACTATAAAATATTATCAACAATATAAAAAATAAATCATTAACTAAAAAATATCATCAACAATATAATCTAATTTTCTGCTAATAACTAAAACGCACGAAAACCAGAACCTGTACGATTTGAGGGGTTAATGTAGATTTAATGGTTAATGTAGATTTTATGGTTAATGTAGATTTGTATTATTTGTATTATTTGTATTAATATTCTCATCTTGGTAGTTGTTTTCCCAACAACTCAGCCGATGTAACCATCGACTCGTGGGACAAAGATTTAGGAACAATTTACCCTTGTTGATTATTTTAAAGGTTTATTTTATGATTCCGTATAGATTCCCGAGTTGGAAAAGATGCATATAAGGACGGTCGGAAGTTACATCGGCCGAAACGGTGTTAAAATGACAACCGAGGTGAGAAAAATATCTTTTCTTAAATTATTTTCTTAGAAATGTTAAAAGGTTCATTAAAATCTCCTTTTGTAAATTCTTTAATTTTTGTAAATTCTTTTATTAAATATCTTTAAATTTCGTAGAAATCTTCTTGAAAAATTCTTACAGATTTTTTGTAAATTCTTTTATTAAATATTTTTAAATTTCGTAGAAATCTTTTTGAAAAGTTTCTTACAGATTTTTTCTAAATTCTTTTATTAAATATTTTAAAATTTCGTAGAAATCTTTTTGAAGAATTTCTTACAGATTTTTTTCTAAATTCTTTTATTAAATATTTTTTAATTTCGTAGAAATCTTTTTTAAAAATTTCTTACAGATTTTTTGTAAATTCTTTTATTAAATATTTTAAAATTTCGTAGAAATATTTTTGAAAACTTTCTTAGAGATTTTTTGTAAATTCTTTTATTAAATATTTTAAAATTTCGTAGAAATCTTTTTGAAAAATTTCTTACAGATATTTTTGTAAATTCTTTTATTAAATATTTTAAAATTTCGTAGAAATCTTTTTGAAAAATTTCTTACAGATTTTTTTGGTGAATTCTTTTCTTACAATTCTTAATAATTCTTAAATTCTTGTCCTAAAAACGTTGAACTTTTCTTTGAAATCACTTTTCGTAAATTCTTTTCATTTCTCAAAAATATTCTATTAAAACTATAAACACTTCTAAAAAAAAACCCCTTTTTAAATTGTTTTCTTAAAAATTGAATAAATTATAAACAGTTCGTTTTTAATTATTTCTAAAAAACTTAAAATTTTCCTTCAAGACTCTTTTCTGTAAATTTTCGTTAAATATTCTTTTCTCAAATTATTTTCTTAAAAATCTTGATTTTCTATGAATTTCTCTTTTTAATTTTCTTTTTTTAATCTTAAAATTTCTTTAAAATTTATTTTCTTAAATTCTTCTATTAAAAATCTGTAAACTTTCTTTTTAATATTTCTCACTTTCCAGTAGTTTTCTGTCTTTATTTATTTAATTTCTTGCTTTTTATTCTTCTTTTTATTTACTTTTTTTCTTATCTTTTTCTAATTCCGGTTGGCCATTTCTTTTTATTTATTTATATCCGTTTTTTAGCACAACTCCACACAATATGACGTCACATGACATTTATTTTCTCTTTTTTTAGTCATTTAACTAAAATGTCTAAGTTTACCCCCTCCATTATTTTTGATTCCAATTATATGGCGTCTAAGTCTTGATTTCATTCTTTTTTGTGATTCCGTTTTCAGTCTCCCGGGTTTTTTTTTCTTCTCAGTTTTAGGATGCTTTATTTCACGGCTCGTTAGAACATTTCATTTATTTTAACGTTTTATGTTACCTGTGTCATTCCATTTCCCTGTTGCAACTTCGGTAGGGTGAATTGACTGTTCACACTGAGATGTTGCTTCACTTCAGAACGAGGACTACATCTTACATAATGTCGATTTAACGCGGAGCTATTTGCATTTACAAAAGAGTACAAAAGAGAATAGTAGACCAAAGCCCCCATTTGAACTTCCATCCAATATGCTGGAACCACATATATTAGAAGATTACCCTGGTCATGCTACTTTGGTACAATGAACAAAATGCTGCTTTCTATTCTAATTCATTGATGGTCATGTGGTATTTGACAAACTATATTTAGGGTCTCTGTGCGAGAATTAAGATTCAATAAGAAAAGATCGGATAAGCGATCTTTGAGTAAGTAATCTTATTCATGCAGAACTTTGTTACTTTGAACTCTCAGACCCGTCTGCCCCTATGACTGGTCAGGTTCGTTAGCGTGAAGGTGCACGAAGCTATTTTCGAAATCTGAAGAATTCACACCTTCTTGTTAACATCTCGGAGTTCAGTATTTATCATAAACAATATTGGTTTGCCGAACTCAGAATAAAGGGTAAATTAGAAAAAGAGGAAATGAATATTTACAAAATTTAATATTTTTTTCATAAAAATGAAAAGGAATATTTACTTTCTGGGTTAGAAAGAAGGATCAATTAAAATAACACGAAAGAATGATGTTTTATATTTATATCTATAAAATTTAGTTGCTAGAAATATTAAGGACCGGCGGTTTCTAAAGTCATAGTTTACAAGTCACTTTTGTTTGGTAAGTGAGGTACAGTTTAATAAGGCCGGTTTTTGAGAATTGCCAGCTGTTGTACTAACCGAGGATACGTCCTTGGCACCATTCCGGAAAATCAGTACTTCCTCCCCAATGAGCAGACCTTTCTTTTCTCAGGGTAGGGTATGATTCAGCTCAGCCATAGGAAGTGCACCCTCCCATAAATTACCTCCTTATTTTAGAGGGGGTTAGTTTATTGCAGATCGTCTGTGGTGCCCCTACCAGAAATATTGACGGCCCCGATTTCAGCTATTTTTGCATCGATCCTCTTCCGATGTTATGCCACATTCTGCTACATTAGGGACAATGAAAATCACATCAGTTTAGTTACAACCAGAATTTCAGCTTCATTCGCAAATATAATTAATTCTTGTATTACTTGTGTAATGGACCAGTGTTATCATCTTGGCAGATATAGTAACAATGTTTCTGAATATTTCTGAGATTAATAATTTTATCATTATACGCAAGCTGTTCCCATCCGGTTTTGCCCGAAAAAAAAAAGACTGACTTGTTTGCGAAGAGATGCAATGTAATTTTTATGATTTTTATATTTGATATTTATATTTGCGAAAGTCAACGTAAATAGCTCATGACATGATTACTTCCCTTTAATGTATAAGCATATTCGAGTAGTAGCTGAAAATGTATCAATTCTATAAGTTTTCTTTTCTTAAATAGATATTTTCAGAACGAAACTGACATGAAATAAAATATATTCGTGCCAATAAAGCAAAATATAGACTAGTTAGAATCAAGTATCGATTGCTATTTAGGGCTTACTTTAATAATCCTGCAAGATAACTTTATATGTTAGCTTGAAGTATTTGATTGTTAGAGTCATGACATTTTGGGTAGAATAGAGGAGTATTATGTAATGTAGATTATTTTAACCGGATTAATGGAAGGTGGTGACGGTGAAGTTGATTGTCGACGTGGGCATGCTGAGTTCGAATCATGCCAGTTCCGTAGCACTACTTTTATTTTGTTCTCTCTTGTAAGTAAATGATTTTAGAAATAATAGCGGAAATCAATACCAACAACAAAATCGATCCGGTCAATAGTTGTACCATGTTGGTTCATACGAATTTACGTTTTTTCTATCGGACCGATCTCGAAAATAAATACATTAAGGTCTTCTGCTGCCCTGTAGGTTTTGGTTACGGATAGTCAAATTCTAAGGGTCACATAGCCATAATAGAAACGTCCACTTTAGTCACTGCGTCTGTTTAGCAGCTTACGATAAATTACAGCGGAATTCTTCGGAGCTCTGGCGACAGATGGTCCGACTCATTGGTAAGAGTACAACTGTCGCAGAAGAAAATGGTGATGATAGATTTATGTGATCCTTGTTATCATCATCATAGCATTTCAGCTCTATCTGAGAACAGGAATACGGCGATCAAAAGCTGCTATTGCAGATCGGTGGTCTGCCAATCAATGAATGTGGAGAAAGGAACCAGGAAAAAATACACTAATTCAGAATTATCCTGCAAAATGAGTAAAGATTACAAAGATTACCAATGATGAATGACATTTCATTTCACGGGCCGAACAACTGAAGTCAAGGAAACGTTTCTTCAGCCATGTCCAGCCTCTAACATTCCAGGATGACATCAGACTACAGTTGTAGACCAGAAAGCTAAAGAATGACTCCTCTCCTATTGTCATAGGAATCCCCCTTTATAAGCTCTCCATCCTAGCCTATAAGAATTGTGGGGCCTGTGGGAGACAACCAACCGCCTGAGAAAAGAAACACGGTCATACAAAGCTGCTATGGCTAGATGAGGCTAAAACAAGTGACCCAACTATCAGTGAATGTGAAGAGGAGGACCATGCGATGCAGCACTTCTTTGCCTGCCCTCCTCTACCAAAGCTATGTAGCTTAAAAGACCTCACATAGTTCAATAATAACGCAAAGGTCTGCGTAAAGTAATGGGAAAGTGGAATATAATTGCATGCTTCGAAGACACGAAAGAAGCTCTCAGATGATAATCTATCATCTGCAAAGGCATAACTGAGGCTTTTTCTATAAATCTAATAAGCGTGACAGAAGAGGCTTTTCTCTTCCACCCACTCTCTCGAAGCATATATCTGTGTCTCCCCTTCTTCCGTCGGTCAGTTTTCTTGTCTGTTTTGGAAACGGACGTGTCTCCTTTCTTTTAAATATCTATTCCCAAGAACTTTCCATCTGTGGAACATGTTGCCACAGGATTGCTTCCCTTAAGTCTACAACGTGATAATCTTTAGATCTAATGCGAATAAACACTTGTCATTAACAGTCCCCATAAGTTATCAAATTGCATTTATCGCATTAATTATTTCCAATCCTTTCATAATATTCCTCATCATTCAACTGTCAATCTATCCATCTCATAAACTCTTATCCTTGAGTGGCTTCAAAGCCTACATAAGTGGTGACTTTTTAATAAAAAAGGGCCGGGGGATACTTTTCTTTAAATCTTTTCTTGAATTGTTTTGTAGTTATTGATCCGTATAGATCCGTCTTCATGAATAACAAAATGTATGTTTTATTCGTAGCCATTATATGCAAACATTGAATAATATAAGGTTATCCATAAAACAACTTGAAAAAATATGACCCGTTGGGTAACTCATTGAGCTCTTGTTAGATGGTTTGAACCAGGAAAAAGGCGACCGGCAATATATTAACCTTCATATAGAAGGAGGTAATGCATGGGAAGTGTACTATTAGGACCTAACCGAACCATACCTAATTCAGACAGTATGGTCGAACCCCTAGCGAATTAGGCCCTAGAATCAAAATGTGCGAAGGATTCCACAGCTAGTATAAAAAAGAAGAGTAAAAAAGGCCCTTTATTTACGCCCCTTTCCCTAGAAACAAGATGTGAGACAATGCCAGTTTTATGTGGGGTAAACCAACTCCCCTGAGAAAGTACCTCAAGTGAACAGCAAATGAAGGTAACCCAACGTAGGGTTCCGCTATAAATATGCCCCTATTTCACAGTAGACCCATATATCTTAGTGACATTAATTAATTAATTGATGTGAATTAATATTAAATCAAAATCCATGGGAGTAGGGCTTCTTAAGAGCAAATCAAACCATATATCATTAGACAATAGAATCCATAGATTGCCAGAATGATGTCAAGAATTCCCCGGGTTGTAATAAAATAAAATAAAAAGAAACCGTGGGGTTGCAAAGCCAATAAAATAAAAAATTAAATAAAAATCCAAATTCCCAAATTAGTCTTTTTATTAGCTATCTCTTTCTCTCTCTCCCTCCGTCTTTCCAGTGTTAAATAGCATTAATACATGTAGTGATATTTCCTATTGTTTATAATGGATTATTCAAAACTTCTGTATTATAGCTAGTTTTGTTACCTTTGACTATTAACAAACAGAGAGATGGAGAGAGAGAGAGAGAGAGAGAGAGAGAGAGAGAGAGAGAGATGGAGAGAGAGAGTGAGAAAGTGAGAGAGAGTTATAGATACTGTATAAAATAATGGCGGAGTGATGGATCAAACAAAATTCAGTGAGAGAGGGTGAGAGTAATAGACAGCAAAATTGTAAGAGGTGGAAAACTTGGTTAGTAAATTGCAAATTATGGCTAAACAAAACAATTAAAATTATTTTTTTAGGCATAACTCAATCTCAAAACCGAAGAATATTTTAACATGTATTTTGTGTGATTAAAATATATAGGAAAAAAGCCTTATAGAAGCAAACGTTTAACTCAGCCTTAGTATTAAAATAATAATAAAAATAATATATATTTCTCTCTCTTTATCCCTCGTTTCTCTCTAGCTATAGGTTAAATAGTATGCATACTAGTGGTGATATCCCCTATTGTTTATAATGGGATATTCCAATCTTATGTTTTATGTTAATGAGAAAAGAAAAATGTACAGAAATGAGTGATAGAAAAGGGGGTGAATAGCTACCGTATAAAATAAGAGCGGGGTTAAAACTACATAGAATGAGAGAGGGTGAGAGTGATGGACAGAAACCTACTAAAAGATGGGTGACTCGATGAATCAATTAAAAATTAGGGCTCATTAGAATAATTAAAACAGATGAAAACATAACTCAATTACTCAATTTCCGAAGCAAAAAAGTATTCAAACGTGTATTTTGTGTAAGTAAAATATATAGGAAAAAAATCTTAGAGAAACAAACGTTGATTAAGTGAGCTTCAGAATGACCACTGATACTTTTACCACTGCGTAATCTATTATACTACCGTAATGAGGTGATTGTCGAAGTGTACATGCACTCATGGACATCCTACGTACAGCTAGTTAACTATTAATGTAGACTATGACACGGAGGATGCATCGAGTGTTGCCCAAAAAGGACGCGGTCTTTTTCGTTCTGTTGAAACACTGTATTCGATTGCTGGGCTGCTTTCATTTGTAATATCGGCGCACGGACGCCCCGCGGCGGTGCGTCAACAATAGGGACAATGCCACTTGGGTTTTAGGCCCCGAGGCGAATGTTTTCGCCGGATATGAACCTTTTCTAGCGGTCCATAAACTGCTTCGCATTGCAGAGAGAGAAAGGTGCCACGTGATACAGACGAGTTCTGCGTTGTGGACAGATCGAGCCAGGGTTCTGCCAGAAAGCAGGCGTGGAAACGCAACCAAAACAGCAGTAAGAGAGAAAGAACAAATATTGTAAAAAGTTAATATTAGATCCTCATTTTATCATATATATATATATATATATATATATATATATATATATATATATATATATATATATATATACATATACTAAAAAAATTGTCGTCCCAAGACGGGTAAAATTAATTCGCCGAACAGAACTGCCTTTTAGCACTTTTATGTCTCCTTACGAAGATTAAAATCAATATATAATGGTACTAAACCTTATGTCTTGAATCCTTATTCCAAATTTTGATCAAAACCCATTACATGATTTTGATTTGAGAAAATGTCTAAGATGTAAGGCTTCCGCTGAAGAAGATATTAAAAATTCAGGAAATCTTTCTTAATTAGTGTCAAATTAATATGGAAATAAATGAATTCTAATTTTAATGGTCAAAATGAGAGGTGGTACCTTTATTATGCCGACTAAAACCTTTTGTAGAATATTAATTAATTGATTTCCAATACCTATTGTTAAAAAAATCACAAAAATCGAAGATATTTGTATTTTAATGAAGGGTTTGTACCTCCGTTTTAACCGGTTTAAATAGACTAAATCACACCAAATATAACCCACATTACATACCCTTACGCGTATTCACAATAATCAGTTTATTAGTTTCGCAGTGCATTCTATACATAGAAATAAATAGAAATATAAGATACATAACTTTGAATTAAAGAGAGTTATATACTAGAAACATGTGACCCGTTGAGTCACTCATTCAGCTTGTGTTAGATTTTTTGAATCAGAAAAAGTGAGTTTGCAAATCCAGTTATTTATATATATATATATATATATATATATTCATACGCACACACACACACACACATATATATATATATATATATATATATATATATATATATATATATATATATATAATACTATGAAAGATTATATATGGCAAGTAAGCTACACATAAACGTTTTATTCCCGCAGGAAACCATCAGGGATTTAGCTTATGATATATTGCGGGAAATAAAACATGAACGTTTATGTGTAGCTTTGAAAATATACACAGGGAATAAATTATACTACATTATAATTTTATGTCTGTATATGCATGAAACAAAAATATCTATCTATCTATCTATCTATCTATCTATCTATCTATCTATCTATCTATCTATCTATCTATCTATCTATCCCGCTCTTTCACTTACTCTCTCTCTATTTTTCTTTATTAATTTTATACGTACATTACTTTTAATGTACGTATAAAATTACTAAAAAAATATATATATTAAGGAAAAAACGTCTTATAAAGTTTAGAGTGACCAATAATGCAATTTTCTGCATCGTAATCACTTAGGAAGTGAAACCATCGAAATAGTAGTAAGCAAAAAAAACAAAACAACATAAAAATACATTATATATATATATATATATATATATATATATATATATATATATATATATATATATTAGATAAAAACATTTTATTCATATAAATATTTTTGGCTACACATTTTCCTAAATACTTCAGTTCAAGCTTTGAGTCAACTTAATTTCCTCAAACCAAGTTTTTAGTATACTGGTATAAAGGCAGAAATGAAAATAAGAGAAAATTTATCTCCCGAAGTTTTAAGCAAGAAAGGTCACATGATATGCTAAAAATCTTTTTCAATACGATCGTTGCCAATGTCCTACTCATTTATGTTTTATTGTTTTTTTTTCAATTTAATTCATCCACTAATCCCGAGCTCAAGATTTCAAGAAAGAAATAGACAAGACAAGGCTGTTTTTTTAGTTTAAAATTGGATTGAAGAGCGGAGAATATAATTCTATTAAAAATATAAATAAATATTAAATTGTCAACGGTCATATCTAAAAAAAATTTTTTAACATATCAACTGACCTCCTCTGTTTGTAACCTCTCGAAAACAAAGTTTTCACATTTTCTTTGCCATCTTTATAATAACAACTTGGCATAACGAGGTTCAACTCGCTCATAGGTTGAACAGAAACATGTCTGCCAATGTGTAGCCAAAAATATTTGTATAAGAAATTGTTTATACCTAATTAATTTAACACTATCTTTATTATTGGGCACTATTATAAACTCACCGGAATTATATATTTGATGTGTGTTCATCAAGGTCTTTTGTATGTAAGTTCTTCCTATATATTTTAAATAGCAAAAAATGCACAGTTTGAAAATAATACTTAGTCAGAGGAATGAGTTATCTTGGACGAAGACTGTTTTAATTGTAGCCATAATTTATAATTAATTGAACAAGTAACCTCCCTCTCTTTTTTTAACTATCTATGGCATTCTCTTATCTCTACCACTCTATATTGATTCAACCACTCTATAATAGTTATTAATGTCTCTTAGAATATTTAGAGGAATTTTAAGTGTCTCTACTTTTATCTCTCTCTCTCCCTCTCTCTCTCTCTCTCTCTCTCTATATATATATATATATATATATATATTTATATATATATATATATATATATATATATATATAGAGAGAGAGAGAGAGAGAGAAGAAAAAAGAGTGATAAATATGCGACGATTGTCCAAATTTATTTCAAATTTCAATTGTTCAATGCAAGGTGTATTCAGTAATAAACTAGTGTTTATTATTCTTTCCTTAAGCCAAGACTTTTCAAAGATCGAAATCTTATCATCAGAGGAGAAATACAGATGGATAAGTTGGCTTTCGAAAAAAACAAAGTTCAAATATTTGAAAAATATGAAAATTATTATTAAAGGAATTTTTATATATTTTTATATATACACACATATATATATATATATATATATATATATATATATATATATATATATATATATATATGTGTGTGTGTGTGTGTGTGTGTGTGTGTCATGTTCATATTATATTCCAATAACCATGTTTTTATTTTATTTTATTACTTTTATTTTTATTTCTTCACACTTCCAAAAACATAACATTTCTGTGAGATATATTTTTTACGGTCCGTTTCATTTGTCTTGTGCCAAACCACATTTTTATGTCAATATCGTCTCTGCAGCATTACAAAATCATCAGAAAAATTCAGAAAGAGTAAAAAGTTCTTTAATTAAAGTGTCTTTAAAAAAACTATACAGTGGTTCATTTTTGGGTGAATTAGAATTAGAACATCAAAAACAGTTTGGAAATACTTTATTTTATTATTTTATTTTATAATTTTATAAAGCGAATCCAAAACGTATATATATATATATATATATATATATATATATGAAAAAAAAAAAAAGAATAACAATACTTCTATATAATAATAATAATAATAATAATAATAATAATAATAATAATAATAATAATAATAATAATAAACTTGCCAGAGAACCGAAAGGAATATGGAGTACGAAGAAAGTCACTATAATACCAAGAATCGTAAGATCACTAGGAACAGTCCCCAATAAACCTGGTAAAAAGACTGGGCGAAATTGGAATCAAATCACTAAGACCATACAAAGTACGGCAATGATCAAAACAACTGCAATTTAAAGGAAAATCTTCGAATGCGGAAACCAACTCGCATAAGCTACGAATGGTAACTAGTCACATAGAAGTACAAGAACAAGACAAAACCACAGGAAAAATACTAGAAACTGCAAGAAACATCATAAGCCCCCTCCCACCAAAAGAAAATGGCGCCGACCTAGGCTGACACCATGTAAAATATTTCTAGAGGGTCAAGGAGGGACAGCACAAACCATACCTCCACTGGAAGATAGTGGAGACTGCTGAAAACTTGAGGAGGCTTATTGTTATCACAATCCCAGAGAATATCAATGGTAAGCGACAGTTGCGATATCGCAAGTTCATTTGCGGTGGTTATTGAAAAGAGGTGAAGAGTACTAGAAATCTGATGAGACTTGTTGTCACTCAGACTCCAGGGAACACAACAGGTCATTGTCGGTGAGCAATCACTGACAATGGCCTGTGTGATAGCTCCTAGTGAGTGATGATAATAATAATAATAATAATAATAATAATAATAATAATAATAATAATAATAATAATAATAATAATAATATAGAGACTTGCTATTTTTCGTTACCCAATGAGTCACATGTACGTCTATTAATGTATCTAGCTATCCACACAAACACACATGATAGAAAAAAAAACGCGCGCAAATACAACAGACATAATTTAAAAAAAATAGTAATGCTGTCTACTTGGAGCATAACTAAACTGCCATTGCAATGTAAGCTGTACATAATGTGTTGCATTGAAATTGATTCTGCCTCGAAACCGAAAGCATTCCTATAACTCATTCTGTCATTAAACATAGACACTTGTAGGTAAAAGCAGTTTGAATGCCAGGAATGCAATTTGGGGGAAAACAATAAAACACAGTTCTTTACTTACTTCTTGGTAAATATAGCTGTCCCTTGCCTGGATACCTTTGAATTATCATCAAATGTGTTCTTTGCATCATGCAGGATATGATCTTTCACTTCATAATGAGACTAAAATGTGGATTTGGATTGCCTTTCGGCAGCCTCAAAACTCTCGCTTCATCCTTATTTTATCTTTTAATTCTCACATTCCATGAGCGATGTTTCTGACATTGGTGGGGGGGGGGAGAATTGCTTTTGTTTTGAGTGTCTCGTATGTGGATATTTTCAATCCTCCAATAGTATTCATCATCGTTTTACTGTTAATCTATTTCGTCAACTTTTGAGTGTTTTTTGGCCTTGATAAGTGGGAGCTTATAAATAAAAAATGTCTCAACCGTATCCAAGACTTACTGTCTCTAACTACTTTGGGTGTTTCTGTATTATTGGAGGACAGATGAAATTTTTATTTTTATTTTAGAAGAGTCAGTCGAAAGGGGAGATAATTCAAACTGATTTTTTTTTGTTGTAACCATAGCCCATAAAGAAAATCCAGAGAATTAATAAGAAAATATATTTAAAAGGGGTACTTATGCAGTTTACGGACCGGACTAAAATAATAACCTCATAATTTAGAAAGCCATTCTTAACTTGGGGAGCTGGAGGTTGTTTAACTATTCTGTACTTTCACCTAACACTTTAATAAACAGAATAGTTAATCACCCCCCAACGTCCCCATGTTAATAATGGCGTTCTAAATTATAACGTTATTATTTCAGTCGGGTCCGTAAACTGCATAAGTACCCTTTTAAAAATTTATTTTCTATACTAATTCTCTCGATTTTCCTTATGTGTTATGGTTACAAAAGAAAAAAAAACAGTCTTAATTATCTCCCCTTTCAACAGACTCTTCTAAATTAGAGATGAACATTTCATTTGTCCCAATAATACAGAAGCACTCTACCTTGTTTAACTGACTGATTGATTTGGAAGTCCAGAAACATACGTTATCATACCATCTTTTCGATGATGAATTTCTTTATATGCACCCTGCTACCATTCCTTCTAGACAATAAGACCAAATGTACGTAGACCTTTAAACTACTGTAGTTTCTAAATATAGTGTATTGCCGCGTCAATCTTTTGAGAAATCCGTTCAGTTTATAGAACTGAGTTGACAAGATTATGTATGGCATTGAAACTTAGCCGTCATTCTCAAATGTTCGGAATAAATATTGATGTTGTTGGGTTTTACGGCATATCAACCATCGCTGAATCATTTTATGCCGAAATCACCCATGTTTTTTGTATACGATCAATTTGTAGATTAATTTCAATTCTAGAGATTTGTTGTTACATAAAGTACCCAGTTTTCCCAAATTGTCACCCATTTAGTACTGGCCAGGATCAATATTGCTTAACTACAGGGATATTACGGGTACCACGCTGTCAGCGTGATTATAGCCGAATAATAAATATTATCAATCCGTGTGATTTCACCCACTTTAATGTATTTTGATTGCATTTGTTATTTCACGTGTTAATATTGGATGGAAATCCTCAGACGCGAGGTTTTCTAACACGCAATCATTTCCATTGTTACCATCGTACACTCATTGGTCAAACATTTTGCCCAGATTCGGAGAATGTCTTTTTAGTTGAAATTAGTGTTCCATTACTATCTTGAATAACTCATGCGTTTGTGTTTTTTTTTTTGCGTTCAACCTTTTTAACGCAGTATGATACATTTCTTGTGGTCACCAATTCTTGAAGGTTTCAATTATTTGACACTTCGATTTCTTTTTGTCTCTCTTGAGTTTTTTAGATTCTGTTTTAGCCATCTTATATTTTCGTCTGGTTACATCCATGTGCATCAAATTGTTTTTTGAAAATTTTGATCTGTATATTTTTTAACACACCTTAACCTTTCAAAGTAAACAAAGGTTCAATTTATTATTGATCTAGTGTTAAACATAGCTTCAGTTCAAAGAGTTTTAGAACTTGGATGATATTTTACGGAAATTGAACGTTCATTTCCTGTTGATTTTAAATTATATCTACTTCAATACAACTTCGATTGGTAAACACATTGGGGTTTTTAAAAAAATCACGTTTTTTACAGAAGAGACATTTCTCTACTTTATCGTTATTTCCATGGTAAGTGCCCGACTGAGCTCCAATCTCTTCCCCACCGTACAACATTCCCAGCAATAACTCGGCTTCCTTTAAACACAAATCAGAGATTTTCTTTCTTCCTTTGTGGTCCTAAAACAAAAAAGAATTTCCATGAACATGTTTCTTTAAAAAGCTTCCCATCTGTAGAACACGTTACCGCGGGACTGATTGCTTGCAGACTACAACATTTTCAATGCATTATCCTCGAATGGCTTTTGGCCTTGGTCAGTAGTGACTCATTAGTATAAACATGTGTTTGTAAATACAACTTTAGTCTGAATCCTTTTTTTAATTACGTTTTCCGCTTGTAAGAGAATTAATGTCAAATTCGTTGTTAATTTATATATTTGTTTTTTCTTCTTCTGATCAACAGGAAGTGGGGGGGGGGGGTACGACATGAATCCCCAGTGCAGATATTTATCATTATGTGACCACCATCCACGGTGAAAAGCCAAATTGAAGCTGCAAGATTTACAATTCGTCCGTCAAAGACAGAAGATGGAGCAGGGCGCGAAACCTCAGCCGTTTTGCATCTCATTTGAGATGCCGAGAAGCGTGAGACTCGTTAAACGAGTCCCTACCTCTGGTTAGGGTTCAGCGCTGAAATTTCGTCGGAGCCGGCGACGACTTCTATCGTTCCGTGACTGGCCACTGATGACTTTCGCATCCTCGGCCGGATCTGTGTGACGCGAAGCATGGCCCATAAATGTCTATCACTTTGTCAGGCAAAAGCCGTACGTGTTGATTAATAACACATGGTCCCGAACAAGATATCGGCTGCGCAGAGGCGGAGAGAAGGGGAACATTGTACCAACACGTGTAGTGACGCTGTTAACACGTGTAACCGATCGAAATAGACCGCATGATTCGGTGACTAATTGCACAGAGACACCGTTACAAGCTCTGGCGCGTGCAAAACACCAGGCGCACACACATTACAAAATTCACATACACACACACACACACACACACAAACATATACATATATATATATATATATATATATATATATATATATATATATATATATATATATATATATATATATATAGGAAATACACTTAGAGTAAAGCAACACTTTTCTGTAAAAACAAGATTTCTCTTAAATTTCCGTTAGCAAAAATACGTCCTATAAAGTTAATAGCGACTAATAATGCAATTTTCTGTATCTTAATCACTTAGGAAGTGAGACAATCGAAGTAATAGTGAGCAAAAAAACAAAAAAAACAACGAACGCTGCAATCACCAATAAAAATAATTACATAAAAATACGTTAAATATTTAGGTGATAAAAATCGTACAAGCATCTTGGTCCAGTAGTAAAGACGCTGGACTACAGACATCAATATCGAAGGTACGATCCTTGTCTAAGTTAGCCATGCTGATGACGGCTGTGAGCCTTAAACACGTGCTCATGGATTATTTTTATGTACGTATAAAATCAATATATATATATATATATATATATATATATATATATATATATATATATATATATATATAAAATATGAGACGAAAAGTATTCTCTTAGAGAATTGAACCTATAGTGAAATGATTAAAGCTCAATATACGAGATAGAGCAATTCTAAAGATAAATGAAGGAAGAGAGGTAAAGATGTGCGAATGACATCTATTTCATCTCGGATTGTTCAATGCAAGGTGTACTCGATGAAAACATGTTTACTTTCCTTTCCTTAAGCCAGGCTTTTCAAAGATTAAAATCTTATCATCAAATATTTGAAAAACCTTATCTTTATATATATATATATATATATTTAAATATATATATATATATATATATATATATATATATATATATATATATATATATATATATATATATATATATATATATATATCCGACAATTAGACAAGAATACAAGAAGGATTATCCGAAGGATCGAGAAGATTAGATAGAAGATTGATAAAAAAATAAGTTTCCGTGATATACAAGAACGTATGTATATATATATATATTTAAATTTGTTGTATTATTATTATTATTATTATTATTATTATTATTATTATGATGATGATGATGATGATGATGATGATGATGATGATGCATTAACATGAAAATCAACTTCTCAAAATCCGAGGGATAGTTTTTTTTATTATGTAGTACTGAAAACTGGGAAAATGGAAAGAATTTTCAATTACGACTAAACAAATCATCAAGGGGAAAAATCGTATTTTTATTGAAAATTATAAAAACGTTTTGTTCTTGACAACGAATATTTTTATTCTTTTTCGGTATAAGTTTAAAACATCTGCACAAAATAACAATTAAAAACTAAAATTACTTCACTCTATCCCGGGTAGCACCGTCTAGGTACGGATAGTATGAAACAAAACGGCGCTATTCAACCTACAATCATAGAACCTCCCATTCGTTGTTAAGAGAAAATATATACCTTGTAAGTGTGTCTGCGCAGGGAGTCTGAAGTGAAGCAAGGGTTGCGCAATTATGACCAAAGAACGACTGGAAACAATGGTGGAATCAGTAAAGAAATACTGGTGTTTCCCTTTTAGGTTTCCTTCTGTAATAGTTGCACAACCAAGGCTTGGGAGTGTAGTCTACCCTACTAGTTAATACATAGCTGGAGGGGGATATTTAGATTAATACATTTCCTAGGGATATTAGTGAAAGTGGTGCAGTAGGTCTTAACTAGAACCAGGTAAGCCGTCGTTCACTACGCCACACACACACGCACGCACACATACACCCATACACACACTCACATGCACACACACAGATACACAGATACACACATACACACACACACACACACACATATATATATATATATATATATATATATATATATATATATATATATATATGACTCTTCAGTAACTAGCCGTAGCAAGTGTATCCACGCTGAGATTCGATATCCGAATGGCCAGTCATATTTAAGAAAATGCGATCAGCGGCCAAGCACCAACCCCGCCACAAACTGTGAAAGAAATTATACTACTATATATGCACTTTCTTTGTTTACATATATTTTACCACACTATCAGTAACCGAGCGAAATCTAGTCTTTATTAAGAGTATTGCTTTACGTTAAGTGGAAACAATTATTTATTTGTAACAGAGCGCTCAACCAATAAATAAGGACGAATGTATGTTCTGGCGCTACTAGATCAGGCTGTCTGAATATACCGGCTTCCTGATTTGAGATGCACCAAACATTGATGATATTATTTTTTTTCCTTTCTTGCTCTACAAAACTAAAAACAAAAACATGGTTTACTCTACAACCCAACACCAACCCAACACGATGAATAAATATTTAAAGGTATAACAAACATGAAGCATACACACTCTTACCAAAATCACCCGATTCGGTATTAAATAATCCAAAACGGGTTGATATGCCGTAAAACAAAACAACTAAACAACTAAAGTAAACATATGTATGTATCAAAAATATAGTCATCCACGGACAGAGTGAATCACAGACCTCTAGCCATAAGAAGATGTGTATATTTAAATGTTCCAGTTCTACGTTTTTGTCTTGGTATGCCTTGATATTCATCCGATATCTATGCACTCGTTACCCGCACCGGTTCCATTTCTTAACATTATATTTTTTTAATGGTTCTAAAACGACATTACCAATTCATCATATTTAGACAGGGGCAATTTAAACGTAGATTCCGTGACAAGCCCAAGGTCACGCGATATCGTTAAAGTAATGACTATATTAACAATCTAGCCGTACTCACTTTTATGTCTGACAGAGTGTCTTTCTTAATGCCGGCATGTTCGTAGATGGGTTATATTAGTTAATGTTCTGCTTATGATTGTAGCGTGAAATTGTTCATGGATATATTTTCGATTCGACGCATCAAATACGACCGCTATTTACAGACTAGAAGGTTTCCTTCAGTTATTAAGTTGAGAGCCGGTTACTATGTGGATAGCCACAGTCGAAATATTAGAAAAATGGATGCGAACACAGTAAAACACAATACAATAAGAAAAATATAGGTTTCTTTACTAAGAAAAGGTAAGGTAATAATATGAATGATCCTCCTTGTGTTCCCAGCTCCCAGTCCCGAATCCCATATCACTATTTTCATCATGCTTAAAAAACCATAAATTTCTATAATTTTTAATTTACACTTTTCAAATAAATTTAGAAAAAGTCAAATGTGCTGTTTATGAACATCCGGTTCGAACGCAGACCCCACGACATTAAATTAATGCAACCATTTTTACTTGAAAAACGCTATTTTATCTTGATATAGAGCTTTGTTTTCAATTGCATTTCTGAGAGGAAAGACAGATACACTACATATGTAGTATAGATTTCGTTTCACAATCAGATAACTTTCGTAAAATATAACTCCATCTTTCTCATCATTTCATTTTTAATAGGTTCAGTTCTCTGTTTTATATGGCATTCTCCCCATTTTAATTAGACCCACTGCTCTTTTATGAAGTCACCATTTTTTTATTAGGTCTACTCCTCTTTTTATAAGGCTATTCTTTTTTTTTACTTGGTACGCTACACTTTTATTATTAGGCCCACTGTTTTTAATAGGGCCACTCCTTTTTTATTTGTTAGGACGACTCCTTGTCCCATTCTGCTTTGTTATGAAATCGATTTTCTCGTTTTTATTAGGTCAATTCATCTTTTCTATTCCGACCAATTTAGTAAGAGTTGAACATTAAATTGCAAAATGGTAATGGTTGCTGAAACATCAATTGGCACATAGGCATCGACTGATTACTAAAACATGAAATGGAAACACACCGAAGTACACCCCCCCACACACATATATATATATATATATATATATATACACTAGCAGAGATACCCGGTGTTGCCCAGGTTAGAGTGTGGAATAGCATCAATAATAAAAGTCGACTAATCAAAGCTACAAATGTAAGTTATTTTCTGTTGAACACTGTTACGACGGCTGACTATAGCTGTCCGCCTCCTAGACACATAAATAGGGTTTATTGCGCATCTCGTCCGTAGCCATTCGTGATAGCCCCATTGGTTAGAGCGCTCGAATTTTGAGTTAAATGTGACTATTGTTCCGGAGTTCGAATCTTTACACTGATAGTTCTGCACTAATAAAACGTAGATAATATTTAAATATGTATTATTAATTGAAATAATTATATATATATATATATATATATATATATATATATATATATATATATATATATATATATACATACTAGCAGAGCTACTCGGTGTTGCCCAAGTTAGAGTGTGTAATAGCATCATATGCAACATCATGGTAGTGAGAGTTTACTTTAACAGCACCCTTGATGCTGTCAGCTAGATGTCTTAGTCACCGAGTTATTCAGATATATGTTAATACTCTTAAACTAACGCTAATAAATAGATTAATTTCATTGTGTAACATGTTTGAAAATTGTCATTTGCTTCTTTAAGTGGCAGCCAGAGACGCAAAAATACTTCCATTATGTTCACATGCAAATTGTGCATGCGAATACCATTATATTGAAAGTACACTTCCTAGTATGTCTTCGTTTTTAGGGACATGCACATAAAGAGAGGTGTCCCCTATTTCCTCCATCTTCCTCCTCCTACTGCTTTCTCCGCCTTCGGTTTTTTTTTGCATGCATCACTTTATAAAATGTCGAGCTATGTTTAATAAAGCTCATTTTACCAAATGAATATGGCTGAACGAATCAATCGAACTATCTAGACCCTGCTTTTTATTATTCGTAAGTTCTCTTATTTCTACTTGCATGTTAGCTTTCTTATCGCTTATTCCATGACCTAATTGTTCATTCTATCTGAAATTATATAAGAAATGATGCTGGATTGTTACAGCACATGGTACAGATGCCACGATTCGGAGGTACAAAATGAAAAATAATATATTTTATTGAAATAATATATAGTTAAACAAAATATACAACATAAGAAATAAATGCAATGCAGTTTTTTTTAAGAGCACTGATGATACCCTCTTCAAAAAATGCTTTTCTAACAGTACATATACTCTGGTGGTAGGCCGAAACAATTGTATGCTGATTAAAATATACAGGAAAAGGAAAAGGCTTTAAGAAAACAAACTCTGTTTAATACAACTTTAGTATATATATGTATATGTATATATATATATATATATATATATATATATATATATATATATATATATATATATATATATATAAATATATATAAATATATATATATATATATATATATATATATATATATATATAAATAACTAATATAAGTTAGCAAAACATTTATATGGAACAAAACGTAGATTTAGTATAAGGAACGTTTATGTTTTTGTCTTTTAAGGGAAGTGGGGTCTGATCAACTCTGCTGGGAAGCCATGAAATTAAATACTGTCTTGTTTTTAAATTCCCGAAACAGTTTTTCATGGTAAACAACTGATGATCCCTTAAAATAGTGTTAGAAACTAACTAATATAATAACTGTAAAAAATAAATTGACTTACATGAGTGATTTTCCACTGGAAGACTTGAGACTATAAGTTTGTTTTTTTAAATTTTTTATTTTATTTTTATTTTATTTTTATATATATATTTTTTTTATATAGTTTTAATGGTTGAGAAACTTCCGAGACTATATATATATATATTTATTTATTAATATTAAATAAAGTGTTACAACAACATCTGGACCAAGGTTTCAGATTCGAGAAAATTAGACCTTCATCAGCGGAGTCGTGTAGCTTAATGAGTGAGAACAACCGCCAGGAATTTCAAAATATTGCCCGTTGGAAAGATGGAACACTTTCAGATTTAAAATTGTCACGTGCGTGGAATATACGTGGTCAGTTATGGAAAAGTTTCAGATCAAAACAACAGCGACGCTGTACATCGAAAAAGCGAGAAATTAAATGGAAATAACGTTAACTGTTGGACAGATGGGAATATATATATATATATATATATATATATATATATATATATATATATATATATATATATATATATATATATATATATATATATATATATATATAGTCTAAAGAAGCTTTGAGTCATTTATAAAAAAATTATTATAAGTTAAAAATTAAAAAAAAATAGAAAAAAGGAAAAAAAAAAAAGAAGGAAAATGCAGTTTAAATTCCCAGAGAAACTAACTAAATCCAGGATATTGCAGACTTAACATTTGTTGGAAAATTAATAAATAAAGAAATAGGTAAATACAAAAAATAAAAAGGGGGGGGTTAAGTATCAAAGAGTGAAACAAAAACAAGAGACCTTAAGCGTCTAATATTAACACGGGGATCATCAGCTGCTTACCATGTAACTGTTTATATATATATGTTTATATATATATATATATATATATATATATATATATATATATATATATATATATATATATATATATATATATATATATATATATATATATATATATATATATGACTGCGCTGGACAAAGATTTCGATATGTTGTTGCCAACAAGAAAAGCGTAACATTAACTGAGCGCCCCAAGAGCTGTCGTCTTTTAATTCTTGCCTTCAGGCCAAATGTTTTCCTTCCACACTTTTACTTTTTTGTTGTCCATCTTTAATTCATTCTTGTCTACCCTTTGGTGAGAGCGGCTCTGTTTCGCGGGGAGAAAATTAAAAATCCGCGCGAAAACCAATGAAAAAATTCGCAAGATCTGTCTGTGTTGAATGTGGCAGAAATTGGACGAGGTTCCCTGGACAGAAAGGACCCGGATGTAACAAGCAACGACCGAACGGGGCGGAAGAAAAGGTTGCGGGCGGGAAAATTCTGGGGAAAGGATGAGGATAGACACTTCGTTATAAAAGAAATTGAGAGTGTGTGCATATGTGTGTGAGAGAGAGAGAGAGAGAGAGAGGGGGAAGAAAGAGAGATAAAGAGTGACAGAGAGAGAGAGAGAGACAGACAGACAGAGAGAGAGAGAGAGAGAGGAAGAAATAGAGATAAAGAGTGACAGAGAGAGAGAGAGAGAAAGACAGAGAGAGAGAGAGGAAGGGAGAGTTCGGAAGATGTGTAAAGTGATATATAGAAAGAAAGATAAGAACAGAAATATATCATGAGAGATAGAGAGATATAGATACAGGGAGAGGAAGAAATAAAGATAGATAAAGAAAGATAGAGATTGATAGGCAGAAAGGGGATAGAGAATCTAATAGGAACGAAAGGAAGATACAATTCGGTACGAGTGAGTAAAGGGAGGTAATTCGAAACATTTGTAACAGTAGGTTTTGTTAATTACAATGGTGAGAAAATTAAAAGTTTGTATAACCGTGAATTAACTGAACATTAACCAGTACCTGAGCCTTTGGTTTTGGTTCAAAGAAATTTCCTGAAATTATATATATATATATATATATATATAAGAAAGTTGAAAACATGAAATGAAATTCCAGACGAAATGAAATTATTAGTGTATGGAAAAAGGCTAGTTCAAGTAATAAAAACACATCTCTCAAACCAAGCGATATTTCGAGATACAAAATAAAAATTCTCAAGTCTACAAATCAAAACCTATAATTCAAATCTTCAGTTAAATTTCATGATTTATATTCATAACTAAATCAACATTACACAGTTCGACTCCCAAAAGTTTCCAATTGTAACTTCAAATTTTAATTCTTAATTTTAAACTCATTATTTCTAAGCAATATTTATTAATTTTTTACCAGAAATTCTTCAAAATCGTCGTATATATATATATATATATATATATATATATATATATATATATATATAGATTATAAATTTAATAATTATCTACAGAAAAGTTTGTTTCACATTTTAAAGGCTCATCGGTGTGGCTATACACGTAATATGCCCACCACACGATTCAAACCTTAGACCTCGAGTCTTGTAACTCGAAATCTCTAACTGGACGCTGTGCGAATGAGAAATATAAATACTGCTTTTTATCAGTGCTATTCGATTGTATAAACCAAGGGAGGGCAGCTTTGCATTATTACTTAAACGAGACAAGTCTGTGTATTTCTACTATCGTATTTTTTATGAGGCTTTTTTCTTTCCAGTATGAACTGTAGTGTTGCTCTTATTGAAATAATAACTGAAGTGTGTCTACATTTAGAGGAGGTGGTATTTTAGTATTTTATGCTAGTCTTGCGAGAAAGTCATGAGTCTCATAACTGTTCTGTTTTGAAATCCCCGAAACAGTTACATTGTAAACAGCTGATTAGCATCATTTCTATTTCACGATTTAAGGTTACGTCATCTGTTTATGTTTCAATTCTAATATAGTTGTGTCGTTACCTTCGTAAAGAGATGACAATTTCACTGAGTCTCTTTTTTTGTGCTGACGTCACAGTGGTCGGTGCTATGAAAATAAACAAGACACTTCAGGGGGAACGGTTACACACTATATGTAGACATAATATGGTGATAATTTCTATCTTAAATTATTTCATCTTTGATTTAGTAATTGTTTGGTATTTACAAAGAGAAACTGATAGTTTTGTTTATGTCGTCTTCAAAGTGGAATTGATTTGAAGATAAAACTACACAAAAGATCGTTTATACTAAAATTCAAGATGGATGACAAACCTGTCTTGATAGGAAAATATTAAATAAAAAACAAATACTTCTTGTTTCCTCTAAAGTTTGAAACATTTTTTACTTACACAATAACAAATCTGTATAGTATAACTCTTTTTGTTTTTCCTGATAAATAATTCTAATTTAATTTTGAACGTATATAAAATTGAACTTTTATTTTTCACGTGCCGACACCATTTTTTTTAAAGTAACTTATGCGCAATCAAATACTATCGACTAGAAATTCCGTTAAAACTTCATTCTTTTTGTGTGAAAATAATGTTCAAAGTGCAAAAAAGTTATTCGTGTATAATAAATTTCAAAAACAGTTTAAATATGTTTGGTGCTAGCAAAAAAGACATATATTATAGCATTAACTTAAACTTACATTTTTGACACTTAAATATATTTTAAAATAATTTTATTTCAGGAAAAGAAATACAATTTTAACAAAGCGATAAATTTATTTCCAAATAGTTTTTCATTTTGTAACACTTACAAAATTCGTTATTTATTTATTCATCTATTTAGCATTTTCAGTTTTTAAAGAATTTATCGTTTGTTCTTAATTTGTTTGTTTATTTAATTGGTCCCCCGATTTATAAAATCGGGGGACCTATGTATTGAAGCATTTCCGTCCGTCCGGATTTTTTTCCACAACCATCCATTTAATTTCTCTGAAATTTTGCATGAAGTTGTAACTTTTGTCAGGTTAGAAAGTGACATTCTCCGATTTTTGAAAAAAAATCTGGTTAGCCTCCCAGGGGGTCGAAAGGACCCGAAATAGCAAAAAATGACATTTTTTCCCCCATAACTTTTCACCCATCCATTCAATTTCTCTTAAACTTGGCCAAAATGTCGAGGCAATTGTTCCTAATAGAAAACAAGTATCGCTGACCTTGGAAAAAATCTGGTTCGCGCCCCCAGGGGCTCAAAAGCCCCCAAAATGGCAAAACATGACCCTTTCTCCCATAACGTTTGATCCATCCATTCAATTTTTCTGAAACTTGGCCAAAATGTAGAGGCAAGTATTCTAGATATAAAATGAGGATCCTTGACCTCAGAAAAATTCTGGTTCGCGCCCCCAGGGGGTACAATGGGGGTCAAAAATACCCCAAATTGCCCAAATTAATTGCATTTTACACTCGCCACATCGAGTCACAGAGGGGGACCACGCATGCGCGGCTTGTTACTGTTTATTTTCCGGAATTCATAATTACAGTTCTTTGGCTTTTTAAATTTAAATTGTATTTTTATTTGTTTAAAATAAAGTGGACGTAAATAAAGCCGGAGATTACATCGGCCAAAACGTTGTAAAGAAAATAACAACCAAGATGAGAATAGAGCAAATATTCTAATAAAAGAAAGTATTAAAACAACGAAATATCAGATCACATGACGAGTTATTTTCCTTCTCAATTGCATCAAAGATTCTCGGTTGTGTCCATAAATCACCCGAAAACACATCTTTTAATGGTACAAACAGCATTTGTTCACTTTTTAACCATAGCTGCAGAGACTAATCAATGAATGGCATTTTAAAGGATATTCCTGTTTTATAAGCATTCATGTTTTATAAGCATTCATGTTTTATAAGCATTCATGTTTTATAAACATTCATGTTTTATAAGCATTCATGTTTTATAAACATTCATGTTTTATAAGCATTCATGTTTTATAAGCATTCATGTTTTATAAGTGTTGTGAAGTTGTTCCACAGTAAATAATAAATAAAGGAAGTCAAGTCGAGGGTTGGTTTAACAAGTGTATTAACAAAGTAAGAAAGTGACT
Organism: Sepiola atlantica; assembly: GCA_963556195.1. Classification (NCBI taxonomy): domain Eukaryota; kingdom Metazoa; phylum Mollusca; class Cephalopoda; order Sepiida; family Sepiolidae; genus Sepiola; species Sepiola atlantica. Next base: position 5,212,904 of record OY744516.1, on the reverse strand, counting down.
AGCTGTTGGCTAGACAGTTACAAGACTGTGCTTTGTCTTTTGTGTCTCTGGTGACTCGCACTATTTATAGTGACAACCGGTGTAGTTTCTCCTGTGTAAGAACGGCCGGTGTAACAATAAGCATTCATGTTTTATAAGCATTCATGTTTTATAAGCATTCAGGGTGTTTGGAAAATCGATGGCACAACCTGTGGATTATGTTCTATATGTGTAAAGGAGAATCTGTGTGTAGATTTGCTTTTGGAATAGCACTTCATTTCTATTCTCATTTCCTTTCTCGTCCACTTCTTCATCTGTGTTGTCCTTGGTGTATGCTAATCATATTTATTTACCTGTATTTAGTCTGATTGATTTCCTCAACATCCGATAAAAGTAATAGTTTTTGCAACGAAGTTTGCTTCAAATTCCACCCTTTGCGATCATGGCCGCTTTACTTCAGAACTTCCGCCTATGACTGTAAACACTGCAAGCGACATCCATATATCTGTCCACAATGTCACCAAACATATCAAAGACCATTGGTGCTAAAAGACAACTGGTCCTGACAACATTCCAATAATAGTGCTTAAAAAGCTGCAACTGGAACTAGCTCCTATTCTTACAAAGCTGTTCAATCGTTGTGTAGAACCACGTTGTCCCATTCGACGATCGTCGACCCCAACGTTGTGTTTCCGTGGTCTTCTTCTTTGTCATCATCGTCCAGCCGAGTCGTCTATCTACTGACGGAACGTCGAGGGCACAGCACTGGTCCACAAGTTAATTATAAAAGAAACACAACTCTCGAGAATGAACACGAACACATATACGTTGTGTATAACTTAGTTTGAACTATAAGTGTGTGTGACACCGACGCGGTCTGTCGAGACCCCCATTGTCGTTGCTAAAGTCGTCAGCTCATCTCATCGTTCTCCCGGTCCGATCTGCTCTCTCGGGAGTTTCAATTCTAACTGCTCGGCTTCTCTCCGAAAACTCAACTCGTCAACTTTTGCCATATACTTTCCTGTCGTCAACTGTCGTAAAACTAACCTACCTTACTGTAGTCAGGTATCGTAAAACACTGTCACTCCTAAAAGTGTCCAGTAATCTTTTCTTGGTAGCCTGTCCTAAACAATGGAAATTGACCACTCCCAAATTGTCTTTTGTCTCTTTCGATGTGTCATTTCCTATCCCGTATTTTCTTTTGTCTTTGTCGATTAGTCACTTCCTATTCCTGACCGGGCCCCGACCTTTGCGGCAGCCATAGTGTCACAGTTGCTTAAAGGATAAATACTTCCGATCATCCTGGAAAATTTCATCAGTCTCTCCAGTGTTCAAAAATACTGGAGACAAGTCTTCTGCATCTCAGTACAGACAAATCCGTCCGCTGTGCATCATGAGTAAATTGTTTAAATCTGCGATGAATGAAGAAGTTGTTAACCACCTCAGTATAAACAATCTACGCAGTGACACGCAATATGGATTTCGTCACGTAAGATCAATAGCTGAAGTGCTGACTGTAATGGATCATTGAATCTATTTATTGAGGCTTCATGTCTAGAGCAATAACTATTGACATATCAAAGACACTTGATTGGGGTTGGCACAAATGTCTGCTTCACAAGCTTGCAAGCTATGGAATATCTGAAAATGTCTTCGACCATCAATTCTTTCCTGTCTGATAGGTTTATAAAAGCAGTCGTTGATGGGCAAAAGTGTGAAGCACATAGTATAAAGTCTGTTGTGCCTCAATGCTCCATCATGGGTCCAACCCCTTTACTGATATTCATCAATGATCTCTGAAATCGCATTCTATGATCATTCGTCGACATTTACGCAGATGACACAACCATCTATGGCAACACCTCGAAAAGCATTAATGATCAATATTTTTCTGATTCTCTCTCTTCCGACCTTTAACATGTGGTACAATGGGAGGAAAGTGTCTGGTTACTTTGAACACATCTAAAACCCAGCTTTGTTTCTTGAACAACCAACGCTTGGATCCTACCCATACCCCAGTTGAAAGGAATTCGCTCTCAGTAAGGAATCCACCTAATACTTTGATAAGCTTCTAGGACTGACTTTGACTCCAGACCTAGAAATGGAAGACTTACATTAAATCTGTTGCTAAGGTCGCTGGGAGAATGGTTGGATTGTCCTACCGCTCCAGAAAGTATCTCACTCCTGACGAAATCCGCTACCTGTATGAGAGTCAAAGATTTAATACTGTTGCTACATCTGGGGAGTTGCCGCGCAAAACACTCTTTCCTGCCTTGACAGACTACAAAATCGGCTTCGAAATCTAGTGGGTCATGCTCTCTCGTCTTTCCATACAGCTTCATTCCCACAGAAGAGAAGTTGCTAGTCTTTCTCTACTCTATCGTTATTTTACTGGTAAGTGCTGTAGAGCATATACAGAAAACACTCATCTAGCTACAACCACCGTAATACATTTTCCTTTCCTCCATCAGTGTAACTGGAGCTACACGAGAGCTCCATGAGTTAAGTTTCTTTCCAAGAACATCCGTCTGTGGACCACATTATCACGGTGCTGCTTCCCAGTTATCTACAACATTGTCGTTCTCAATTCCAATGTTAAAATATTCTTGTCATCGTCCCTAATCAGGGCGTTTATCTCACCGTCTACCTGATAATGAATTGCATTTGTAAGGATATTCATGTTTGATAAACGGTGACTCCTTATTACAAAAGATATCTGAAATAAGAAGCTAAAATTCGCAGGATGCCGTCGTGTCCCCCATATCACTGGAGCCTCTGTCGATCTTGACGCTCATATATATCTTCTAGCCTTCACGGCATTTATATTTGTTTCGTGTCATTTTCTCATGGTTTTGTTGGTATCTGTTGCAACACCAGGCCCAGGCTTAATTTACCTGTGATCTTGTTGCAGGGATAGTGTTATCTATCCCATATGTAGAAATAACAGTGCACTATCACACATACATTGTATGTGTTATATGTTTACAATGAATAACGTTCATGAGTATTTGATTTGAATGGCGGATAACTTGGAAACCAAGCATTTCCGAACCTTTGACTATGGGGACATATTCATTATTTACAAATATAGAACATAATCCCGAAGTCATGCCATTGATTTTCCAAACACCCTGTACAGATGAAAAGTGTTTAATTCGTTTATGTTTAAAGGTTTCATAGAATTCTTCACATTAAATTCAGGTGACAATTGTCATCTAAATTTAATGTGAAGAATTCTATGAAAACTTTAAACATAAATGAATCACTGATTTATGTAACAAGTCAACTATTTGAAATTTAAAACTATTCAGCTTTATTTTTTGTTTAATTTTTTTTGTATTTATCTCACCTCTACAGCGGTAAAATGTGACACAAGGTCTGAAAGTGGGATTGAAAAGCCAGCGTCCTATGGGAAGACTACTCTGGCTTACAAAAAATGCCTAGGCAGCTTGGTCGGCATTCCCTCATAGGATGGATCAGGCGAATAGCAATAAACTAATCTCTTCTTAAAGGGCGAGAAGGCAAAGCATGGGAGGGTGGACCTCCTAGAATTGCACAGGACAATGTAGTATCCATCGGAACAGATACTACACTTTGATCCCAGCCAGATAATTACTCCTTTTATAAGGTTTTGGCTATATACTTTTGTCTTTTTCTCAGCCATGCCCAGCTATTTTCATTGGTTTCTTCTCTTGTCAATCTTATGAAGCGTTTATGTAGTTGTTTGTCCACTCACTTTTCTTTTCTTGTCTTTTAGTTTCTGGTTTCGGTGCTTCTCGAATTGTTCGTTGGGACGCCGTCTCTTACTGCGGTGATTGACCTTTCCGTGTTGTGGGTAATGCATTTCCACCGCTCTTTTTTGTGTCTTCCACACAGTCTTCTATACTTATCATTCCCCCCCCCTTCGTTTCTTTTCACGTAGAGTCTTCCCGTATGGTCTTTTGAGTGTAGTGCGTTGGGCATGGTCATTAATTTTCTAGTCATCTAGTCAAGGTGCCTGAGTATTTCTTTAGTCCAGCTTATGATGGTCCAAAGTATTTTATTAGTGATATTTTCCGGGTGTTTATTCATTTTACCTGATCTCTGCTAAATAATTTCGTTTCTAAGAGTTTTCTTGTTCTTCTCAAGTATTCTTTTCCAATCTCCTCTTTCATTGATGGTACATGCTTTTAGCACTCCCAAATATTTATAGCTGTCCTATTCACCTAACGCCTCCCCTCCTCTTTGTTGGGCAGTTCCATGCCCTCTATTGTCTTCAGTTTTCCCATTTTCATCTCTAGCACACTTCTCCATTCCAAATTCCATTTGAATGTCTTTCATTTTCGTAGATTTGATGGTGTCTGCTTTCAGAACTCCCAAATATTTATAGCTCTCCTGTTCGTCTAGCGCCCTCATCTCCTCTTGGTAGGGAAGTTCCATGCCCTCTGTCGTCTCCAGTTTTCCTTTTTTTCATCTGTAGCAGTGCATACGTTTCTATTCCGAATTCCATTTGAATGTCCTGGCTGAGATTCTGGTCGTATTCATTTAGCATTTGCAGTTTCATTTTTCCTTTTTCCGAATAGTTTCACGACATCTTCTGAGTATGTAGTTGAGTGGCATCATGGCTATGATTAATTTTCGAAAAATGCCTCTCTCTGTTTTTATCTCAGTCAGGTGCTGTCCTCCAGCTGTCAGTGTAAGTCTCCATATTTTCATTGCTTTCTAAATAAGATTAATGATCCTGTCGGATATATTTTTAAGCATGCAATTATCCATTCTTGAGGGATTCTGTCGTAAGCTTTCTTGCATTAAATCCATGCAATAGTTTAAGGTCGTCCATGTACATCAGGTTGTTTACTCTTAGTTCTGTGTCTGAAAACTTGTATCCGGAATCACATTCACTGAGTATGTAGTTGAGTGGCATCATAGCTATCATAAACAGAGGAGTGATAGGGAGTCTCCTTGGAAGATGCCTCTCTGTATCTTTATCTCAGTCAGGTGTTGTCCTCCGGCTTTCTATTCCAGTCTCGATGTTCTCATTGCTTACTTAATAAGATTAATTATCCTGTCGGGTATTTTGCATATTCTATGTAGTCGATCCATGCAATGGCTATGTTTTATTCTGCTTTTAAGCTCTTTTAGGATATTTTAATCTATGTCTAGCAGATTATGTGCCCTCTGTTCTGTTTCCGGAATTATTTTTGTTCCTCGGTGAGCAGTCCACGATTGTTCAAGGATTGGTAGAGTTATTCTCTCAGTTTTGCCGTCAGGATTTTCCACATTGTTGGTAAACAGGTTATTGGTCTGTAGTTGCTTGGGATCGTTCTCTTTTTACATCTTTTTGTATTAGCGTTGTCCTCCCGTTTCACCCACTCTACTACGTCTGTTTTGTGGATACATCCTTTCAGTTTTTGTACTAGCCTTTTATGTAAGGTCGTTAGTTTTTTAAACCAGTGCGCATGTATTCCATCGTGGCCTGGTGCTTTCTAGTTTGCCATTTTCATTAGGGTTGTCTAAATCATATTTTCATTAATGGCTGTTTCTGTTCCCTCTTCTATTTCCTGTAGTTTATCTTTCACGCTTTTCAGCCATTTGGCATTTTTATTGTGTTATTGAGGTTTTTCCCATATCTTGCCCATAAGTGTTTTATATGTCGGGTCCGGTTGTTCTGTTGTTGTTCTTTCTCCGTTTACGTTTTTGTAAATTTGTCTTTCATTGTTTTCGAAGGTCCTGTTCTGTTTGTGCTGTTCCGATTTGTATCTATATCGTCTTAATCTTCTTTCTATTGCTGCTATATTTTATTTTAATTCTTCATGTTTCTTATTTGGTCTTCCCTTGTTATTCAGATTTCTGCTCTTCCATTGTGCCCCCTTCTCTTGTATGCTGTTTACGGTTTTAGCTTCTCTTTGAGGTTTGGTGATTTAGGTTTCTAGTCTGATTTCCCATCCAGACTTTGTCGGTCTATTCTTTTGGCTAGTCACATATATCAATCTTTTTTTAGGTATGTGATAGTATCTGTTGAGATGTATGCGAAGAGTTTGTTTATTTTCTCTGCTTCTACTTTTAAATTTATCCAATCTATGTTCCTTAGGAATGGGAGTTTTGTTTTGTTCTCGGACATGAACCGTTTGATGTTTTCCACTTCTCTTGTTTCTTCCTCAGTAAGTTCTTTGGTTTCGTAGTCTTCGATCTCTTCACTTTCAGTATTTATGTTTTGCCTGTCTTCTTCCTGGGAGTTTTCGTCAAGTGGTTTTTATTTGATCTGTTACATCATGGATCTTTTGTTTGATTTCCGTAAATTCCATCTCCGAGAACCATCCTCTCTTGAGTATCTGTCTTTCTTGATCTGCTATTTTTTGTTCCGTTGTATAATAGTCAGTAGAAACGTCCCATAGATGTTTCATACGTTTCCAGTAGCCTCTGTTGGTTGGTTGGCGGCTTTTGTAGGAACATTCCGTTTACATGCTCTTCTTTTTTGTGGTCCATTTATTCCTAGCACTTTTTGGTGTGTTCTATCCCTTCTGCTTTCTTGCGCTTGGTCAGTGTCCTTGTCGTACCTGGAATAAGAGAGGTTATTTACTTTTGCCCTTGATCTTTTCCCCTGAAATTAAAGAAACCAACATTCGCAGGATGCGGACCATGTTGGCCATCAAGGGAGCACCATGACATTCATATATTTCTTCTGAGTCCCACGGCGTTTATTTGTATTTGTAGACATTTTGGTGTTTGTGGGAACACAAGACCCAGGCTTAATTTGCCTATGATCATGTCACGTGGATAGTGTTTATCTCATTTTCATGAAGGACAAGGTGCACTATCACACATACATTTAGAGACATTCACGATAGACAGGACAAACATTTTTTTAAACAACTTATCTGATGCTGTCTTCTCCCATCGCACCGAATCTTTTAGAATGACCTGGCCACCGAGTTGAAGTGCTGTAGTAGTGGAACGGTGAAGGGGAGTAAGTGAGGCGTTTCTGTTGCGACTTGTGTTCTACGAAAAGCATCATTTTAAATTGTCGAATTTAATGCTGTCTTTTATTTAAAACCTGCTTTACCTCAGCTAAGCAAGAACTAAAAGAAAATTATAGTTTTATCAAAAGACGAGAGAAATAAAATCGAAAATTAGCAACATTTTTAGGATAAACTAGTAGGGCTACCCGGCGTTGCCCGGGGCGATAAAAAAACAAAGTAGTAGAAATTAAAGAGTTTGTGTAACATCTTTATATAAAAACTTCAATCTCTCTTCTTTCTCTAGCCGTCTCTCTTTCCCTGGTCCCCATTATTTCCCTCCCTCTTTCAACCCTCGATTTTCCCTTTTTCCCATATGATTCTTCTCTTGTTTAAATGTGTTAAAAACTAATAATAATGTAATTCACGTAAATTCTCTTTACTAAATATGTATTTTATGTAACTGGTGATTTTCTCAAAGAAATATGTTATGTAAACAAACATTTTGGATGAAAGTTATTAATTATTCTTACATTGCATTTTTTATGCCGAAATAAAATTATATTTCATTTTTTACAGACTTTGAAATCGAACTTGAATACTTTTCTTATATAATATATTATAAAATGTACATGTACATGTATTTGTGTACGTACAGCGTGGCGAGCAGTGGCGGCTAGCGGCGTACCTTCGCATAGTTTCTTAACCCCTCCATGTGAATAGAATTGACGCTAAGAAACGTTAAATAAAATTAAAAGTTATCTCAAATTATTACGTAATTAAAGCAAAATATGACTCAGCATTTTCTAATTACTATAAAATAGAATGAAAAATAACTGAAAACGAAAACGAAATCTGCCCCTAAACCCCTAAGGGGTGGGTTTAGAGATTCTGTGAATTTTACATCAGAATACACTTTTAGATTTTATCTATATTTTCTAACTTTTTTTTCTATATGTAACACACACACAAACACACAAACATACAGACATTCAGTTTTATATAGAAGAAGATGCACACATGGGTTAATAAAAAGTAGATTTTAAACAACTTATCTTATGCCGTCTTCTTCCGTCACACCAAATCTCTTATTATTATTATTTGTACTCACTAGGAGTTCTCACACAGGTCATCAGTGATTGCTCACCGACAACCGGTGGTATTCCCTGGAGTCTGAGTGACAACAAGTTTCCCCAGATTTCCAGTATTCTCCACCAATTTCGATAGCCACCGCAAATAAACTTGCAGTATCGCAACAGCCGTTTACCATTGGTTTCTCACTGGTAAGACCATTGGTCTTCTCTGGTATTTGAGTGGCAATTATCCTCCCCAAGGTCCCAGCACTCTTTACACTTCCAGTTGAGGTCTGGTTTGTACTGTCCCTCCTCGGTCTTCTCATCCTCTTTGACCCTATGCAAATATTTTGTGTGATGTTGTTGTTGTTATTATTATTATTATTATTATTATTATTATTATTATTATTATTATTATTATTATTATTATTATTATTATTGTTATTTATTATTGTTATTATTGTTATTATTGTTATTATTTACTCACTAGGAGTTATCACACTGGTCATCGTCAGTAGTCGCCCATAGCCAACAACCTGTGGTATTCCCTGGAGTCTGAGTGACAACAAGTCTCCTCAGACTTCCAGTATGTTCCACCTCTTTTCGTTCATCACCGCTGATGAACTTGCGGTATCGCAACAGCCACCTACCACCGATTTCCCGCTGATAAGGGCCATTGGTCCCCTCTGGGGCCCGAGTGGCAACTAGCCTCCCCAAGGTCCCAGAGCTGTCCGCGCTCTTCCAGTGGAGGTTTGGTTTGCGCTTTCCCTCCTCGACCCTCTGTCCATAATTTTCGTGGCGTCAGCCTATGCTTGCGCCTCTCTCGTGCGGTTGTATTTTCCCCGGTTCTGTTGTCTTGTGCTTCCATGTGTTTGTTCCCATTCGTTGCTTATGTGGGTTGGTTTCCGCATTCGAGGACATTTCTCAGGATTGTAGCTGTTTTGATCATTACCTTCTTTTGTATGGTCTCAGTTATCCCTTTGACTCCTATTTCTCCTAGTCTTTTCTCCACGTTTTTGGGGACTGTTCCTGGTGCTCCTATGATTATTGGTGTTATACTGACTTTCTTCATGTTCCATATTCTTTTCAATTCTCTGGCAAGTTCAGTATATTTGCTTCTTTTTTCCGTTTCTTTGATCTTCACTCTGTGGCCTGCTGGAACGGCAAAGTCTACGATTTTGCAGGATTTTTCTTTCTTGTTGATTATTATCATATCTGGTCTCCTTATTATTATTATTATTATTATTATTATTATTATTATTATTATTATTATTATTTGACTCACTAGGAGTATTCACACAAGTCATTATCAGTTCACTGAAAATAAACAATGTTGTTAACCTGGCGTTTGAGTGACAACAAGTCTCCACATATTTCTAGCACTCTCCACCTCTTTCGATAATTTTTGCAAATTATTTTGCATTATCGTAACAACTGTTTTCCCTCAATTTCTCGCTAGCAACGACTGTTCGTCTTCTTTGAAATGTGACAACAAGCCTTCTCACACCATTTCAGCTTATGTTGATGCTCTCCATCCTCCGTTTTTCTACCCCCCTTGCCTCTTCACAACAGTTTTGTGTAGTACAAGCCACGGTTGGTGTCACTACATGTATGTATGTATGTATATCTGTGAATTTGTGTGTATGCGTATGTGTGTGTAGCGGCTATCTTTTTTATTCGGTGTGATGTACTTTCTATGTTTTCTTCATTTCCTATTCAAAATTACTTATGGCAAGTTAGTGTTCGTTGGTTATGTTAGTTTGCTTCCGCGTTCAAGGATTTTTCTTCCAATTTTGCCGTTTGTTGTATGATTATAATCTTCCCTTTTATTCCAATTTCTCCTAGTAATTGTTCCTGTTTTGTTCGAGACTGTTCCTAGTGCTTTTACAATTATTGGTATTACAGTGATATCTACATGTCCCATATTCTTTTCAGTTCTCTGGCAAGTTCCATATATTTGTTTCGTTTTTCTGCTTACTTGATCTTCACACTGTGACCTGCTGGGACGACACAATTTGGCAGATTTTCCTTGTTGACTATCATCACGTCCGACCTCCTTGCTTGGGTGAGTTTGTTTGTTTGTACGTCCATGTTCCAGAGGATTTTATGATTTTAAGTTTCTAATACGGTCTTTGAATTGTATCTACACAATTTGTCTGCATGTTCAAATTCAAGGTGTTTGTATAGTTCTGCGTTTACCCTATGTAGTCGTGTCTATTTTTAGATTCCTTTTGGGCTTGTTTGTTGCATTCACTTATGTGATTCGTCATTTCGTCTTTTTGTTCACAGAGTCTACATGTGCTGTTTTCTTGATATCGTTCATTATCATGATAATAATTACAATAATAATTACACTACTACTACTACTACTACTACTACTACTGCTGCTACTGCTACTACTACTAATACTAATAATGATAATAATGGGTCAAGAAGGATGAAAAGACCGAGGAAAGAGAGTGTGCTAACCAGACCTCCACTGTAAGAGTGCAGAGGGTACTGGGACCTTGGTAAGGCTTATTGCAACCCAAATCACACAGGAGACCAATGGTCGCTGCCAGCTAGAAATCAATGGTAAGCGACTGTTGCGATACTGCAATATTATTTGCGGTAGGTATCGGAAAAAGGTGGAGAACACTGGACATCTGGGGAGACTTGTTGCAACTCAGACTCCAGAGAACATCACCGGTTGTTGTCGGTGAACAATCACTGATGATGATGATGATGATGATGATGATGATGATGATGATGACGACGATGACGATGACGATGATCATCATCATCATCACCACCACCACCACCACCATCATCTTCGTTATCGTCGTCGTCGTCGTCGTCGTGTTTAGGTTTACTTGACTGAAAACAATTTAATTAGCATTAACCTAATTTTTCCGTGGATGCTAATATCTACAAGATGAAGAAGGAGACATCAATACAAAGCAGCATCTTTATTCGTGTACATTTCACACTCGTCCCTTTTAGTGTTGATGACGTCATGCCATTTCTCGTTCTTTTGTTTCATTTCCATTTTTTTCTTTCGACAAAACATAAAAAAAAAAATAAAAATATTGTTCCACAACAAGTCCTGATTGGCTACGAAAGAGAATAGGCGACCCACTAATGACTCCCCATATATCCCCTCTTCCCCAAAAACGCATTTCCTCTCTCTGTATTCTAACACTTTCTCTCCGGTTCCCCTCAATTCCATTTATATTCGCGCCTATCTCACCCCCTATCCGCTCCATCCAGCTCTTCGAGCAAGAAAGCATTCTATGTGGCTTTTACATTTTCGCTTATTCTTGTCGATAAATATTCTTTGCGGCCTCAGGGGCCTCGTTGGTTACGCTCACCTCCGATGACCTATTCGGGATGCCGGTGCCTGGTATAATATCGCTGCGAAATGGAAGTGCATAGTAAAACGCCATGTTGGACGGCGAAGTGAATCAGCTTGGCGGGGGGAAAAAAACGAAAAAAATGGCGACGCTAAAAATGATGATCAGCGTTCGATGGTTCGTTTAACGTTTCGAATTCATTTCATGACGATAAAGTGCATAAACGTCGGCGAATATGAACAGGAAATCCGTCAGTCGCTCAATGCATCGACGTGTGAAGAAATATCCACAATTGGTACTCAGTAATGTCGAATAAACGCGCCAATACATTCATTGTATGTTGATGTAAAAAAAAAAAAAAAACATTATATAGTACGTGCTTTTTAAAAGACAAGATGTACCTATGCCCCGTTGGGTCACAACGACTACCACTATTTTTTTACTTTCATTTTATTCAAAAATTCATAAACTGTGGTATATCTATGACGACATTCTACTTGCATGATTAAAAATAAAAAGTCCTTTTACTTCTATATTATTATTATTATTATTATTATTATTATTATTATTATTATTATTATTATTATTATTATTATTTGTACTCACTAGGAGTTCTCACTCAGATCATCGTCAGTGATTGCTAACCGACAACAACCAGTGGTATTTCCTGGAGTCTGAGTGACAACAAGTCTCCCCAGATTTCCAGTATTCTTCACCTCTTTTCGATAACGATGCGGTATCGCAACAGCCGCTTACCATTGATTTCTCACTGGTAAGGACAATTGGTCGTCTCTGGGATTTGGGTGGCAATAAGCCTCCTCAATGTCCCAGCATTCTCTGCACTTTTCCAGTAATGGTCTGGTTTGTGCTGTCCAACCTCGGTCTTCTCATCCTCCTCGACCCTCTACAGATATTTTGTCTGGTGTCAGCCTAGGCCGCCACCATTTAAAAAAAATATTTATATATATATATATATATATATATATATATATATATATATATATATATATATATATATATATATATATATATATATCATATATATAATATATATATATAATATATATATGTTATACTGGCGTCTTTTTGTATGAGCGTTGTCCTTCCTTTGGTAATCCACTCTGGTACGTCTGTTTTATGGATACATACTCTCAGTTTCTGTGCTAGTCTTTCATGTAGCGTCGTGAATCTTTTGAACCAGTACGCATGTATTCCATCGTGACCTGGTGCTTTCCAGTTTGCCATTTTTTTTAGTGTTGTCTTAATAGTTTCTTCATTAATTTCTGTTTCCGTTCCTTCTTCAATTTCTAGATGTTTATCTTTCATGTCTTTAAGCCATTTAGCATTTTTGTTGTGATCTTCAGCCTTTTCCCATATCTTGCTCCAGAAATGTTTTGTTTGTGTCGCGTCCGGTTGTTCTGTTGTTGTTATTTCTCCGTTTACGTTTTTGTAAAACTGGCTTTCATTGTTTTCAAAGGTCTTGTTCTGTTTGTACTGTTCCGATTTGTATCTGTATCGTCTCAATCTTCCTTCTTTTGCTGTTATCTTTTGTTTTAGTTCTTCATGTTTCTTATTTAGTCTTTCCTTGCGATTCTGATTTCTGCTCTTCCATCGTTTACTGTTCTCCTTCATCCTATTTACGGTTTTAGCTTCCTTTTGAAGTTTGGTGATCTGGGTTTCCAGTCTGATCTCCCATCCAGATTTCGTCTGTCTATTCTTTTGGTCAGTCTTCTTTTCCCTTTTTAGTTTCATACTTATTGATTTTGCTCCCGCATATATCAAGTTGTTTAGATCTGTGATAGTGTCTGTTGGGATGTACGTGAGTACTCTGTTTAAGTTCTCTGTTTCAACTTTTAACTTCTTCCAGTCTTCGTTCCTTAGGGATGGAAGTTTTGCTTTGTGCTCGGACATTAATCGTTTGATGTTTTCCACTGCTCTTGCTTCTTCCCCAGATAGTTCTATAGTTTCGTCGTCTTCGCCTTCTTCAGTTTTGTGTTTATGTTTTTCCCGTCTTCTTCCTGGGAGTTTTCGTCAAGTGGTGTATCTTGATCTGTCACGCCATTTATCTTTTGTTTAATTTCCGTTAATTCCATCTCCGAGAACCACCCTCTCTTGAGTATCTGTCTTGCTTGATCTGCTATCCTTTGTGCCGTTGTATGGTAGTCAGTAGAAATGTCCCATAGATCTTTCATTCGTTTCCGATATCCTCTTTCTATGGGATAGCGGCTTTGTAGTAGCATTCATTTTTGCTTTCTTGTGTTTGTTCAGTGTCCTTATCATATTTGGAATTTGATGGGTTACCTACCTGTTTTTTGTCCGTGGTCTTGTTCCTGAAATTAAAGGAGACAACATTCGCAGGATGCGGACCGGGTACCCCATGTTGGCCATCGAGGAAGCACCTGCCCATCATGACACGCAGATCTTTCTTCTGAGTCCCACGGCGTTTATTTGTATTTATAGACATTTACTATGGTTTGGTGTTTGTGGCAGCAGCAGGCCCAGGCTAAGTTTACCTGTGATCCTGTCACAGGGATAGTGTTTCTCTCATTTTCATGAGGTTCAAAGTTCACTATCACACATACATAAAGAAACATTTACGAAATAAAAAAATAAAAAAATAAATAAATAAATGATCAAATTAAAAAAATAAAAAGTAAAAAATAAAAAAAGTAAATAAATAGATAAATAAATAAATGTTGTGGACCCGTTTGGGGGTACCAACAATGAAATAAAAGAACAACAGGTTTAGAGATAATAATAACGAATTGTATTGAACAGAGAAATTATACACAAGTCAGTGTTGGCAGTGCTAGTGCCTAAATGTGCCTACAAATGTTCTCCCGGCAATAGCCGGTATTTATGGTAGCCGGTTGCTACCATTTAGTTATTATAAAAGGGTAGGTAGGTTCACCCACAACACCCCCGCCCTTCCGAAACTCATTCCCCCGGAATCTCAAGGTATATCTTTTTCCTAGGATTCACCTCGAAACTCCCGGTTAATTTACGTTTTCTTGATGAACGTCTCTGTTCCGGAGGCGTTTTTGGTGTTGGCAGCTCAAATGCGTCGTATAGATCTTCCATGATGGTCTCACTCTGATCCGATGGGCCTTCCCGTGGGTCGCCCGACATGCGACGACGCATTTGGTTAATGTGTTTTTTACTAGTGCCTCTAGGACCCTCTACAATGTACATCATCTGCCCCAATCTTTTTTATACCTTTCTCACTTCCCACACGGTTTTGTTTCCATGGTGTTCCTGGAAGAAAACCTTCTCTCCATCCTCGTAACTCTTCTTTGGTTCCGTAATGTTGGTCGGTTTCACCTGTTTTGGTAAAAGTTTGTCGAATACCGACTTTATTTTTCTTCCAAACATTACTTCCACCGGTGGTACCTGGGCTGGTGTGTTCTCGTTGGGTGTAATTCTATACACTTGAAGGAACTGCTGGAGTGCCTTTTCTCTCGGCGTGCCCGTCGATTTTTTCAACGCTCTCTTCAAGGTATCAACAAATTTTTCTGCCTGCCCGTTTGACCTCGGATGGTAAGTCGGAGTGGTGATATGTTTAATTTGAAAGTCTTCACAAAATTCTTTGAACTCTCGTGAAGTAAATTGTGTACCGTTGTCCGATACAACAATGTCCACCACTCCGAATCGGGCAAACAGTTCATGCAACGCGCATATCGTGACATCCGTTGTTGGGTTTTTACATCTAACAACTTCTGGCCATTTTGAGTAGCTGTCGACTATAATTAAATAGTAGAAGCCTTCCAATGGCCCCGCAAAACTATGTGAATCCGGGACCATGGTTGCTCTGTCTTTGGCCATGGACAGTATTGAATAGGTGGTGCTTTCGCTGCCGACGCGCAGCCCGCACAGGCCTTCACCTTCGTCTCTATGTCCCTGTCCATGTTTTTCCAATACACATAAGATCTCATTAGGCTCTTCATGCGTGTCGCTCCGGGATGCCCCTTATGGGAATCCTTCAGGATTTTTTTTAGCGTAGCTGGGATTACTACTCGCTCCCGGTATAATAATGTGTCGCAACAGACTGAAAAAGCTTCTGCCGTTTGTTCATCGTCTGTTTGTAATTTATTTTTAATTTCGATAATAAAATTATCTTCTCTTGCCTCTTTTTATATATCGCCAAGTGTGACTGGCAGCTCTTTTATTGTGTTACACAGTACTTTACTATAGTCATATTCAGACCGAAGGGATGCTATAACTGTATCCTCGAGCGGTTCCGTGTACTTTGGGATTAGTCGCGATAAACCATCTGCGTGTCCTAGTCTTTTTGACGGTAAAGATTCCATCTCAAAGTCATAATTTAACAGAATTATACCCCATCTCTGTAGGCGGTTTGCTGTGTAGGTTGACAAGCCTTTTTTGATCCAAAGATGGTGATAATTGGCTTATGGTCTGTTTGTAGGATAAAATGACGGCCGTGTAGATACCTGTGAAATTTGGTCATTGCAAACACAATACCCAACGCTTCTTTTTCAATCTGAGAGTAATTTTTCTCTGCAGGAAGTAAAGTTCTTGAAGCGTGCGGGATGGGTTTCATCGAGCCATCCGGCATTTTATGCAAAATGCACGCCCCAATGCCGTAGGAGCTGGCGTCACTTGCAACAATAGTTTTTAGCTCTGGATTAAAATGAATAAGAAATAATTCTGAAGTTAACTTCGTTTTTAGGTTGTCAAATGCAGATTGACAGTCAACGGACCATTCCCATTTACTATCTTTCTTAAGTAACTCATTTAAGGGGGCTCGCAATTTGTGCATACTGGGAATGAATTTTTCGTACTAGTGTGCGAGACCCAGGAAGCTTTGTAGTTGGGTAACGTTGTTCGGTTCGGGCATATTCTTGATGGCTATAGATCTTTCTGGGTCAGGACGTCTTCCATGACATGTCCCAAGTATTTGATCTCTTCTAGAAAGAATTCACACTTAGACTCTTTAAGTGTAAAACCAAACTCGCTTATCCTTTCGAATACTTTGTTTAAGTGCTCACGCTGCTCCCCGACGTTCGTACTTTTCATTAAGATATCGTTAAGGTAGCCGATCGAAAAATCGAGCCCGCTCAACATCGTGTCGATTACCTGCTGAAAAATCGACGGGGCCACTTTAATTCCAAAAGGGAGACGATTGAACTTTAGTAGTCCCCTGTGTGTCGAAATACAGAGAAGCTTAGAGCTATCTTCCTCTACAGGTATTTGCAGATAGGCTTCACTCAAGTCAATTTTTTAGAACAGTTTTCCACCGTTTAATTTTGTGAAAACCTCTTCTGGAGTCGGCAGAGGATAGTGATACTCTTTCAGCGCATCGTTCAAACCGGTTGAGAAATCGGCACGCACTCTGATCTCTCCACATTTTTTCTTCACGTAGACGGTTGGGGCCGCCCATTCCGAGTAGTCAACTGGTGTTAAAATACCTTTCTCCACCAACCGGTCTATTTCTGCATTAATTTTTTCAAGAGAGGCAAATGGTACACTTCGTTTTCTCTTAAAAACGGGATTCTTATTTTCAATTAGTTCAAAACTCGACTTCATTTTAGTACATCGTCCTAATTCATAAGAAAACACCTTGGGGAATGACTCTTTCAAATCCTTCTTCAATTTTTCTGCTTCAGCAGAAAAGTTCTCTATTCGTTGACAATAGGCGCTGATCGGCGAATCCCAGAGCTGGAAGTGCTGAATCCAATCTGAACCGAACAAATTTTCTGTATCTTTCATTACGAACATGCGTAATTTTAAAGTCTTATTTTTTAGTGTCACTTTTGAAATGACTTCCCCTTCAAAGTTTATTTTCTCTCCAGTTACCGATCGAGCCACTTTATCTGTGCGTAGCATAGTCGGTCTGCCGATTTTTTTCCAGGTATTAATATTAATAATTGATAGGTCAGACCCTGAATCAAGCTGTAGTTTAACATCTTGATTGTTCATTTTTACCGTAACATACTTTCGTATGTTTAGGTTGCCACCATTAATTCTGGTTGTTTTTATGTAACTTTTTTTTCCAGTGTTACTTCTGCAATGTGAGGCTTTGTGTCCTATTTCATGGCATTTGTCACAATTTTTTCGTTTAAAAGCACACTCCTGGTACCAACCGCCAACAAGGGTGGTTTGGCAATTTTTCATTCGACCTTTGAGGCAAATCCTTCCTGAATTTTTTCTTCGAAGAGTATGATTTTTTTGAAAAACGACGAACATTTTTAATATTAGAAATTGCTGCTGCCTCTATTTCTTTAGCTTCCTTTTTCTCAGAAATATGTCGTTGACAGCTTTCGGCCAGTTGTTGCAATGTTCAATTTGGCTCGGTTTCAAGTTTGCTTATTGCACGTCTTCTTAACTCTGCATCGTTTTGCGAGACGAGGCCTTGAACAAATATTAATACTTTGAAATTGTCCGCTGTCAAGGATGATAACTTAAAGTCGTCACAATGTTTATTGACGATCGAAGCAAACGTTGAGTAATCCTGGCTTTCTTTTCGCGTTAGGTTCATACATTTCCACCTTTTGTGGAATAAACTTGTTTTGGGGCAATATAGTTCCATTAACATTTTAATGATTTCATTGAAAGATAGTTCGCCCGTTTTCTTCGGCAGAATATAATCGACAAATTGTGTATGCTCTGCCGTACCTAGTCTACGAAGAACTAAACGAACCTTTTTCTTTTCCGACCATGTGCTACAATCAATGTCGAAAAATCCTGATATCGACGATACCATGATTCGAAGTTTAGGTCCTCTTCAGGCACATAGTTGAAGGTTTCTATAGCTGACCATATTGCATTTTGGTTGAACGCGTCGATGTCGTCATATTCATCATTGCTTGTGCAAGTTGTTCAAATTTTCTCTCTGATCGAGTCTGTTGCTCTAATTGTAAATTTTTTTATCCCAATCAATTGTTCGTCTAAAGATTTTCTATCTTCTCGCTTTTGTGCTAAATTCTTTTCCTCAAAATACTTCAACAAACTTATTTGCTGCGACTGAAATTCCTTCTGTAGAGACTAATGTTTTTCATCGTTTGCTCTCTGTTGAGCAATATGTTTTTCATCGTTTGCCTTCTGTTGTTCTGATTGAAATTTAATCATCTCCAATATCTGTTTCGAGAAATCTTCCATGATTAAAGAAATACTTTCTTGAACAAGAATTAGTCACAAATAGTCCTTCACTATTTTTTTCTTTTCAAATGCTTACTGTTTAATAACAAACTTAACCCCTTCTCATCACTGCGTCATTCGGGTCTCGAATTCGACCGGCACTTGCTAATCTTTTTTTTCTTCTTTCAAAGTTCTTTGAGAAAAAAAACGATTTCATTAATCCGGCTTATCGGGTAATTAATTTAACAAATTATTTGTATTTTTGTTCGCATCTGGAACGTTTTTCTCCCAATAAGTCTGTTTGCCTTTCAGTGTAGGCTGAAAATGCAAAATAGCAAGTTATGGCTATATAAAAAATTGACTAGTTATTCAAGAAAGTAACTTGGTTTTACTTGTCAGAATTTCTTTTTTCCCGACTATACGATTTTACAGTGACAAGTCTGTTCGCAAAATACGACTGACTATATCAGACATGAAAAAAGTTTTTTGTAGTATGGAGTTTGTTTTTTTGTTTTTTTTTCAAACCTTTCAGTTTTATAAGCACATGGTATTCCAATTTCATTTGTTGCACGAGGTAAACTCCCGTATTGAAATACGAAGAACACAAATAGTAAAATCGGTCTTACTTTTTTTTCTCCCAGTAATTGTTTAAACTGGTTATTTTCTGTAAGGCAGACTCGTCTCAAAATTGAACGTATTCGATGTTTCAAATATCTTCCCGAAAATTGTAAAGCACAAGGTTATTTTGGTTTTTTTTTCAAACGGGTAGAATTTTTTTTTCGAAGGTTGACCGTGTTGTAGACACTGGTTTATCACTCACAGGTTGCAAGGTCCAAGGTGTTTCCAACGAAGTCCTTTACGAATCACTCGCCGCCAGTTGTTGTGTACCCGTTTAGGGGTACCAACAATGAAATAAAAAAAAACAACAGGTTTAGAGATAATAATAACGAATTGTATTGAACAGAGAAACTATACACAAGTCAGTGTTGTCAGTGTTAGTGCCTAAATGTGCCTAAATATTTATTTGCGTAAACTTGTACACAAAATGTGGCACAAGGCCAAAAAAGGGGTGGGAAAAGGATCGGTCATCTCTAACTTAAAAAACTCAACTTAGCTAGTTTCAATCATGACCATCATTTACCATAATACCGCATTCATACTATACATCCATCGCTACTCACCATAAGAATTCATACCATGAAATCCTACTTAAAACCCATATAAGAAATATGTAACGGGGGGGGGACTAACAATTAAAAATATGATATATACAATGTGAAAGAAATAAAGATTAGTAAAAGCCCCCCCGTTATTGAAATGTGGCCGAGATGCCGATTTGCCGGTCGAAATCGAAAACTCGAAAAAAGGTGGTTGATGCAGGCCCCAACGTTTTATTCTGACCACCTCCTTCGAAAATATCGAAGGGTGACCTGCATCTCCGGCAAATCAGGCACTTAGTCACCTAATTGGGGAGGGAATGGGAGTGGGGCAGAAAATAAAAAGGGGAGTGGGATGAGGACAAAATAAAAGGGGCATGTAATGGAATCAATCATACACTAGCTAAATTGTTGAACTAAAACATCAACAGAAAATTAAACAGAAACTAACTTAAAATAAGTCTAAATCTAACTTAAAATTAAAGCTTAGTTCGTTTCCTGAACCCAATATTCTCTGCCTAAGGCACGTCCAGATACCACTCTAATCTAGCGCCAGCCACTCTACACAGTCGTGCTCCAGTCACCCATCTTTCACCAAAATCTGCCGAAGAGAGTTTCACCCTCTCGGCCCTAATGCAACCTTCGCACCTAGCCGCTTCGGTCGCCTCAAGACGAGAAAAGTCGGCTAAATAGGGGTCGAATTGTGCTAAAGACAAACCGGGTTCTCGAGTAAAAAGATCCTGGAAATGAGAACAAAAAGCCTCCAGAATACCTTCGTTTGTGGTCACGAGTCTCCCATCCGGCAATGAGACACGAGCGATATGTCGATCAAATGCATGGCGATGCTCCTCTGCACGCAGTTCAGCAGCCATGTTTGTCGCCTCGTTAGGCACTCTTTTTAACCTAGCCCTAATCACCAAAGCCTGGTGTTCTTGGATAGCCAAAGAAGCCAGCTTGACCTTAATTATAGTAACACTAGAGCTATCACCCACCTCCACCGCCCGACCTAATCTAGACTCTAGTGCCACTTTAGCTGCCCTAGTTGATAGATTAAGTCGTCTGCTAAAATCAGCAGTAACATGAATCCACTTCCTATTCCCAATTACAGCCCCCGTCAATTCCAGCTGTAAGGTTAGTAATAGCTGTTCCTGGTAGCCCTTCACATCGAACAACGAAGTGTTGAGCTTCCAGTACCCAGCTAAACTAAGCTTAGGTCTATCTAGGTTTACCCGGACCCGAACAAGTCTATGGTCTGAGTAAACTATATTGTGAAAACTTGGACATTCAACTAATCCTACATCGACTCTCCTAATTAAAAACCGATCGATATAACTCGAAAGTTTTACCGAATCGGAGCCGCGCCTATTTGTCCAAGTCCATACCCTATCACGGGGCCATTAATTCCGGTACTTATCGATAAGATCGAACTTATCGAGGAAGTCCCGAAATAACATAGCATCCCGATCGGTGTTAGTACCCCTAGGTCGATTACGATCTAAATCGGGATCCAGGACCGCATTCCAGTCTCCCGCTAGAATGACCGTCCGAGAAGTAGAATTCAAGAACTGCTCGATTCGCCGAAAGAAAGAACCGAGCTCAGAATGGCTATTGGGCGCATAAACCCCGATGAGCCGAAATGCCTTCTCCTTTATGGTAATATCCAGAACGCAAAGTCTCCCTTCCGGATCCATGAAGCTAGGGTCACACGACGCATCTAAAGACTTGCTTACCAGCCGGGAAACCCCCCATAGGAGAAGAATTAAAGTACGCTGATTAAAAGTGAAAACCCTTAGTCAGCACACCCAAATAGTCCCCAGAAATCAAGTGGGTTTCCTGAACACAACATATATCCACTCCGAGGCGCTGAAGGTCTGTAGCGACTCGAAATTTACGAGCGTCGGCCCTCAGGCCCCGGACATTAAACTCGCTAGAAAGAGCCATGAGGGTGCCTTAGAGTTGGGTTCCAGAAACGAACATAGCAGTGGTCAGGATGCCGACGGCTCTCCCAAAAGATTGATTGCCCATCTGATCATTAATTTGACCATCATGGGAGATGCCGCCAACATCCAAAAGGTTAGGTTAGTTTCGCTATCCTATACAGGGCGGGGTGTAACCTTATGGGAACCCTCCCAAGACAATCTTTCCTTAAAACGACTAGACCTTCATCTTTGAAGATGGCCATTGAAAGGGTGAAATTGAAAGTGTTGTTCGCCTCTTCCAGCATCTGCCATAGAGCCTTCGCTTCTGGTTTCTTCCTTACAACTGTAAGGACTCTAGGGGCGTTGAGAAAATTAGCAGGGTCTTCAATGGTTATACCATCGACTTCATTGAATTTGAGGGGCTCATTTATATTGGAGAGGTGGTAATGCTTTACTGTTTCTATTTGGGTGCATGTCACTTTGCAGATATCCTCCCCAGAAATGAATGCGTTTTTTTTTCCTTTCCACAGAAGAGCTCCTCTGCCTCTTCTGTGTAATAGATGGAGGGGGAGGCATGTCATCCATTGGGGAGGGGGAAAGGGAGCTAGGCCCCATAGGAGATGCTGGAAAAGGCGAAGGGAGGGTTTTTTTGTGGGTGAAGCAGGTGGGGTATTTTGGGGGGTATTAAATGGGGAGACAAAGGGAGAAGGTTTAAGAGAAGTGATTTTTTTAGACGATTTAATCGGACTTAGAGGGATAAGCTTGTACTGTTGGTCTAAAATTGGGCCAGTGATTGGGGGGGGGCATTAATTTGGGAGAATTAGAATTTTTAGAAACTATTGGTTTTGTGATCGGCTGGGGACTTGGATTGGGGGTAGAGATTTTATCTGAAGTGGCTGAATTTTTTCCTTCTTTTTTCTCTTTTTTTCCTACTTACTTATCTAATTTAGATTTAAGCTATTTTGCCTTAATGTAACTGTCTTTTCCCGGGTCGTTTTTAAGCATTTCTTTTTCTCTCATTTCTTTGAGAGATACCCGACCCGGGTTTTTTTTCCCGGAACAATAATCCATCCCTCGTCTTTTTCTGCAGAAGGTAGAGCAGGGAATTCGTCTTCGGAGTCATCAGATGTAGTTGTAATAAGTAAACCAATTGTAGCTGTAGGATCGAGGTGGGGGCCAGCCTTAGATGGTCTGTTAATCGGGGGCGTCGTTTTCTGAGTGGATTTTTTCTGTGGGCAATCAAAAGTTAAATGACCTAGTTGCTCACAAAACCAACAAACAGGTCTTCGTCCGGCCAATATAATAGGTAGTTTTTCCTCCCCGACTTGTAAATAGTAGGGGATGCTGTCATAAGCTTTCTTGTCGATAAGTATTTCGAAGTTCCATATACCTGGAAATTCGTCAAAATTGACGTCTGTGATTTCGCCAAATCTTAGAAAAAAGGCACCAATTTGTTCGCCTTTTACATAAAAAGGGACATTGAAGATAGAAATTGAAGAACGTCGTCTACCCATGTACTCGGTTCGTAAAACATAGTCCTGTGTGATAATTTGATTAAGTGAGAGATTAGCGCAAATTTCTTCGTTAGGAAACAAAGCATTCCAAGTGTTAAATCCCTTACACTTGATTAACCTTTGCGGTTTGAATCCTGCAGTTGCCAATAACTTGCATATTAATTCAGGAGAGGCCCTGATGGATTTTTTAATTTTTTTTCGACAACAAACATGGTTACTGTTCTTTTTTTAATTTCTGCAAGGATAGGTAAATCCACGGTAATTCCTTGTTCAGTAACCATGTGTTCGTATTTTTTTGCTTCTTCCACGAAATCATTGACATTTATAGACATTTTTGGTGGTTTGCACTATTCCGAATTTTCAGTCGTTTTGGACGCCATCTAGTTAATAACTAGAGACACTAAGCAAAAAAAAAAAAAAAAAGTGGCAGAAAAAAAAAACGTGGCAGAAAAAAAAACGTCGTAAAAGGGAAAACAGTTCAAACATAACAGTCAACGTGAAAACAATAAACACGATAACAATAATCAACAACAGCAGGCAAAAACAGATTTAAGAAAAATACTAACTTGACGCAATAAACTCACTCAACACGTAGAGCCTAAATGTGCCTACCAATGTTCTCCCGGCAAAAGCCGGTATTTATGGTAGCCGGTTGCTACCATTTAGTTATTATTAAAGGGTAGGTAGGTCACCTACAACAATAAATTAATAAAACATCAAATAAAATGAATAAATAATAATAATAATAATGAATAAATATAAGTTAAAAAAGCTAATATATATATATATATATATATATATATATATATATATATATAAATAAATGTTACCTAATTACATAGTATAAGTTTTCTAGGATACTCTTAAATAATACAAAAATAAAAAAAAATGTTTATCGGTTGCTAAAAAATAACGGTAAATGTTTTTCTCTAACGTGACTTGCTACTTTTTTTTTACGTTCAATTCAAACAAAAAGCAAAAATATTATCTCTCGACCCCCGAATTGAAATCTCTGAACCTTCTTATTAGTTAACATTACAATTCACATTATTATTATTATTATTATTATTATTATTATTATTATTATTATTATTATTATTATTATTATTATTATTATTATTATTATTATTATTATTATTATTATTATTATTATTATTTACTTACAAGGAGTTCTCACACAGGTCATCAGTGATTGCTGACCGACACACGGTGGTATTCCCTGGAGTCTGAGTGACAACAAGTCTCCCCAGATTTCCAGTATTCTCCACCTCTTTTCGATTGCTACCGCAAATAAACTTGCAGTATCACAACAGCCGTTTACCATTGATTTCTCGCTGGTAAGGACCATTGGTCTTTTCTGGGATTTGAGTGGCAATAAGCCTCCCCAAGGTCCCAGCACTCTCTGCACTATAAGTGGAGGTCTTGTTTGTGCTGACCCCCTTCTCATCCTCCATGACCCTATGCAAATATTTTGTGTGGTGTTAGCCTAGGCCGACACCATTTTTTTGTGGGGGGAGCGGGGTATTATTATTATTATTATTATTATTTTTATTATCATTATTATTATTATCATTAATTACTCACTTGGAGTTTTCACACAAGTCATTATCAATAATTGCTCACTGAGAAAAGCCAGTGGTATGCCAGGGAGTCTGAGAGACAAGTCTCCCTAGATTTCTAGCAGCCTCCACCTCTTTTGATAATAAATTTGCATTATCACAACAGTCTTTTACAATAGTTTTTCGTTAGCAACGAATTTAAGTGGAAATACGCCTCCCTAAAATTCCAGTACTCTCTGCACCCTTCCTGTGGAGGTCTGAGTGGTGCTCTCTTTCCTTGGCCTGTCCATCCAACTTGACCTTTCACGACAATTTTGGGTAATATCAGCCGAGGCCAGTGGCACCACCTGCGAGTGTGCATGTTTGGAGGGTGGGGACGGAGGGTTCAGAGGTCGGTTGATACACTTTCTGATAATTTCCGTTCCCTTGGGCTCGTGTGATGTTCTTTCTATATTTTATTTGTTATATATCTATTTCACCTCGCCTGTGGCTGGTTAGCGTTTGTTGGTTATTTGGGATGGGTTTCAACATTCGAGGATTTTCCTTAAGATTTAGATTATTATTATTATTATTATTATTATTATTATTATTATTATTATTATTATTATTATTATTATTATTATTATTATTTTCATTATTACTATTATTCTTATTATTTTTATTTTTATTATTATTATTTTTTATTATTATTATTATTTTTATTATTATTATTATTATTATTATTATTATTATTACTACTACTACTACTACTACTAATAATAATAATGATAATGATAATGATAATAATAATAATAATAACAATAATAACAATAATAATAATAATAATAATAATAATAATAATAATAATAATAGTAATGAACTATTCTTATTTTATATTAATTATATATAAAAACTAGTAGAATACTCACCTTATGAAGATTAAATAATGTTTTCTAAACCTTATTTCAATTTTGATTATACATGATTTTATTCTTATAAAATCTATAAAATGTAAGGTTTAAGCTTGTGGGGTCTTAAGAAGAAATTAAAATTCAGGGAATCCTGCTTAATTGGTGTCTAATGATTATGGATCAAATTCAATGTAAATCTGATACATCTGAATGTTTAAATGATAAGTTGTTTCTATATTATGCCCCCCCAAACAGTTTTAAATACCCTAGAGAAACTGAACTTTGAGGAATTAATTGATGTTTTATAACCAGTGTTAACATTTCACAAAAATCGGAGTTATGTGAATTTTTACGACGTGCTTCCAACCTTTTTTTTACTCCATTGCATGAAACATAATCAAACTAAATATAGCCTACATTTGGACCGCTTACACACAGAGGGCGTGTCCCAACATTCATAATGATCAGTTAATTAATATAGGAGTGAATTAGTCACATGCAAATATGTAAACATACACGTGTCCAGTATATATAGATAGAGATAAAGAGACTTCTTATTTTGCTATCTAATTTACATACAATTTTCTGGTGTGTACAGACACACATGTAAATTAAACGGCTACGCTGAAAAGAGAGTCGCTCGTTATTAAATTACTCACAGGTACATTAAGAAATAATACAGAGTGGTTGAATCAACATAGAGTGTGAGTGTGAAGGGTCGAAAAAATACACAGATAGTTAAGAGTGGTTTATTGTTCAGTTACTTATAAATTATGACTAATTAGAATAATTCAAACAGAAGTCGTGATACCACATATCCCTGCCTGACAACGTAAGGGTGCGTTAAAATTTTATCCATATTGTATGAAGAATTTCCGAAGTCATGCCATGGAAATGGTGATAACTCAAAAAGTATTTGATCTGGGTGAAATTTTGTTAGTGTTATCAAAGAAGATCAGATCAACACATCAAATCTGGTAAAGTCTGAAGTTGAAATTCCGCTAAACCTTTGGCTGTGGTCTTACTTTTCATAGTCAAATGTCAAGGTTATGGTTATGTAAGATGCCTGATTTCATTACCTACAATATGGGTCAAGTAGAAAACAGTTACCAAACAGTTAGTGTTTCATATTTTCTGTGACTTAGATCTTGATCTGTCACCTATATATTCTAAAATTAGATCAATTCTAAGTTAGACCGTTGTGAAGGCTATGCTGTACAAAAAACAAACATAAATGCCATAATTTATGCTTCCGTCAAATCTGTAATTACTAGACTAAAAAACGAATCAATTAATTACAAGAGAAGCTACAACTGTGAATAAGGCTAAAAAGATCAGAAAACAATTTAAGATGAAAAATACGACTGTCAAAGAAGAAAGAAAGACTGACTAAGAAACACTAATAAGCACAGCAAAATTCTAGCAACAAAAAGTAAAATTGAGCAGATACAAATACAAATCTGAACAATACAGACAAATCAGGACTTTTACAAACAATCAATGCCAGTTTTATTAAAACGTAGAGTAAATGCTGAATGAAGCCACTGCACTCTTCAGAGTTTCTGGAGTAATACATGAGAAATGCCTAGTGGCTAAAAATAAGCAATTATTATCAGGAAATTGAAGACGACACCGTAACCGAAATTAATGTCGAAACCCATAAGACGATGGCAAACTGGAAATCAATTGTTAACAGCGGAATAGATTTATTATGGGTTAAAAAATTCACAACTCTACATGAAAGAATAGAAGAAAACTGAAGTAGATATATGTAAAATAGACTTACTGAAGTTAATGATTAAATAGAGAATCACATTAATTCATAAATACAGCGAGAAAGGAACGATTCCAAGCAACTACAGACCGATAACATTTCTACCAACATTTTGGAAAATATTAATCAAACGTGCAATCACATTAAATTTTAGCCAGGTTATAGAGATGAAATTCGGAATGGAAAAGTGTACTACTTGAGATGAAAAGGGGAAAACTTGAAGAAACGAACAGCATGAAGGTCATGAGAGCACTTACCTATAAATATTCGAGCATTCTGGATGCGGACACCATCAAACCAACGGAGATGAAAGATGCGATAAAACAGAAAAATCTGAGGAGATCAAGAAAGATAATTGAAATGAAATTAGTAAAGTCCTAATAAAAGGAATAAATACTTTAACAGTATCCTTAGTTACACATTCTGTAGCCTTCATAAACTGGACAAATGAAGAACTCGTGTACCTAGATTTAAAAAAAACGACAAAACTAATTGCCATGCACTAAACCCGAACGGTGTAACTGAAAAACTAACTTGTACGTTAAAACAAAGAATGAAATATTTCCGAATTCGAAAAGATACGCATGAAAAAGGCGGAGGATACAACGGCCGAAACGTTGTGATAATAATCGTAGTCCGAACAATCCAAATTATAAAAATGATCAATTCTCACCTAAAAAATTCAGAAACATAATATATATTCAGTATCTCTAAGATAATATCAAATCTATCTTCCAATGATAATGAACAAATATTACAATGAAGCATTAGCCAGGTAAGGATATAGCAAGGAGCTAAGATATTTTTAAGAGAATTCAGATGAACAACGTATGGAGAACGTCCCACATGATATCATAGGCCAAAATAAATAAAGGTAATACAAATAATACACATAGAACCAATCCAAGTCCTAAACGAACCCTACTACTACAAACCGATAGTAATATTATAGAGTAAAAAACAGACGTAGAAATTTAATCTGGTTTAATCCGCATTATAACATGCACCTTCTTACTAACATACTTAGACAATTTTAAGAAACTATTTGAAAAACCTTCGTCCCGTAGTATAATATAGGATAATTTATCAATAAAAACTCTGTCAAACTGTCTTTCTAAACCTCGGTTAACTTAACTTCAACTATTTTAGGTTCTAATAATTCTAAAATAAATAAGATAATTAAAAATGCTGGAGAAAATGTTCCCCAAGATCCTGATGTTGAACCCCAATGTAAATGTTGAAACGAACATGAATTCCCATTGGGTCAGAAATGCTTAATCTCAGATTTAGTATATAAGTGCAACGTTGCTGAGAGAACTAAACCTAGAACATATATTAAGTAAACTGGGTGCAGCCTCAATGATTGATTAACAATCATGTATCCCTTTTTAGAGTGCCTAACATTCACTGTAAGAATAGTCCAACGATTCTAGCTAAATTGGTTAGAGAATTGTAGCAACAACGCGCAATTTAACTTGAAATGGTTTATATTATGTAAAGCAGGGAAGTACAAACAAAGCAAAACCAAAAGATGCAACTTTTACACTCTGGAATCATGTAATATAGTTATCTCCAACGATAACCTACTTAACAAAAGGCAGGAGGTGGACCAGAACTGTATGCACGGACCCGCGTATGTTGTCTATTGTCTTAACCCAGATTAAATAGCTTTAACTTGGGGTTGTGGATGATGTCATCATTGGTATGACAATAGGTAGAGTTATTAGATGAATTACATCGAGCCATTAAGTTTGAGTGGAAGTTTTATGGTATAGAAAGAGGAGGGCTGTAAGTTGGTTCGTAGCTTTTGTGGAATTAAAATTGGCCAATAATAAAGGTAAATAAGAAGATAAAATTTCCAATTAAGAATAATAGGAAAAATATAATCTACTATGTATAAGTTACTGTTGCTAGGAGGGTGTTAGAAAATTGAGTATAATTAATATATATATATATATATATATATATATATATATATATATATATATATATATATATATATATATATATCTTAGGATGGTATCAGGAATCTTCTCGTTATTCTCAACCTTAAAGATCAGATGGATGGGATAATTTGTGATATAAGACAGGGAATGCTGTAGCTACTCTCTCAGTTTATCTGAGTGTTATCCTACTCTGCACATGTGAAGTGGGATTAGTTGTTTCTGTCTGTCCCAACCAAAGGGTCCGTTAAAACACACAGCACTGGTAGTACGTATTAATATATAATATTAGATGAATTTAGATTGCCTGAGATTCGGTAATTTCTGCGGCGTGAGATGTTTTTCAGGATCGCGAACCCCTAAGATATTCTGCTTACAAAACAACACAAACCATTGTACACAATTATTGTATACATCATAAAACGTCGTTCGTTGTTCACATATAGTTATTTATATGTTTAGAAATAACATTTTAACTTCTACTCCAATAGCTTATACTCTGATAGTTTCTTACCTTTGGAACCCCCTGCCCCCTGTTTCCCCGACTGTACCAACATGCAAAAATGTAAAATTCATGTGAACAGACATCTCGCCCTACAGCTCCCAATTTAGGGCGGTTTTCTGGATAAATAAATTAATAAAACATCAAATAGAATAAATAAATAAATAATAATAATAATGAATAAATAAATAAGTTAAAAAAAGCTAATAATTATATATATATATAGTTTTTCATGGTAAACAACTGATGATCCCTTAAAATAGTGTTAGAAACAAACTAATATAATAACTGTAAAAAATAAATTGACTTACATGAGTGATTTTCCACTGGAAGACTTGGGACTATAAGTTTTTTTTAAAAATATAGTTTTAATGGTTGAGAAACTTCCGAGACTATATATATATATATATATATATATATATATATATATATATATATATATATATATATATATATATATATATATAAACAAGATTTAATTACATTCAAAAGGCCAAGATTTTATTCATTTTATGAATTATTTTTTCAAAACAATTAGTTTTGGTACAATTACGGTTTCGTTTCGATCACCAGAAGACCAACCGACATTAGATAGTCTTCTCCATGTTTAGAAATAAGATTTTAACAAGGATATAAAGAATAAAAACTGGGCTGGGGTGCTATTGGTTCCAAGTATTTCTAGACGTTATATAGACTGACCGACATATTTATATGCCTTTAATATGGACTATAAAATAGGAGAAGGTAAACGGATCACATGTGTTAAATTATTGTGAATTATATTCTTATATACTTACGTAAGGGTAGCTTTGATAGTCTCGTTTTAATGTGAGAGATAACACACCTTGCTTTACAGACAATAGTTCCGCCCCTTACATAAATTTTTGGTTCGCCGAGCTTATGTGGTGAATAGCAGATCTAATATACATTTAATATACATATTTAAAAAAAGAAAATTATTTTATGTACCATCTTTTAGTTTCGTACTTCTGTGTTTCGAATTAACACTCCCAATTAAAATTACGTAAACGATATGTTTAGTTTTGTTTGCAAGTGGATTAAGGTATTTTTCTAAAAAACACCCTGTAATTATCATTCAACAAGGTTTAAATACTAGTCTCTTACTAGCGGGACCCGTGTAAATTACACGAAATGATGTTTGATTTATATATTTATTTAAAAAAATGAACAATACACCAAACAATTTACAAAACTTCTTTATATACAATATTTCTAGTAAAGGTAATATTTTGACGACTAAACCTTACTTTGTAAATGCTTTAGATTAAATTAAATTTAGCTTCAATTTATGAGTAGCATACAAAGATTCGGAAGGTCGTTGCTTTTGATGTAAGCGTGACACACAAAATAATACACACGCAATCGTATTAATATGACTTCCCGGTCGTCCTCTCTCTACCCCTTCCTTCGAAGTAGAAAAAAAGAACTTCTAGGTTGGTTGGGATCGAACTATACACCAGTCGGCCCGACGTCAAAAACCGACAGCAAAATCCTACGTCGCTAACCGTTGCGCCAAAGGGAAATACTTGAAGATATTACGAAAATTAGGAAACTTAAATGCTTTTCAAAATCTAGGTGCGACACGAATACGCAGAGCTTTTGATGTAAGCGTGACACAGAAACACACACGCTATCGTATTAATATATAGAAGATAACAGGTTTTCGGTTAATGTTGTGCGTATTTATCTTAGATCCGCTTTAGATAACAGTATGGCTGACTTCTCTAGGTGGTGATTTAAGAGACACTCTAGATGGAGGTGTATTCGATGTGAGTTGTTTGTTTTTCAGACTTTTGTTTTGTCGCATTGCAATGTATATTTTTTCTAATTGAGAAGTTTAGGGATTTCTGATGAGTTCAGAGAGGGAAGATCCGATATTGACATACAAATGTCGGTTGGTCTTCTGATAAACGAAATGGAACCGTAATTGTACCAAAAGTGATTGTTTTGAAAAAATGATTCGTAAGATTAATAACATCTTGGAACTAAATATTGCGGTAAAGTGCGGTATATATATATATATATATATATATATATATATATATATATATATATATATATATATATATATATATATATAATATAGAGAAACAATACTCCACAGCAAATTTTGAGCTAACTCAAGCAATAAAATTTTAAAAGATCCGCGCTCTCATGAGCGTCAATAATATCCATGTGTTTCGTAAAATCCTAAACAATGTAACTTATTAAAAAATATGGAATATGTATTCTAGGCAACAAGACGAATCATTTGGACACAATATCATTTTTTTTAGGGGGGGGGATAAAGTTTACCATTTAGAGTTATGCCATTGAAACCGTACTATACTCCGCAAAGACAAAATGAAAACATTTAATCTAATGCTATTTTATTGCTTTATACACGTCCTGTGACGTGTATTTTCCTTGTATATAAATACATCTTTATATTTATATATACGTATATGTGTATATATTTATATATTCATACTAAAATTCTGTTTCAGAGGCGATCCGATATTTTAGAAATAAATGTATGACTTATAATAAACATTGCATTGAAACAGCTGTAAACAACTTTAATACCTTTGCGTATACTCTTTATTTGGGACACTATTTGAAAATGATTTCAATCGTACACCAATACATATATTATATATACGAGTGTACACCCTCCGCATAAAAATGATGAAAATATATGCTTGGTCAGTGTCCGAACTAATATTCATATTCATATAAAATAACGTCTCAATCCGTAAAGTTAAAAAAGAAATAAGAAAGAAGAAAATATCTCAAATTGGTAAGTTTAAAAAAGAAAAAAAGAGAAAACTTATCAATCAGTATAAAAAGAAGAAAAAAATCATATCATTATAAAAATAGAGAAATATATTTGTTTTCGATTTTTATTTCAGACGGAAGGGGGAGAGTCTGACTCGCTATTTGCTTTCTTTCTTCTCCATAACACTTGAATCGGTTTCATCCGGCAGTTTTTTTACTCGCGATATTTTTCCTAACAGGATGGACATTTATATAGATACAAATAAATACACATTGGTCATTATAATAGAGTGGAGAATAGAAGCGAAACTAAAATCTGAAGAGGGCCACAATGCTCGAAACGCGTTATAAAATAATAAAATAATAAACAATTTTAAATAAAAGTTTTTTTATTTATAAATGTAGCCTCGCTTTTTAAAATATATATGCACACACACACACACACACACACACACACACACACACATATATATATATATATCCATCCATGTGTGTGTGTGTGTGTTTGTGTGCGTGTGTGTATATAGGGAGACGCCTATATACAATATCTCTACTTTTAAATGCATCGTCCATTTTCCAAAATCTTACCAATATTTTAGGCCTATCGTCCTTACACACACACACACACACACACACACACACACATACACACACACACACACACACACACCCACTACACCACATACAGAAGAACAAACAATATTGGCAAAACACAAAATAATGTTTTCCTTTTTTACTCCCCCTCCCCCATTGTTTCTTTCCTAAATGCCACTATTTGTTAACCGCCCCCATTCTCTCCTCCCCCATATCCTGTAACATTTCTTCCATAGAAACAAGTCATATTAATGCAGCCTGTCTCGTCTGGAAGCTGGTGACAGCGTACACCTCGTACACCTCGTACACCTCGTGCTATTCGGTCCGCAACACTCGCGGTACCGCTGCCACGACACACAGACCGGCTGCCAGCGTGAGCGGTCTTGCCAGTTCCCATCCATCTAACGAGAATGCAATTCAGTTTGCGGAGAAGCCCCGTCCGTCGTCTTTTTTTCTCCCTCCGGCGCGTGGAGCGAGCGGGTGGGGGGGGGGGAGGGGTGCTATCTGATGGCCGAACCCACTTCCGGAAATGTTTTCTTTCCTCTTACGTGATTAGTATAAATGACTTTGTCATTTCCTCGATATAAAAGCGCCAATTATTGCTGCAAAAAGGGGGTTTCATTCATATTAGGGCAACAAACGTGTAGGTCTTCTCCCTTCACAACTAGGTGATAACCATTATCTAAACAGTTACTATGCGCTGATGTATCTATTTTCCCATCTGAAAAGAGTGACTGACCCCTATTAATAACCCGGCGACTATCGACTCGGCGTGATCTCGTCAAACATTGCCCGCGTATTCGCGTGAACTTGTGAGATTTCAGTTTATTTGTCAGTGGAGAGGTATTATGTCAGTTGTAATTCTAGGAAGGAACAGTGACCCCCCCCCCCACACCTTGCCACTCTATATGTATATCTTTTGTTCACACACACACACACACACACACACACACACACACACACACACACACACACACACACACACACACACACACACACACCAAACCTATCTCTCTCTCGTTTCTTCTTTCTTTTTTCTTTTTTTCTGTCTGTTTCCCTTTCTCTCCCCCCTCTCTCTCTTTCAATGTGTCTGACCATTTTTGTTCAGTTTGTTCCAACACTCCTTCCTTTCTTTATTTCTGTCTCTGTCTCTCTATCTCCCTCTATCTCTCTGTCTCTCCCTCTCTCTCTCAATCTTCCCCTCCCTTTTCTTTACTCTTTATGTCTGTCTCTTTCCTCTCGATCCCCATTACTATTTCTCTTCCTTTTCTCTTCTACCATTCTTTCTCTCTGTCTCTATGCCAATTTTTATTCCGTTTATTTCCAACAGTCTCGTCCTTTTCTTTATCCCTGTCTTTGTCTCTCTATCTCCCCTCTCCTTTCCCACTATTTCTACCATTTCTCTTTGTTCTTTTTCTTTTTCTTCTCTCTTTCAATCCCTTAGACCATTTTGTTGCGTTTGTTCTAACAATCTCCCCCGCTCTATATCACTGCCTTTATCTATCTAACTCTCGGTCTATTTCTCTCTACATCTTCCTCCTTCTATTTTCCTCTCTTTCCACATCTATCTCTTCTTTCTCTGTCTCTCTCCCTGTCTCCACCCATCCCTTCCTCTCTTTTTCTCCCTCTGAAATTTTTTATTCCGTTTGTTCCAATAATTCACCCCCGCTCTTTATCTCTTTCTCTTCCCATGCCCCTCTCTCTTTCTCTGTTAAACAAAACCTCCCCAACCGCCTTCCCTTCAAGAAAACACCCCTGCAGACAATACCACTTTTTATTTGGCATGCATCATAGCAAATTTCACTCGACATTTCTTCGTTTCACTTAAAACTCTTCCCGCCAAACGTACATATCTATTTGTGTCCGTTCGTATTAAACATTATGCGTTTATCGCGCCGACAAAGTGCCACTCACAAACTAGCGCATGCGCGATAGAACTATCGAAGACGCCATTTTTGTTTGCCACACATTTTTCTCTTTTTTGCTTTCGTTAAATAATGTATTGTTCATTTTGCGATGTTAGTAATGTTTACCTAAGAACATTTACAATAAAAAGTAGTGTTCATAAAATGAATTCAATCTTCGCTGTTCAGCATATTAAAAATATCAATTTCTTTCTTAAAACTAGTCACTATTTTCTATCCTTTCATACTACTCTTCATCATTCATCTATCTTATAAACCCTTATTCTCGAGTGGCTTTTAGCTTTGATAAATGGTGACTCATCACTGAAAAAAAAAATCAGTGCTTTCATGTATGCGTTGCGTAACAGTCTAACTAACCATAAGTAAAATACGTACTAGTTTTTACAACTATTTATTTATTTTCCCTTTTTTATACTCGACCAACTCGAGAATAAGGGTTAATGCGATTGTAGGTTGCATGAAGAACAATACTATTAGAGGCTTGAAAACCATACATCGAATTAAAAAAAAAGAAGATTACTTAAGAGTATGGCACGACAAAAACAACATAGATATAGCCACATTAAGCCGAAACAAATAATCCTCCCCTTATCTATTTCTAGACGTACAGTTGACCCGTTGGGTCACAACAACTACCATTATTTGTTCCATTTTTATTTCCTTCGAAAATTCATACACTGCTATATTTTTGCATACACCGAAGACGTCATATTTTTTAAACCTTTTTTCTCTTTCGTTAAATGTTTAACTATCATTCGCGTTTATCTATTGTTATACTAAAACGGACTTAATATTCTTTTCCTAACGTTTTTTTCTATATATTTTAATCACACGAAAATACCTGTTAAAATATTCCTCAATTCTCGGGTTGAGTTATGTCTGAAAAAAATTCCGTTTTAATATTTCTTATTAGCCGTAATTTGTAATTAACTGAACAAGTCACCTAGCCATCTATGTATTTCTCTCGCTCTCACTAATAGATTATGAGCACATTGAGCTTGCAAGACCGTTGCCATTCTTTCATTTTCTTCACAATGTACTACTTACTATTCAACTTACCGTTTGTGGCTAATTTTCGTTGGTTATGTGGCTTAGTTTCTGCACTCCACGATTTTCCTTAATATTTCGATTGTTTTAACTATCATCGTGCGTTGTATGGTGTCAATTCTCCCTTTGATTCCAATTTCACCTAGTCCTTTTTCTAGGGGGTTTCGAACTGCCCCTAGTGCTCCTACAATTATTGGTATTACAGTGCTCCATATTTTTTTTGATCATCTGGCAAGTTCTATTTATTTTCGTCGTTTTTCTGTCTCCTTGGTCTTCACTCTGTGGTGAGAGTCAAATATACGATTTGGCAGATTTTTTTGTTCTTTTTCCTCTGATTATTATTATTATTTCGTCCGGTCTTCTTACTAGGATGAGCTTACTACTAAATGTTATGTACACAGATTAAAACGGTGTTACTAACATGCCAAGAAAATGTGAATATATCCGAAGAAAGATCACTTATCCAATAGATTTATTTCTAATTGCTCATTTGTTTATCTATCGCATCTCCTAAAAAGTAAGAGGAACACACTTTAAAATGTATCTTAAGCTATTGCGTGATTAAAGTAATATCTACATTCAGTTGACACTCTAATGAATGGAACGATATCCATTATTATACTGGTTTATGTTTTGAGGCATGTCCGTCCGTCCGGATTTTTCTCCGCAACCATCCATTGAATTTCTCGTAAATTTTGCATAAAGTTGTAACTTTGGTCAGGTTAGAAAGTGACATTCTCCGATTTTTGAAAAAAAAATCTGGTTAGTCGCCCAGGGGGTCAAAAGGTCCCGAAATGGCAAAAAATGTCATTTTTTGCCCCATAACTTTTCATCCATCCATTCATTTTCTCTGAAACTTGGCCAAAATGTGGAGGCAATTGTTCCTAATAGAAAATTAGTATCGCTGACATTGGAAAACATCTGGTTCGCGCCCCCAGGGGGTCAAAGGGGGGGGGGTCAAAAATGCTCCAAATTGCCCAAATTTATTGCATTTTACACTCGCCACATCGAGCCACATACAGAGGGGGACCACGTACGCGCGGATTGTTATTCTTAATTTCGAGCTCGCTCGGTCATCATTGACTAGAATTTTCCATATTTTATGGTCGTCCATTGCGTTCTTTAGTTATTCCGTAAACAAACCGGTGCAATTTCTTAACTGGTCCACATATGTATTTGCTAGCCTTCCTATTTCTCGTTTCCCATGTTTCAGTTCCCACATCAGTAGTTGGCATACAACCTCTTGCTCACTCTTCCATATATAGTAAATAAATTTAAAAAATCTGGCTTCAAGCACTTCCATTATTTTATTCAGTTCTCCATATAGATCGTTGTTTGTTATCCTATCCCTCCAAGTGACACCTAGGACTGCTCTTAACATTCTGGTATATGTACCATGCAACCTTCTGCGCATTTCATTTGTAAGGCCCAGCTTTCTGACCCATACAACACAAGACGTTGAACTGTAGACTGGAGAAATGGATCTAAAGTTCTTCTGTTCAGTTTTGATTTATAAATGTTGTCTTACATGTTTACCATTTTCCATGTCGAATCGATTCGAACTTCCATGTCTTTTTTTCTGCTATCTGCAAAACACGAACCAAGATATCTAAAGTCATGACCCTGTTTCAATATCTCACCACTCAATAGTTTTAAAACTGTCTCATCCTGCTTGAACAACATATATTCCGTCTTTCGTTTTCTTGGCATGCAGCTCAATAGTTTATGCTGCCATTTCTAATATTAATAGAAGTAGATCGTCTGCAAAGCCTGCATAAGTGATGTATACTTCCGGTGTTCTAGAACTCTGTCTATTCGCCATCATAAAACCGGTCGATGTATCTTTGGTGCATGGTCCAGTGCAATAATACGGAGATACGGAGGCAGGAGTATCGCATTGCAATGCACCGGCATTTATCTCAAAGAAGTATGTTTCTTTGTCTGGTGTAATCACTTGTGCCATGGTGTCCTTGTAGAGGGTGGTTACTGCATCTGCTATCTTTTTGGCACTCCATAGGCTGATTTCTCGATTAATGGAATCAAAAGCCTTTTCGAAATCCAAAAAAAAGTGACGACTGCCTTATAGCTGCTTTGCTTTGGCACCTGCGATCAATTTGTGCTGTGATTGATCTTTCATTTGGTTTATCT
>OY744516.1:5139740-5169740 GCA_963556195.1 Sepiola atlantica | reverse complement strand
TTTTCATTTCATTAAATCGGTTAAAATATTGATAATAGTTAAAATATTGATCTCTTTTAATTTTATTAAATTGGTTAAAGTATTTATAATAGTTAAAATATTGATCTCTTCATTTTATTAAATCGGTTAAAATATTGATAATAGTTAAAATGAAAACAGATCAATATTTTAACTATTATCAATATTTTAACCGATTTAATAAAATGAAAAGAGATCAATATTTTATTAAATCGGTTAAAATATTGATAATAGTAAAAATATTGATATGTTTTCATTTTATTAAATCGGTTAAAATATTGATAATAGTTAAAAAATTGATCTGTTTTCATTTTATTAAATCGGTTAAAATATTGATAATAGTTAAATATTGATCTCTTGTCATTTTATTAAATCGGTAAAAATATTGATAATAGTAAAAATATTGATATGTTTTCATTTTATTAAATCGGTTAAAATATTGATAATAGTTAAAATATTGATCTGTTTTCATTTTATTAAATCGGTTAAAATATTGATAATAGTTAAATATTGATCTCTTGTCATTTTATTAAATCGGTAAAAATATTGATAATAGTTAAAATATTAATCTCTTTTCATTTTATTAAATCGGTTAAAATATTGATAATAGTTAAAATATTGATCTGTTTTCATTTAATTAAATCGGTTAAAATATTGCTAATAGTTAAATATTGATCTCTTGTCATTTTATTAAATCGGTTAAAATATTGATAATAGTTAAATATTGATCTTTTTTATTTTAATAAATCGGTTAAAATATTGATAATAGTTAAATATTGATCTCTTTTATTTTTATTAAATCGGTTGAAATATTGATAATAGTTAAAATATTGATCTCTTTTCATTTTATTAAATCGGTTAAAATATTGATAATAGTTAAAATATTGATCTTTTTTAATTTTATTAAATCGGTTAAAATATTGATAATAGTTGAATATTGATCTCTTTTATTTTTATTAAATCGGTTAAAATATTGATAATAGTTAAAATATTAATCTCTTTTCATTTTATTAAATCGGTTAAAATATTGATAATAGTTAAAATATTGATCTGGTTTCATTTTATTAAATCGGTTAAAATATTGATAATAGTTAAATATTGATCTCTTGTCATTTTATTAAATCGGTTAAAATATTGATAATAGTTAAAATATTGATCTCTTTTAATTTTATTAAATCGGTTAAAATATTGATAATAGTTAAAATATTGATCTTTTCTAATGTCATTAAATCGGTAAATATAGATGGCCTTAATCAAATAGTATTCTATATTTGCATTAATCTGTATTTATTACTTTTTTAATTAATTACTTAGTAGTTATTAAATCAACATTCAAACATATATGCATACATATTATTATTTAAATTTCGTCACAGCGAAAATGTCAAACAGTGTGAAAGGAAAACTTTATGAACGTTGATAATTATCCCTTAATCGTTCATAGAAAGTTGAGGATATTAGTTAAGTTTCTTATTTATTAATCTATATTTTAACTATTTGTTTATTTAAATGTAAAGGTTTGTAGTTATTAATCAACATTTTATTTTTAATTTAATTGTTTACTCATTTTTAAATGTTTTATTTATTTATAGATTAGCGTATGAAGGGTTAGTATTAGTCATTACACTTTTATTATGAGTTTATTCTTCTAGTCTATATATAGAATAAATATATCTATCTTATAATAGACTGAATGAGCATTAGACCTCTTCAAAATTGACCTTTTTCTTCAAACATATGGAAACTGATATTATTCCCAATCTCCAAGGTCTAAATTAGCTAAATATACCAGTTATTGTGATCTTGGACCTTGGCTATGCCTGCCTCAAGAGCCATGTAATTTTATTGTTGACGTTTTTCAAAAACGCTGCAAAATTTGGGATATTATGTCCTTATTTTCATTGTAGCTTTCTAGAGGTTGATGCTATAGCATTGAAAGTGGTACCAAATAAAAGCTAATAAAATGTTCTTGCATATGGTAGTAAACACATGAACACCTGTGTTAATTTTAATTAATTTTAATGCACAAACATATATATTTTTTATGCTTGGAAAGGATGCCATCATATAATACATAACTTTATCTCAAAAATGTTACTCTTAATGCATGTATATAATTTATTATCACTAAGTATGTTTTATCTCTTCATTTCAGATTGTAAGTTAAAGCTGATTTGTTAAGATTTGTGAACTGCTGACAACATGGCATCTGGAAGACAACTATGCTGTGGGAAAGTGGTCAGCGATACAAGTGAACAGGATGAACCAACTGAAAAGAGAAGAAAGGTGGCAACTCCTGCCACAAGGTCATTCAGTGATGTGTATCTCATTGGGCAACCCAGCTCCAGCATCAGGGGCTCTCAACTTCCTACTAATCGCCAGGTGTTCCAGTATTTCTTGCATTTGAGGAATGATAATCCCAACAGTGACAATAGGTCTTTAGCCCATGATACAGTGGATGTCGTTTTGCCATTCTGGAATATGGCAAGGATTAAAACACTAACTAGACCAAATGCAGTCAACCGTTTCATGATCCTCCATGAAAAGTACAGGAAAATTGTTAAAAACAAGGGAAGAAATAACAAACCAGAGGAAGAGAAACGAGCTAACTTTCTGAAGGACTTAGACAAGTTATTTGATATTGGAGCAAAGGATGTTGTGGAGGAGATAAGAAGCAACAGGCTGCTCACAAAGGAGACCAAGGAAGAGGACGTCAATTTCTACTTGGACCAACAGACAACTCGCCTGGCACACATGTCAGGTCATGATAAGGTGTTTGAGAAGAAGTCTAGAGAGAAAAGCTTCCGAGAAGAAAGAGAAGAGAGAATGTTATCATCAGTGACTGCTGCAGCAGCAGAAGTTGGGAAAATTGCAAGTGATGAAGACCCAGAGAACTATATATATATATGTATGATATATTTAGAGGATGATAATATGACAGAATGGAAATAACAGCAGACTAATAATTTGCTTCAATATTTCGCCCAAAACGGGCTTTATCAAGAGTACATGATGAATCACATAATCCATATTTATATATATATGCAGATTCTTTTACAAAACAAACAAATAAAATAAATATTATATTGACTGGACATAGTGATAAATACATATACAATTAAACATGGATTCTTTAAACACACAGACATATCTAACCTAAACTTTGTAAAGTTAATACAAGTTACGGTAACAAAAGAGAAACATATATATATATATATATAAATATATATATATATATATATATATATATATATATATATATATAGAGAGAGAGAGAGAGAGAGAGCGAGAGAGAGAGAGGTATGCAGAGATAGAGACAGAGGAAGACAACAGGCGATACACAAAGCTCCCGCCCCCATCACGACTATTAACCACATCAACTGATTTCATGAGGAACTCTTCTTTTTACTAATGAATCACAACTTATCAAGACTAAAGTATCACTCGCGGATAAGGGTTAATGAGATGGATAGATTGGCAGTTGAATGATGAAGAATATTATGAGAGGATTTAAATATCCGCATACCACCTACTCAAAAGAACAACAACCCTCGACAGAGCAATTCTTGTTCCTTCGCCAGAAACATCGCACATGGAACGTGAGGTCGACAGAACAAAAAAAAGGAGGCAATCTCGCAACTTGTAAAATCAGATGATGCGGTTCTCATGTGGCTTGTAAAGCTGGTAGCGAATGCTGACACCAATATTGAATTCTAAATTAAATTTATTCATATGCACTTGCTTATCATATTCATTTCTTGTAAGAATTATATTTCAGTAATATATTACGAGAAATTGAATAATTAATTTCGTGGTTACATTCAATTCAATTCAATTAATTTGGCAAAAAATAAAACGAGCATGTTTCAGTTGCTATGTAAGGAAAGGCTGGTAGAAATTTACACAGAGATGCATACAGTAGCCCAACACCTGTCTAAATTCACCTTGAATTGTTGCATTGTAAGCGCATTTATTAGCTTTCTTTGGAGTTTATTTAAAGGGTCCACGGATTCTGATTGAGAAGGCGTCCCTCCTCCAGTTCAATCGAAATCGGCGGTGAAATAGTTTCTTGTAGTGTCCGCGTAGACCTCTTTCTAGTGCATGGGTGAATGATATGTCCTGAGGTATATCGTAATGATCGTTGAGGAGATTGAATTTACAATTTGGTTACATTGTCTTCCGCAGTATTTTTCATTGGCACAGTTGATCTGAGCCCCAATTTTCAAAGCAGGCTAAAACATATGACCAATCCTTAATTAATATGACACACTTCCAGAGAAAACGAAATTTGTTATTTGCCCCCCCCCCCCCAAAGACGTATCGTAAGCTTTTATTAGACACTTTGATCGTAGCGATTATGGTGTAATATCTTTGCATACTTGAGTTTTCATACAAGGTTCGCCATGGCTTTATTCTGCCATTTAGGGGCTGACTGGTGTGTCTTTTTGTTGGAATCAAGTATGGATAGACTCTATCCTAAGTGCACCCTTCTAAGTCTTCGGACATTGGGGGGGGGGGTGTAATTGACAGTCGACCGAAGCGCCTTTACAACGGAATGCCGATGGGTTGGTTGTCGGCTATTTTTTCACCCATCCATAATGTCTTCTCCAGCTGGCTTTACCTATGTTAAACAGCCTTGTATCTCATCACTCTAAACTGGGAGACCCGTAAAGCTTGCTTCTTCCAGTAGACAAGGCATTAAAAAGCCGTTTTAACATATGACCGAGTCTAGAGTGTAAAAGCTAGCCCCCCCCCCCGCAACCCGCACCCCGAGGTCATCCACGGGTATTTAGGATTGAAACTGATACTCTTCTTTTCTTAGTGCAACGAAGTAAGTGCATCCAGGGAGCAGCCGCTTATTGGAGTCGGATGTAATGTTTTGCAAGTCTAAGAATCTTCAGGGAGAATTGTTTACAACCTTTGTTTAGATAAGTGTATCTAGAAAAGGACAGCCGCGCTCCTGGCACTCTCAGGTTCTGTCTTAATATAAATCAATTGTGGAAAGACGTTAAAGACCATTGGTGCTGATCTGATAACAGTTTTCAATAGAATTTAAGATAATATTTGGGCGGACATAAAACAAACATTTAATAGGTATTTTGTTCTGCACCATTTCGGAGGAAATTGGGAATGGCGAAGGAAAAACTTAAGAAAAATAAACAAAGTGGGGCCCAAAAGATGATTGAAAAAAAGGAAATTATGGTGAGAAATGGAGGAAGGAAAAGGGAGAAACACCATGAGAATAATAAAACGAAAGAAAACAGAAGTTGAGGGGGAAAGGTTTAGGATTAGGGCTAGGGTTAGGGTTAGGGTTAGGGTTAGGTTAGGGTTAGGGTTAGGGTTCTATTATTGGGGAATTGAGTGCTCAGTTATGTATGTAAGCGCATATATTTTTATTTCAAAGAACACTATACGCTAGTTTGATCGTCCATCTATACCTTCGGTTGCATGGGATCACTGGAAACATAAGGGTGTATATACATGATGTGTGTAAAAACGAAATTCCCAATGGTAGCCGTTCCTAATTTGAGACTTGTTCCTTCTGACCTAGCAGAGTTACATAATATAGATTAAAGAAAAATAATCACCTAAGAATGAAAATCAGCGAGGAGAATCACTCATATTTTAAATTGAAGAATATAATAGGAGCTGTCTATTTTATGGGTACACAAATAAAATTAAAAAAACTAAAATTACGTCATTGCATTCCAGCAGTGATTAAAGTACTGACAGAATAATCAGAACTGGTAAATATTACTGATTGGCTTTGATTTGAGAAGGCTGGCCATGGCCGAAATACATTTATTATTTGGTATGAGTTGAGTTGATACG
Organism: Sepiola atlantica; assembly: GCA_963556195.1. NCBI lineage: Eukaryota > Metazoa > Mollusca > Cephalopoda > Sepiida > Sepiolidae > Sepiola > Sepiola atlantica. The sequence goes on along the minus strand of OY744516.1, from coordinate 5,163,890 downwards.
AATATAGTACTAAATAATTAGATGATGATGATGATGATGATGATGATGATGATGATGATGAAGAAGAAGAAGAAGAAAAAAGTAGAAGAAAAAGAAAAAGTAGAAGAAGAAGAAAAAGAAGAAAAAGAAGAAGAGGAATAATAATAATAATAATAATAATAATAATAATAATAATAATAATAATAATAATAATAATAATAAGAAGAAGAAGAAGAAGAAGAAGAAGAAGAAACAGAAGAGGAAGAAGACGAAGAAGAAGAAACAGAAGAAGAAGATGAAGAAAAAGAAGACGAAGAAGAAGAAGAAGAAGAAGAAAAAGAAAAAGTAGAAGAAGAAGAAGATGAAGAAAAAGAATAAGAATAATAATAAGAAGAAGAATGAGAAAAAGAAGAAGAAGAAGATGAACAAAAAGAAGAAGAAGAAGAATGAGAAAAAGAAGAAAAAGAAGAAGAAGAAAACGAAGAAGAAGAAAAAGGAAAAGTGGGGAATGAATAATATGAGCTGTTACATAAAACTAAATCAATATTTGGAAGTGAGAAAAAAAGAAACAAAGAAAGAAATAGAAAGAAAGAAGGAGAAGAAAAAGAGTGGAAGTTGAGTGAGTGAGTAAAAAGTGAGGGAGAGAGTATAAGCTGAGAGGGGAAGGGGAAGGGGAAGGGGAAGGGGAAGGGGAAGGGGAGACACATTTGCAACGAGCACGAGTTGTGTTATTGTTTCCAAAGGTCTTCATAACAAAACCTTATTTTTATTTCGTCGGAATTCACAGACAATTTGATAAAATTTAGGTTTCTTCCGAAATTGCCGGCTGGACCCTTTTTTAGATAAAAGAGGGACACCATAGGAAGATATTTAAATAGGGAAGGCGGAAAGAATAAATAGAGAGAATAGAAGAGAATCAATAATTACAAGGAAGAACAGTAATAGAGATAGAGAAAGAGAGAGAAAGAGAGAAAAAGAGAAAGAGAGAGATATAGTGGAGAGAGAGAGAGAAAAAGACAGAGAAAGAGACAGAAAAAAGACAGAGAGAGGGCGGTAGACACACCAGCGAATATATAGATCGATTGTCAGATACATATAGACTCATAATAGAAATAGGAAAAAGTTCGAGATAGATGGGAAAAGATAAACCGAGAGAGATAAACGAATATATATATATATATATATATATATATATATATATATATATATATATATAGTAAGCAATGAAAATATATATGGCAATCAAGCTACACAGAGGCTCCCGTGCTCCATCCCCGGGGGGAATCGTCAGGCTAAATGTATCGAGCACTGTTGAAGTAAATACTGAAAACTGACACATAAAAAATTATATCTCCTTATAATATTTTATGTGGATACATGAAGTACTAATATATATATATATATATATATATATATATATATATATATATATATATATATATATATATATATATATATATATCTCTCTCTCTATATATATATATATATATATAGAGAGAGAGAGAGATAGAGAGAGGGAGAGAGGATATGGGAAGTAAAAATAAAGAAGCCGCTGAGACAACAAGAGTGTACATTAATAATGCTTAGATGAAATGAAGAAGGAGGGAGGGGGGGACAAAAGTCGTAAAGAACGAAAAAGTGAAACCGGGAAACCATCTAGGATGTTGAATGTCAGCTTCCTCTTTATTTTTGCTTTTTCTCTCACCCCCCCCCCCTCCTTCGCGTGTTTCATCTTCCCACCCTGACACTTCGTGCTCATGCAACTTCCGTTTGGGGGAGTCGACTGAATGTAGGCCGGCGACACCCTAGCCCCGTGACCCGTCCAACAACAAGATATCCTATACACTGCCCCTGTCCGCCCTTCCAAGACCCGCTTTACCTTGGCTTCTCATTCAACATTTCAAATTGAATTGCTACCTGATCCGGTCCCGCGCCCCCTAAAAACTACACTTTACACGAAGCGTTTCAAAACGCTGTAAACAAACACGCAAACGTCGTCCAACAAAAAAACGCATTGCATTATATATATATATATATATATAATATATATATATATATATATATATATATATATATATAAATATATATATATATATATATATATATATATATATATATATATATATATATATATATATATATATATATATATATATATATATATATATATACGTTTCATCTTCGGGAATTGTCAGTGTAGAGATGAATTATTCATACCGGTCGCCGGACTCGAACCTCGGAACACGAGTCATATTTCAAACTCTCATTCAAACGACCGCTATAAACAACCCGGTAAATCAGCGAAAGATTAAACCTATTGAAAGGCAGCCGTCGTCAAAGTGTTCGACTACTGAAAGGAACATGCATTAAAGCCACGATGACGGTTAAGTGTTAATACTACTAGCCCAGTCTAGATTTTGGGAGCGACAAAGATATATATATATATATATATATATATATATATATAATTAATTATTAAAGACAATATATGTATTATCATATATCATCAGATCCTTTTACTTTGTAGTCTCCTTTGAAGATTCAGCTCAATGTTTGTCAATTATTGATAACAGAGCAAAATATAGAACAAAAATGGCTGATTAGTTTGATCGTACACATGTGAGTTTTTGCTCCAAAATTTTTGTTTGTTTTCACCTTAAAATGAAACTGATGTATGATGTGGGTGTTTTTCAAGACACTCTAATCTAAGAACTCTTATTATTTGTGAACTTTTTCTGATGATTTAGTAGTGTTGCAGAGACGATATTGACATACGAATGTTGTTTGGCACAAAACAAATGAAACGGACCGTTAAATATATCTCACAGAGATTTGGAATTTTTGGAAATGTGAAAAAAATAAAAATAAAAATAGAAGTAATAAAACAAACCATGGTTATTGGAATATAATGAAAAACTGTTCTATATATATATATATATAGATTTAGATTTTTCACTTATAAAATAGATCATTCAGTGAAGACCGGGGTTGTTCCAATAAAAAACAAGCTCGATGATACTCGATTACAGAGTACAGAGCATTTATATGTGATTTTATGAAGGCTTACCAAAGTATTCCTTTCAAGACACCAATGATCACCATTAAAGATATTTTTTCTTACAAATACTATTTATTCAAATTAAATGTTTTTTCCTACACGTGTTTCACTACCAAGCAGTTACTTGCTTGGCAGATCATCAGGGAAATTAAATGTCTGGAATACTGGTTTCAACTGCCGACAAAACACAATGTGGCGTTGTAATAGTTGAGGTCACTTAAGAAAAGAAGAGGAAAAAAAACAAAAAAAAAAAACAGAGAGTAGTAGGAAATCATATATCGGTTCAACCGGGGGTGAGTTCAAAGATAGATTCAGAAACCACATGAGTTCCTTCAGGGGAGGCCAAAGGGAAGACATAGATAGGCCTAACACTTCTGTTGGCCGTTTTGTGAGAAACCTCATTGCTAGGCAAGACCCTTTCGAACTGAAATGGTCAATTTTGGGGAGGGCTAACAAATATAAACCGAACAAAAAGAAGAGATGCAACCTATGTGCATTGGAGTCGTACCACATCATGACATCTAGAGATAATTTACTGAACGCTAGGCAGGAAATACTACAATGCTGTCTGCATAGAAACCGTTACCTGTTATCAAGCCTAAAACCTGGATAGGAGGGGAATTGGGGGAAGTATAAACTTACAGCAGAGATAGGCAGGATGGACACTTCCTGAGGCAATCGGGGGCAATAATTAATGTATAATAGGGAGGATGAGAATTAGTAACACGTACTTATGCTAAGATATGTCTTAATTCAATTATTAGCGGATACTCGAGACTTAGGTTGGGGGTGATAAGGTAGGAATATTCTATCGGAATAAGGCCCAGTGATAGTCAACTATAGTAAATACTTATTCAGCGGAATAGAGGGGGGAAATTGTGTTACATATAAAAAGATAGTGGAATAATAAATAATAAATCACAATTTATTCTCAGAAATAGATATATTATACGAAATGCATTGGGGATTTCAAGTAATTTTAAGTGAAAAATAAGAAATAGCAACCTGGATGCTATCACTATTTAATTAAATTAGGTTAAATTAAATTAGTTTTTAATTAGATTAAAATAAATAAAACAATTTGGTGGCAGGAATGGGGAAAAGTAATTAAGGAAAAAATAATTTTTAAAAACATGCATGCCGACACGGACTTAATTTCTAAAAATAGAAACAATTGAATTTTATAAAAAAAGTATTTTGTACGGGATTTTAAATTAGTAATAATAAAGTCTCCTGTTATTTAACGAGTAAGAGTGATATTTTCCCGTAAAGTTGACAAAAAAATAAACCGGTCCATTAAAAAAAAGTTTGTTTTTTTTCAAAATAGAAAATAGATTTCTGATAACGATATTCCGTTGTAACATTTATTTATGGAATATAGAATAATATTCTCCACAGAGAGTTACAAACAGACACAGCCGTTAAGGAAATATTTTAAATGATTTAAAATAATAACTAGATTTTTGTAGAAGGCCTTTTTATAATAACAGTTTATTTTTGATATATGAATAATTTTTTTAAAAACAAATTCTGCGGGATAGGCTTTTTTCGCTTCGTTAAACAACAAAACGATAATAATTCGGCAGTTAATTAAATGAAGGATATTTTCCCAAAACGTAAAATGACGTCCCAGACACTAGATGATTAATTTCTATAAGGAATAGGTTTAGTAATAAATATTTTTAGAAACAGTATTTTGAATAAATAGTTTCTATATTAAGATTTTTTCTTGATGGAAGGGAGTTTTCTGCGGGATTGACATTCAACTCGTCGTGTGTTTATTTCGAAGGGTAATAAATCAACAATTGAAATAAGACTCTTTGAACTCGGACGAACATTTGTGTTGACTTTTCTTTGTGAGAAGTTGGATTTAGAATTCCCATACTATCATTGGATTGGAATGGTAACTTGTGAGCGGTATCTTGAATGATTTAGTTCTTTTGTTTTATTGTGGGGGGGATTTATTCATCATTGTACCGGCTAACGTGAAAGTGTATTATCGCACATTGTTCCGGTTTTGTGGTTTTATTGAATGTATTTGGGACCGACTACTTGCTTGTTGGCTTGGTGGAAGAAATAATGCACAAGCTACTTTTCTAAGACTTTTCTAGGACTTTCTTTTATTATCGTTGTTCTTCCTTGCTTTTTAAGTTTGACTTTTATTTTTATTTTTATTTATTTATTTTTTTTTTTCCTCTTCTTTTCTTAAGTGACCTCAACTATTACAACGCCACATTGTGTTTTGTCGGCAGTTGAAACCAGTATTCCAGACATTTAATTTCCCTGATGATCTGCCAAGCAAGTAACTGCTTGGTAGTGAAACACGTGTAGGAAAAAAACATTTAATTTGAATAAATAGTATTTGTAAGAAAAAATATCTTTAATGGTGATCATTGGTGTCTTGAAAGGAATGCTTTGGTAAGCCTTCATAAAATCACATATATATATATATATATATATATATATATGCATGTTTGATTAATCAACAGGGACAATTCCTATTTGTTAATTTTTTGATCCATCTTTTCATGTTGACGGACCAATGATCTAATGTTCTGTTCGAGTGTGAACAGGAACTCGCCAAAACTGCTAACGTTTTCGACTTATACTCGAAAAAATATTAGATCATTGGTCCGTCAACATGAAAAGATGGATCAAAAACGAAATAAAAAAGATTTCTCCCTGTTGTTTTATCAAACATGCATCAATGAAGAAATACTGCCTAAATATACAATATATATATATATATATATATATATATATATATATATATATATATATACTAGATATGAAGTAACCGTTTATTCTGTGTGTCTCAACTTATCTGGAATTTTGTAGCCAGGATTAGAAGTTACATATTAATAAATGTTTACACTTTAAACAAAATTTATAAAGTCATACATGAATTTATAACTACGCCGGATTTGCTTTATTTTATTTAGATATACATTTTTTGGTTTCCATTTTGTTAATTGTTAATATGTCTTATTCATTAATTTTATGTAATTTTATATATTTATATTTATTAATTCTGGTAGCGAACAAGTGTATTCGGCTAGAAAGTAATTGGAACGCTATAGCTATTAAAAAGAAAGAAACAAAAATTGCCATGGGTCAGATTCGAACCCTGAAAGATGGCATAAAAACTGAATTTTAACTGAAGGTGAACGTGTTATCCACACGGCCACCGATCAAAATGAACAGTTTTGTTACTTTTTAACCTACTTAAACTGTGTGTTTATGAATTCGGCGTAGGGATACAAAATTTCACCCCAAACAAGGCAGACCGCCACTGTAGACGTAACGGTTATATATATATATATATATATATATACATATACATATACATATATATATATATACATATACATATATATATATATATATATATATATATATATATATATATATATATATATATATAAAGCAAAGTTCATTTATATTCCAAAAGCTAAATATTTTTTTTTATTTTTCTTACAAAACATTTTCAAAAACGGATACATTTCAGTGCCAATTCTTTTAATGATATTTCACCCCAAACAAGGCAGAATGCCACTATAGACGTAAAGGGTGGCTGAGAATTAGGGTGCAGGTTTTCGGTGTCATCCTAAGTTGGGAGCAGTGTAGCGAGATGTCTGTTTACATTAGTCTTAAACCTCTGCATGTCGGCACAGTCAGGGAAACAGGGAGCATGGAGGGGGTTCCGGAGACCGGAAGCACGATGAAAGAAGCTATTGGAGTAGAAGGCCTTCCGGCATCTGGGGACCTCCACAGTGAATGGGATTTTGCTGATTGCCGAGTGTATTTACGTCGAGGGGGCACCAGAGCAGCCAGTTCATCGGAGCACCCACCTTGCCCACTTGCCCACTCCACTCTATCTCCAAACATAATGAAACAAAGAAACATAAATATAAAATAAAACATTCTTATTTAAGAAAAAATATATTTGTGAACATTTATCAAATAAGTTTTATAGATTTTTAATAAATAAAGATACACGTTTTCTCGAATCTCACAAACAATACGTCAAATATTTGACGTGAAATATATAAACAGTTCGCGCGTAAAAGATTTAAAAACCGATAAAAATATTTTTTGTTTATGTTTTCCTTTACTTAATTTCATATTTTACTTTAACTTATTTATTTTTCCTACTGGTTTTGAAAACGGTTAAGACTATACAAATAGTCGAAAATGTTACACTGGAAACGGAACGTTTAAAAATCTCGGAATATTCGTTTCTAATTTTATTTTTCCCTACTGTTACTTTTGAATAAGGAGTTTTAAAACGGTTCTTCTGACATCGATAAAGAGATCGCATTTCTTTCCTCTTGCAGAAAGCAGCGCAAGTGAGGTTGTTTGGTCTAAGCGGAATAATTTTGACTACATTTTTAAAGGACTACACTAGACCTTCGGGAATTGCAGCGCAGGCAGAGAACTTCCAGACATCCACGAACCTCTTTCCTGCCCCCGTCGGCTCGACGATGAGCAAGGCTATCTTCACTTGAAGATATACTGCTCCAAGAAAAGACTTTCGACATCCGACATTTATTACTTTTCTATTCCTTTCTTTATTATTTTAACTGTTGGCAACTTACACTCAACGGTGTAGGTCATAAAAATAACATTTACTTTTTTCATAGAAGAGCATTGTTTTCCATTACTTATACAACCCTTTGGTTTAGAGATTATTATAGAAGTTAGTCTTTCAGTTTATGTCAAGATTATCTCCCTATTCGGATTTAAAATCTGCGATTAGTTTGGCTCAATCGTTTAACTGTGCTGCCACCACAAACACACACACATGCGCACATACAGACACCTTTGTTTTATATAAGTATGTGTTTTAATTATTGTTACACCGGCCGTTCTTACACAGGAGAAACTGCACCGGTTGTCACTATAAATAGTGCGAGTCACAAGAGACACAGAGAAGACAAAGCACAGTCTTGTAACTGTCTAGCCAAGTGCTTGTCACTTTCTTACTTTGTTAATACACTTGTTAAACCAACCCTTGACTTGACTTCCTTTATTTATTATTTACTGTGGAACAACTTCACAACAGATTGGCGACGAGGAATTGAAACGATTTCACTGCAAAAAAAAAAAAAATCACTCAAAGTGATTCGCAAGATCTTCACGGAAAAAAACCCATCTTAGTCAGATATTTGTATTCGCAAGGATTAACAGCAAATTAACTACTGAGTAGTTAAGCGAAAATAAAAACACACACACAAATTCAAAACTTTATTTATTATTTGCTGTTGGACAACTTCACAACAATTATCAATTCGAAGAAGATATTGTGCCTAGTATTCGAACCGTTGAAGTTTGGATTAGGTTTACATCGGTCGGAGAATTGATACGAAAACTAAGACACCAAACTATGATAATACCCTAAAGCAAAATTAAATATAATAATTCCATTTTGAGAGAGGTTGTTGCCGATGAGCACTGCTGGGTAACCATTATGAAATAACTGTTTTGTATTTAAATCCACGAAACAGTTCTCATGGTAAACAACTGATGATCTCTGCACGAACATTAAAGGATAGTCCTAAGATCTAAATTCTGTGTGCAACATAAATTCCTAGAAGCAAATTAATATAACAATGGCTAAACAATTGACTGACTTGCATCATATGACAAAAAGAGTCTTTGTCTTTTAACATTCTGTAAATGAACCATAAAATTAAAATTTTCTAAATAACATATTTAAAAACGCTTAACGCTTAAATACATACAATCTCTCTCTCTATAACTCAATATCTGTTTGCGTGTATCTTATGTTCGTGTGTTCCTTTAAGGTTACGTTAGAAAAGCTACATAGAATTTAAAACTGTATTCTTATGTAAAATCTACCCGGGAAGACAATGGAAGTGTCGCGAACCTCTAAGTGCACTCTGAGAGTATAAACCCCGTAAACACTTCAAATATATCCTAGTTTGATGCAATTTATATCATATATATAAAATTATCCGGAGAAAATAATGGAAGTAGACCCGAATCTCTACGTCACTCTCTATGTTGCGAATATCTATGTGACTCCACCTTTAAGTGACCTATGGGGACATAACTCCCTTAAAAGTTCAAATGCGTACATCCGATTTTAATGAAATGTATAAGACACTAATGCAAATAATTTTCTAACATTTCAGCTTCTTCCGACTATATTAGAAGGCGAAACAGGAGAAGGTATGGGGGGCAGCGAAACAAAGAAAGTAATATCGTGTTATGAGCATAGTGAAAAACTACATCATAGTAATTATTATATAGGGAGGTGGTGTCTGATCAACACTGCTGAGATGCCATGATAAAGAAATACTGTTTTGTTTTTAAAATCCTGAAACAGTGGTCATGGTAAACAACTGACGATCCCTTATATAAAAAAAACATATATAAAAATATATTTATATTAGAGTAAATTCTTGGAAGTTAACTAAAATAGTGATTGCAGTAGATTGATTGACTTACTAGACTAAAATCTTTCAACAATTTTTTTTTTCAGTTTTGAAGGTTGAAAGAACTTCCGAGACTATATATATATATATATATATATATATATATATATATATATATATATATAATAAGGAGAATATTTTGAAAAACCTGGACAACGCATCTTTTTATGTTTTTAAAACTAAATTATTTATTTATTTTAAAAACTTGTTACTTTATTTATCCAACGAACTAACCAACTAATGACCATGCTGGGTATATCCGTGGAAATAAACTCCCATAACTACTAATAGAATATTATAAAATGTCAAAATGAAAAGAATCAAAAGAAAATATGATGTTATATTTATTAAATATGATGTTATATTTATTAAATATGATGTTATATTTATTAAATATGATGTTATATTTATTAAATATGATGTTATATTTATTAAATAACGTTTACAATGATATTATTTTAAAGGTTATTTTGCAGTGCATAATTTAGAAATTACACAATAATCAACACAGCTGATACGATTTTTATAAAGTACGACTCACCACACAGATCTAATAATACACCATGTTTCATGTATGCATAATGCAATCTACAGATGCAGCTTCTACTGTAGTGCACTTCTCATTTGAATTGTTTGAACGCAATTATTTCAACGCAACAATCCAGGACGCCCCACATGGAAATGTGTTATATAATTAATATTCATATGTCTTTAAAATACTAAAGAAGAGGAACTTAACTTTGATACTTTTGTTAAATAAATAAATAATTAATTTCCATCCAGGTATTGCAATATGGCAAGCTTTTCTTTCAGACAGAACTTACATACCTCGCCTTTTCCACTGTAAACTGGTGCTTTCTTAACAAGTTTCCACTTTATGTTAGAGGTCTTTCTGGTTCCGTCTTTAATCATTTTAACATGTAGCTACTGTAGGTGCATTTTTATGTGTTATTTGAGAAGCGGAACTTGTGGTTGTTGTAACGCGTTGTACAGGCGGTGATCGTTGCACCTAATTTCCAGTTTTATGTTATTGTTGTCTTCTGTGATTGTACCTTGTACACTAATTTCTTGTTAAGGCACTTACTACACAAATTGCGATTATTGTGTCTTTATAGGTACAATCAATGCAGTTTGTGATGTTTGCTTCTTAAAATATTGTACTGTAATCTAACTGTATTATTTTAGCTGCATTATTAGTGCAACAGTAACTTCAAACCTATTTTGGTTAAAGAGCTTGTGTAAAAGGATTGATTTAGCAACATCTTTATCTTTTAGCTTCTTGAAGATTTTACCAATATTTGCTTTTACAGATAAATCATATGGCGGTGTAAACCAACTAATTTTTCTATTTCTCTATCATCTCTTTTTTTATATATTTTTATTTTATTTTAGCAGTTTATTTTAAAGCATTTTCATAGAGATTTCTTATCTTTAAAATGGGCTCGTAGTTGTTATTTATAGATAATACAAAAGCTATGTATTTCGAATTACAGATACTTGGAGGGTGATGAGTATTTATGTCTATAGTTGTTGGCTTTGTTAATATTCGGTGTAATCTTAGATTTGTAGGGTGAGTTTTAACTGGAACAATTATATATATATATATATATATGTATATATATATACATACATATATATACACACATACACACATATATATATATATATATATATATATATATATATATATATATATATATATATATATATCGTACATGTATTGTATTAGTTTCTGTAAATGTAAATCCGTAGAAACTCAAGTGTTTATAAAAAGTGCTCAATACCAAGTAGAGCTGTTTATAAGTATACATTTTTATTTATACAACATTATTGGTTACATATGTGCATACATGTTTCGGTTGCACTTTTCCAAGAAAGTCAACCTCATCAGACCAAGAATTTTTCAGGAATGATTCTTGGTCTGATGAGGTTGACTTTCTTGGAAAAGTGCAACCGAAACATGTATGTACATATGTAACCAATAATGTTTGTATAAATAAAAATTTATACTTATATATATATATATATATATATATATATATAGCTGGACATGCACACAGTGTCAGTTTAGTTTTTAATTTTTTCTGTTGCACAGTTTTAAAAGAAATAAAATGTTAAAGACTAATTTTATATGTTCTTTCCCTAGCTAATATTTTTCATTTCTCGCTTATAATTAACAAAAGTTACCATTTTACTAGTTATCCAGACGGTATTAATACTTTTTTTCAAATAATATGTTGCGATATACGTTATCATAATGCCAAAAAGATGGTACATGCAGCGTAATTAATTCTGTCACAATGTAGAAGTGTATAGAACTTTTACAGGGCCATAACCAAAAGGGCCAACCTCCTCGGATATCCGTGAACTAATTGAAACAAACCATCAATCATCAACCACGTTTCACCACCTGGACGTGGCTGATTGCCTCCTATTCTAGCGTAAAAAAATTGACAAACATATGCACGGGTTAGGAGTTTATGTTCGGAACATGTTCCATTTGACTAGAGAACATAGGCAAAAATCAGATGTCCAAGCCTACATGTGCTTTAGATTGACGCTGCAGCACAGTGTTATCTACTTATATTTCTTATACCGTTCACCTTCGACCCAGTACTGTACCTTCCTTAACTCTGTCTCTGAAAGCACAGATGCAGCACTTTCACAAAGTCATGTATTTGGTGATTTCAATGCACACCACCGTGACTGGCTGGAATTCTCCAGCTTAACTGATGCAGCTGGGAACGCTAAGTTTAATTTCTCCTTAGCTCACTCCCTCTCACAGACAGTCTCCTTTATGACCCGCTTCCCTGATCGTGTGGACCAGGAAGCCTCACTCCTCGACCTGTTCATGACCTCACTGCCCAAGGCTTGTGTGACAAGTTCCTATAGCCCGCTCAGGAACGCTGATCACGTTGTGGTAATGAGGAATATCACCCTAAAACTCGTCCGAAAACTGATGAGCCATTGCTCAAAACGACGAGATACTATGAGCAGGTTGATTTTGAATCCACCAGAGATCACATCAGCGACGCCCCATGGAGTGAAAAGTTCTCACTCTCTGTTGATCAGTACGCTAATGAGTTAACCGAATAGGTCAAAGCTGATATTGAAGCATATGTCCCAATGCAAAAAATTCTTAGCAAACCCCAATCTCCTCAATAGTTCACCTCGGAATGTGCAGCTGATATTGCTAAAAGGCAGCAAGCATTCCATCAATTTGGCCGCCATAAGTCAACTGCGAATAGAAAGAACTTTATAGAGTCAAGAAATAATTGTAAAGTAGTGATAGGTGAAGCAAAGAGAAGGTATACAGAGATAACTTAAAAACGCACTCAGTCACAGAAATTAGGTTCTACAATAGTGTAATGAACAATGGGTAATCAACAATTCCCCCGATGTCAAACCACAATGATGTTATTTGCACGGCAACTGATAACACTGAACTACTTGCTCAGAGGTTTGCCTTCAACTCCACTTTGGATTCAGTAAACCACCCCTTCCCTAAATTCCCATTGCGGGCCGAAGCCACATTTGAAAACCTGACCATCACCCCATCACAGATCAGGGACATCATAAAAATCTTGATACCTCCAAAGCGTGTGGACCTGATCTTATACCAGTTATAGTAATAAAGAAATGCTCTGCCGAACTGCCCCCTGTCCTCTCCAAACTCTACAACCAATGCCTTGCTACATCTTGCTTCCCTAATAGCTGCAAAATTGCATCTATGGTACCAGTCTTCAAGAATTCTGGAGATAAAACTGATCCTCAGAATTATCGCACCACTAGTCTACTCCCGGTTTTTGCTAAAACCCTTAAATCCTTAATCAATATAGCGATAATCCAACACCTCGTTAATGCTAAACTTCTTTATGACCATCAGTATAGATTAAAGCAAGCACGATATACTGCAGATATCCTAATGGTCATCCCTGAACGCATATATCATACACTGGACAAGGCAGGTGAAGCTAGGGCGATAGCGCTTGATTTATTCAAAGCCTTTAACAAGGTCTGGCATAAAGGTCTTTTCATAAAAATTCACTTATACGATATTACTGGACGGCTATTTAATGTAATTGGATCGTTCCTAACCGGAAGAATGATCCAGGTTGTACTCGATGGCCGTTAATCCGAACTACATGACATAAATGCTGGTATACCCAAGGGATCCCTCGTTGGACCTTTACTATTTCTGATTTTCATAAACGACCTCCCTGATGACATTATATTTGAGATAGGTATATTTGCTGACGACACTATGCTCTACTCTCGTCATGTAGGCAAAACGGACGCAAACATATTCGAGGCAATGGCTGGATCCTTAGAAAGTGACCTCCAATCTTTAGTGAAATGGGGTCATGAATGGATGGTAACATTTAATGCTGCAACGACAAAGCTACTTTCTTTCAATAACTACAAGAAACCTCTTCAACCACAAATTGCCATGGCAAATAACACCGTACCTGAGAGTCCAACGTCAAATTCCCCAGCCTAACATTCACAGATAACATGAATTGGAACAAATACATAGAAGACATTGTCAAGGCTGCAGCAAAGAAGGTGAGCTCCCTTTATCATGCTAGTAAACTTCTTACACCTGACATTATCCTATATTTCTACAAACCCACCATCCGCCCATGTATGGAGTATTGTTGCCACATCTGCTATGGTGCATCATCCACTAGTCTCTTCCTCTTAGACAAGGTCCAAAAAAGAATCGACAACTTAATAGCTTCCTAACTATCCACCCAGCTCCAGCCCCTGTCTCATCGCCGCAATGTTGCATGCTTGTGCCTGTTTTACAAGTACTTCAATGGAATGTGCTCCGATGAACTTGCTGCCCTGGAACCCCTTCGACGTAAGTACACTAGAACAACTCGACAATCAGCTAAATTACATCTATTCACTGTGGAAGTTCCCAGATGCTGGACAGCGTTCTACTGTAATAACTTTTTTCCTCGTACTGTTGGCCCCTGGAACTCTCAATTTGCTCTCTGTTTCCCTTGAATCTACTGACATGCAAACATTTTTAAACTAATGTAAACAGACATCTCGCTGCAACTTAGGATGACCCCCTGAATTACTCCATAATTCTCAGTAGTCCCTTACGTCTACAGTGGCGGCCTGCCTTGTTTGGGGTGAACTATGATTAAAAGAAAATACCACGGTAATATCGAATGCAGGACTTCATTGGCTACACTATGGGTCAGGTAGCGAGTCTCTACGATAAACAGAACCGAAGGTATCGCCAAATGTGTGACTTTTACATTTTACGTGATCCTGATCTTGACCGTTGACCATTGACCGTTGACCTAAATATCTCAAAATGGAATCGGTTCTAAGTTATATCATGACAAAATATAAATATAAAATGATTTTCTATCATCCGAACACTATACACAGTAAATACGATACTTGCTGTTTATTACGTAAGATTGAAAAGAAAAATACATCGATAATTGTTTATTTGTGTTCTTCTCATCAATCCGGCTGTCTACATTGTCTTCAGCCTTTTCAATACCTTTATATATATATATATATATATATATATATATATATATATATATATATATATATATATATATATATAAATGGATAATATAAAGAGCAATAATTATATTCGATCCTATCGAGATACTGTGAAGTTCAATATAGTAGATACTGCATTTATATATTGATAATGAAGTAATGAAATGGATAAACTTAGCATAGTTTTCAGAATTATTAATTCATCAAGTGTTCAAACAAGGAATACACATGAAATTGATCTTTAAACCATGGTTTTTCAAAGATCATTCTCTTATCGTCAAAAGATCTGGCCAATAATAATTCAATATTAATATATTTTAGAGGTGAATATATTGAAAAGTCAAAAGTGAAGAATTTTGAAAAATATAAAAGGGAAGTCCTGAAAAAGATCAAACATGCCTCGAATTATGAGTATCACATTTGAATGATCGAAAATGTTTAAACAGTTCAAACAAAGAAGCCGAATAATGTTCTATGAGTTTCACAAACATTGCATGCTCCCAGAAATTCTATTTTAAGGTCATAGATAATTCCGGATTTTTAGGCCCGAATGCATGTTGAAAATTAGTCAGAGAATAATAGAGCCGTGTGTAAATCCATGCCTCAAAAACATAGTCGGCTTCCTGTATAGGACTTCAAATGGTTCATAGGAAATAGATGCTGGAGGTCAAAATTATTATTGGATGTGTCAATTAGGATTTGATTTTAAATTTAGAATTGGAGTAACATTTGTGAAACATTGGGAGGCATTGCTCTGAAAGGCCGCTTATGCGAATACAAATATAAGTAGATGGTGGGAGTAGGAGTTATCGTAGGAGTGATTGTAGGAGTAAGATGGACTTATCCAAGGTGGTCGCTTAAGTAAGTATAAAATATGAGCTCGAACAGGCGGTGGCAGTGGGAGTGATCGAGTTAATTATGAAGGGAGTTTTGGTGGCTGTTGTGGTTATTAAAACAGTTAAGGAAGAGGGAATTCGTACGGCATGCTTATTGGGGTACGCGGTGTGGTTGTCGAGGAGGGAGATAGGTTGAGTCAGATGTTGGAGTCGCATTAGAAAATGATGTAGGAGGAGGTAGGAGTGAGAAGAAGAGGAATGAGAGAATAAGGGTAATACATGTCATATATAAGTGACTGTGCGTGAATTGATGTTTAAGATTAACATTTAAGTTCAGTCACGGGATAAGAGGTGACAACGAAGATATAAAGCGATACATAGATATATTATACTAATTTTAAACGTCTTGCGTTTTTTTACCGCAAATAATCTGAGGGAAAAGAAAAACAAAGAAAATGTTAAAACGGGAATGAAATCACCCTGTCCACGGTAAACCAGCGTTTTAATACATATATATTTTATATATATAGAAAAAAACTAAATTTGGAATTAGTGATTAATTAATTTATTTGTTTATATTAGTTTGTGCCATAGTTGTTTCAAACACCACCAGCTATTTTATATATATATATATATATATATATATATATATATATATATATATATATATATATATATATATATATATATATATATATATATAACAAAGTATAAGGGTATACTCAAAAAAGAATAAAAGGGAAATACCATAGAGTGCTCAATTAAATTAAATTAAGAGCGTAATATTTTTTATTTATTTATAAATACAGATTTTAATCAGACATATGGACCAGTGGTGTCTGACAGGAAAAAGGTTGAATCCCCAATTCCGTCTTCGTCAGCACTGTCTGAAATAGTAAATGATGGAATTTCTTCAAAAAACATCTGTGAACAGTCTTTACCCATTATGAAACGCTATGGTCAAAGAATTTCAAATTAAGAGGCGGTGAGACGCTTAAATCGGAGAAACAGCCGTTATGTAAGAGATTCTATATTTAGAAGTGAGATAAGAAGGAGGAGGAAAGAGAAGAGAAATTAAAATAAGAGAAATTAAAATAAAATAAAATAAAATAAAATAAAATATAAAAATAAAAAATAAAAAATATGAAAATATATATATAAAAAAATCGTATGGTTAAAGGTACGTAACTCTAATTAAATTATCTAAAAAAGGGAGGTAATTATTTATTATATATATATATATATATATACATTTCTACAATGGTTTCAATTAATAAATAAATAAAGAAAGTAAATCAAAAAAGGTAATCACGTTATCTATTATATTATATAATATTACCATGTCCAGCTCATACCCGCATGCATGTGCCGAATATTGTATATATACACACATACGTATACGTTGTAATATATATATATATTTATTATATATACATTTATAATTATACATGCACGCGCGCGCACGCGTATTTGTATACGTACGTGTATTCGACACAAGTGCGGGTGCAATAAACCGAGTATAAAAACTAGATAAGGCTATCTATATATATATTTTATAAAAACTATAAAAATTATAAAAATTAAAAAATAAAAATATAAGCATTTTTTAATTTAAAATCTAAAAAATTTAAACTATAAAAATTATAAAAATTTTAAAATAATTTTTAATTTAAAAAAAAAATCCAAAATTAAAAAAAAATTTTAACATGAAAAAAAAATTTTAAATTTAAAAAATATATAAAATCCAAGAAATCCAAAGAATAAAAATTAAAAAAATTACTTAATTTAAAATCCCTAAAACTTCAAAAATTCAAATGCTAAAAGCTCCCAAAATTTTTAAAATTTCATTTAAAATAAAATATTATATTATTTTTAATTAAAACATTTTATATTATTTTTTAAATATAAAACTTTATTAGAGGGAATATACATATTAAGAAAAAAATATTATATCCTTTAAAATAAAAAGATTATGAATTTAAATATAAATTTAAATTTAAATTTGCAAACTCAAAAAATCTAAGATTTAAAAATTCAAAAATATCAAAATTTTTAAAATACAAAAATTTAAAAAATTTAAAAATTTCTTAAAATACCAAAATTCGGAAAATTAGAAAAATAAAATAAAAAATATAATACAAAATACAAAATAAAAAATCAGAAAATTAAAAGGTTGGGGATTCAACCTTTTTCCTGTCAGAAACCACTGGTCCATATGTCTGATTAAAATCTGTATTTATGAATAATATATATATATATATATATATATATATATATATATATATATATATATATATATATATATATATATATTGGTGAATTCTCTCAACAGACGGATGTTTCTTTTGGTGTTTATTATTGATTATTTATTATTTTTGAAAGAGGGAAGATTTTCCCGAAATATTAAATACATGATTTTTAATAATCATCCGGACAACACACAAACAGCCGACACTTGCTGTAATGTAAGATTTTAAAGAAAAATAAATGATAAGTAACCCAACTTCGATTTATTATTTTTGTTTCTTCCAGCTTACAACCCATCCGCCACTCTGCATTGCCCTCAACTTTCTTAACATATTACTATATATATATATTACTATTTTAGCCTGAAGATTAGCCTGTGTAGCTGAATTACCATAAATATATTTTCATAACTTACTATATATATATATATATATATATATATATATACATAATGTTTATGGCAAGTTATCTATACAGGAGCGTTTGTATTTCATTCTCGAAAGCGATCGTCAGACTAAATGCAAAAATAACACCCAAACAAAAGCTAAATAGACGACTATTGTTAAAAGAAGACAAGAAGAAGATGTGAAGAAAGAGATAATTAGGAAAACAATAAAGAAGAAATAAAAGACGAAAGTATTGCTTTATTCTATTGAAATAAAACCGTTTATTCAGAGTGACGTCATGTAGACAAATGCGATGACAATCATTTCTTATATTGCGCATGAGTAATATAGAGATAGATAAATAGATAGATAGAGAGGGAGATAAACAGAGAAAGGAACAGGGGGAGAGAGAAGAATAAAAGTGAACTGGAAGGAAAAGAAAGAATAAATGGCAGAGAGAGAGAGAGAGAGAGAGGGAGAGAGGGAGGGGCAAGAGAAACAAGTTTGAAAAGAAGTTGTTTGCAATTACTTAAGAATAAAGTCGGTTTTAGTGCCAGGAAAAATCTAGCTCCCACCAGGCGACAGACAATATAACCATCTGCTATCAGAAAGAGGGGGATGGTGCCTTATATCGTCCCTATTAATGTGATTGCCCACGAGGACAAAATTAGACGAAGGGTTGGTTTTTAATGAAGGCGAAATAAAGCTTTCCCAGAATTGACAGTACAAATATAGGGGAAAGATGGATGAGAACGAAAATAATTGTATCGTCATTTCAAACTGTTGGGCGTATCAAAAAGTTACAAGTTGTACTGTTTTTTGGGGACAAATTTGATAATTTTTGTTTATTTTTCATTTTAGGATCATTTCAAATATTTATTAGCAGTAAAGTGCCAACGATAGCTGTTTCTGTGTTTTATTGGTATATTTGAGACCTGGAAACAATGGACGATTGGAAAGCACCGGAATATAGGAAAAGAGTTTTCTGCATCATTTGCACAAATTTGGAAATCTTAACTGCAGCTCAGTGATTCATGAATACTTTGAAAGCTGTTAGGGTTAGGGTTAGGGTTAGGGGTTAAGGTTAGGGTTAGGGTTAGTTTTGGGTTAGGGTTGTGTTAGAGTTAGGTTGTATTAGGGTTAGGTTGGGTTAGGGTTAGTGTTAGGGTTAAGGTTAGGGTTAGGTTTGTGTTATGGCTGTGTTATGGTGAGGGTTAGGGTTCTGTTAGGGTTAGGGTTAGGGTAAGGCTTAAGTTAAGGTTTAGAGTTTGGGTTAGGTTAGGTTAAGTTTAAAGGTTAGGGTTAGCTGTGATATGCAGTTTTTAGAAAGGATCGTAGTAGGAGTTCTGACCGCAAAAAAGGAAAATGAATGTAATATTCGTTGTTTTAATGCGAGCTGTTTTCAAAATTTTAGACTACCAAAGATTAACAAAGAATAATACATTAAATGTAATGAGCGGCGTGTTAAAAAAGTAACGAGGCTGATGATCAATTAAGCAAGGGTAATGAATGCAGGTCGGTGTTAAATTCAAACAAGACCATTTTAAAAAATAAGCCCGTTATATCTGCACACTTTAGCGATGGAAATACTATTCTCAACTTTCAAGGAACGAATCGTAGTCATCAATATATAGCAGGGCTACCAAGCGTTGTCTGGGTGGAGGAATAACACAGAATTAAAGTTCAAAAACGTGCGTGTCATATATGTCTACAATGACGTAAATGCATAGACAAATAAAAGAAAAAAAATGACCCAGTAAAGAACAGCTGTTTTTTATTTCATTCTATTGGGTTAATAAGTCCACAATCTCATTACTTTATGAACGCACTTCGTATTTTGAAAAAAAAATGAAACGTTTCATTCATTAATCTTGGTTAATATATCCCCAGTCTCGTTACTTTTTAAACACACCATCCATTACATAAATGATATTTAATTCATTACCCTGCTTGGACGCATCTACGATAAGATACGCCCGTTCACTCTTCTCGTCGTTTACCGATGAGAAGACTATACGAAACTAAACCGTGACAGACTATCATCGTCTAAGAAACATGCAAGTAATTTCAGTTTTAATTTTAAAAATGTTTAAAAATAATCATGTGTTAGTCACAAATAGTTGTAAGGGAGATAACTCATGTTGTTAACTTTTAGTTCAAATAGGAGAAATTATCCCGCTTATATCTTGAGCTTTTCAGGTCATTATTTAAAATTGACGAAATCATTACTTTCGGAAAGAAACTGATGATCATGATTTACAAAAATACACAAATCTTTATTTCGTGCTAAATGACTTTTACTGGAGGTGATAGGGTTGATAGATTGCTGAGTCGATCAAGTCCGGCCACACCGCAAAATTATAGGCCATTCCATCGCGGGTCTATTTCATAACCTCTCATCCTTCTTTCCCTCTCATTAATTTCCGGACAAGCGACTCTTGCATGTGTTCTTGCCCGTTACTTCCGTGTTGCTCTTGTCATGTAATTGCTCTTCGTACACACGTGTGACCTAATCTCGCTCTTCAACTGACCACCTCTTTTTTGGCCATCGTTTGCTAAACTCAACCGACCCCATCTCCTGTACACGGTTTCCCGTTCCTCGAGACACGTTCAAAACCGATAAAAAAAGCCTAACCCAAAAACCGACGGTACAAACAGTGAGTAAACATTTCTATTGAGAAGCGGTCAATCCACAAACATCGTCCTTTAGCCAATTCCAAGCTTTGTCCAGTGAGCGTGAGTGTACATTTGCATTCTGCTGGGGTGAGATGTTGCGTACAGGCAACGCCGTATCTATGCCCCGACCTGCGCCTGGAATTGTTCCGTTTTTATATTTCCGTTTGTTGGCTAATTAAAAAGTAGAATTAAAGTTTGGTTATTAAAGAATAATACAGGATTTTAAAATAAAATTTGTATAATTTTTAGAGTGGGCCAGAGGATCGGGGTTCAATCGGCGGTTTAATCATACCAAAGAATCAGAAAATAATACTTGATACTTCCTTGCCAAATACTTAGCATTATCACGTGAAAGTGGATTAATCCAAAGCAAAGGAGTGGTGCCATCCCCTATATCTCGGTGTAATAGCCAATGAAAATAAAATGTTCGGCTCACTCTCGACTACGGTCGATCGATTTAAATATACACGAAAATTATGCTTCTTAGATGATTTCTTCGAAATGCACGAGAATAACTTTTTGTAAATGATATTTTGTATTTTCTTTTTCAACTAATTAGAATTATTTTTAATTTTGCAGTGGACGGTTTAAAATATTTTTATATTTATATCTGTCTGTATCGAGCAGTTTCTAAATTGTTCTTATTTTTTAATTAAAACAATGCAAGATACCCCACCACTGCATTATAAACTCCGACTCAAGCTAAGTACTTTCTTGCCGTGTTTAATTTCACACACACACACACACACACACACACACACACACACACACACACACACACACACACACACACACATTAGCAGAAATTTAAGAAAGCCAAAAATGATGTTTTTTTTTTAAACCAAACAAAAAAAGTTTTTGGCTTTTATAAATTTTTAATCGTAATTCAAATACGAAACAACATTCTAAAATATGCCAATGTACTATATATATATATATATATATATATATATATATATATATATATAAATGATAAAAATTATGGAAATAATATTCCAACGTAATGGATAATAAAAAGGAAAAAAACAAAATTACTTACATATTCGATAACGTTTCGTCTTATTTCAAGGATGATTGGATTAAATAAATGCATACAGGTACAATATTTTAAAATATTTGGTGCGTTTGTGACGAGAAAAGATTGTATTTATTTTTCTTTCGAACAAACCATAGCCGTTAGAATTCAAAATGTGTGATGCAATTATGACATGAAAATAATGTTTGCTTTGCTTTCGAACCATAGTGTATAAAGTGGATAAAGTCCAATTTTGCTTGAAAGTTCGAGAGCTATTCAGTGATATATATATATATATATATATATATATATATATATATATATATATATATATATATATATAAATAACTATTTTATCTATTAGAAGATAAAAACAACACAACTATATATATATATATATATATATATATATATATATATATATATATATATATATATATATATATATATATATAAGGAAATTGATATCTTTGAAGCACGCAGGAAAATGTATTTAAGTGAAATATTTTTGAAAATCAACACATGGTGCAATTTAAATGAAAAAAAAAAATTATTAATTTTTTTGCAAGCTCTCGTTGTAAAACAACTTTGTCAGGTAAGACTGTCTTATAATTTTTTTCTTTACATCTTCCTCATTTTTATGGTATTAACTTCGTGGGGTCGAATCACGGTAGAGGCAGAAAAGCACGTCAAGTTATAAAATACGTTAGTATAAGTAGAGTCCGGTCGATGTTATGCACAGATTGGCGCTTTTAGAATAAGGAAATGGACAACATCGTTGAACATGTATTAAAGTGAAAACATTTTAGAAAATCAACACATCGTGCAATTTAAATGAAAATGTAATTTATTTAATTTTTTTTGCAAGCTTTTGTTTTAAAATAAATTTGTCAGGCGAGACCGTCTTATAGTTTATTTTTCTTTTCTTCTCCGTCCTCATGTTTATGGTATTGACCCCGAGAAGTCAAATCATGGTAGCGGCAGAAAAGCACGTCAAGTTGTAAAAAACGTTAGGATAAGAAGTATAATATATATATATATATGAGAAGAATGTTGTAGTTCGCTTGGAGCATTGTGTATAGTGTAAGAATAATATTATTTTTTAAGGCGATAACAATGCGTTGTTAAAGTGACACATACGACACGTGGAATCGAAAAACAAAACAAAGTGACAATATTGAAAAGTCAATAATTTTCAAATATTTTTTTTTTATTTACCAGTGTATCGTGACCGTGGTGTTGGGTTGGAGTGTGTCCTTTTCATTATTTTTTTTTAATTTTCGAGGGTATCCCTCATCCTCAGAATAAAATAAATACTATCACTCGTTGGAGTGTGTTTTTTTTTTTTTTTTGCCAAAAGCCGGGGCCGGAAATGTTGGTTTGTTTTTAGTAGCAAACAAATTTATAGAACGAAATTACTAAAACTCTAAAGGGACATAACTCCCACAAACAAAGCTTGACTCACACGAGTTATCAGCCCCTACCACCGAGATAACGATTATTCAGTATATTATTAACAAAACAAACAACGTTATGTAAAAAAATAAAATAAATAAATAAATAAATAAAAAATAAATTACTCAGTATATTTACTAACAAAATAAACAGCAACGGTTAAAATAGCAAATAAGAATTTATAAAAAATAAATAAACAAACTTCTGCGGACCTGCTACTAAAAACAAACCAACATTTCCGGCCCCGGCTTTTGGCAAAAAAACACAAAAAAAAACACACTCCAACGAGTGGTTGTATTTATTTTATTCTGAGGATGAGGGATACCCTCGAAAATTAAAAAAAAATAATGAAAAGGACACACTCCAACCCAACACCACGGTCACGATACACTGGTAAATAATAAAAAAAAATATTTGAAAATTATTGACTTTTCAATATTGTCACTTTGTTTTGTTTTTCGATTCCACGTGTCGTATGTGTCACTTTAACAACGCATTGTTA
>OY744516.1:5112240-5134740 GCA_963556195.1 Sepiola atlantica | reverse complement strand
GACTGTTAAGATCCACCATTGAACCGCCGGTAGAATGGAAGTGACAAACTGTTATTCTAACATTTAATAACTACTTTATTCAGTTGTCTTCGTTGGTGCGTGAACAAAAAGGAAAGAGGTTAGTATGTCCATAAGTATGGACGAAGACAAAAGTAAAGAAAGTCCATGACTATATTTTCCCATGAGTAAGGAATAGAAAATAGTTCATAAGATAAAATGTTTGTATTCCGACTAAGTTGTCAGGATGCGCCCATGTGTGTATGTAAGTTTGTGTGTCTGTACACCGGTGTGAAAGTCAGTTCACATGTAAGCAGTTATGTGTGTGTGTGTTATATCAAGTCCCCGTGTATGAGTCAGTAGCAATTTTGGCTTCTCGGTACTTCGTGTCGAAGTGGTCAGGGATAGGTAGCCCTGCCAGGTGTAGTCATCGTCTACATGTCGAGAGACGCAAGAAAAGGAGAGAGTTGATATTAATTACAAGTGTATGCGGCATTAGTAATTTTGGGTTCTTGTCGAAGTCGAACCCAGGGCCAAAGGCGTGGGAAGATGGCTGTTGCGTCCCCAGAGAGGGAGACGTGTGTTTGGCAGTGGCAAAGAAGGAAATCGAGAGAGAGAGAGAGAGAGAGAGAGAGAGAGAGAGAGAGAGGGTGGCGCTGTTTATATAGTTATTCTAGCCATCCGAGATTCGCCTAAGAGAAGGCCACTGAATTGTCAAGCCGAAAAGGAAGTATATGGCTTGAACCAATCAGCGAGCAGCTAAAAAGTCATTGATATTTAAACAATATAGCGGCTGTGTGCTGGCCAGTAGCAAACTGCTACATGCCCAGCAAGATGACTGCAGAAATGAGAAAGGGAATACATAATATTATTTTTTACAATATACTAAGTTTCTAAGAAGATTCAACTTCAAGGGGAATAACTTTCTATTATAGCTAGACAGAAACGTTTTCTTCTCATCAGGTGTGTCGCCCTTTAATAAAGTTAATAATTACTGTTTATATTCAGAAACACTTTTATCCCCAATTTTGACTATGCAAACTGCATCCTTCTCAAGACCGAATACTCTCTCCCACGCCGCAAATGCATCAAACGCGCTATAATGTCACGTACATATTAGATTAGGATCTTATTTCCTTAAGAAAAGATCTGGCTAAAACCGCACTGAAATAATGCAATATATCACGACACTGCTTAAATAAATGCGACCCCGGTTGAAGTAACTTTTCATTTTTACTAAATTTTATCCATATTTCCATTTCTTTTCCTTTTTCTTCTCTTTTATCTTTTTCCCCGCCCGCCCTTTCCCATTTTAAGTTCTCTACCGCAAGCGTTTTATTATTCTTTCTTTTTTAAACCGTAAAACCCGTGCCAATAACATTCCGTTGTGCGCTCTTGTTCCTATGTTTTTCCCTACCGTTACATTTGTGTCTCATTTCAGGCATTTAGCCGGATGATTCCTTCGGGAATGAAACACAAACGTTTTCCTGTAGCTTATCTGAGGTACGTTTTTTACTCACTAAATATATATATATATATATATATATATATATATATATATATATATATATATATATATATATATATATATATATATATATGTTATATGAGGACGGGCCCTGTATTTTGAAAACGAGTAAAGTAGCTAGTATGAATTATGAACTGGGCGAAAGAAATAAGAGGAAGTACAAATTAAGTGCATATGTGATTTGGGACAAACAGACATGTCTCATAGTGAGTCATTCTGGGAATCATAACATACTGGATGTATGCTGGCCCAGAGGAAACGCTCGGATAAAAAATGTTAGACACAAAAACGATTTGAGTTCTGTTATGACATTCGTTGAAGGGTCAAAGGGCTCTGACGTCACAGATCCCTGGTGAGAAATTAGCTTTCAGACAGTTCACCATGGAGGCGCGAAGAGGACAAACGTCCATAAACTGAGTTCTGCCATTCACAGAGTTGGGGTGACATCGCCAGATATGGGCTAAGACGTAGAGAAGACCCAACGGTGGGACAAGAAAATAACCGATTGCATCCGTCACGTTTCCACAAAGCAGTATGAAAGAAAGACAGAGTTTGAATGAACGAACCGACGAATGGAAATCTCTCCGACTGAAGTGTGAAATAAACCAATAGAAATTTGTCTCAAAAAGTCTCGTCTTCGAATGTTTTTGTCTCCGTGCATGAAAACAGAATTTGCCCAAAAAACAGATACACCACTGCGATCACGAGCCAGCGACGGAGATAAGTGTGCCAGCAAACCCACGACCAGCGGAGGCAGAACTCTGTAACTTTCTTTGTGCATAACAATTTGGGTCTTCATCTGCAAAACGAAAAGAACTAAAAATCGAATATGCCTAACGAACAATGTATAAAATGAGTAAGAATTTTAAAGAAATGTTTAAAAGAATTCAATAAAATGTGTTTAACGATAATTGTTGAAAATGGACCGACAGTTTAAAGGTTTAAAAGTGCAATAAAATCGCCCGAAGAAAATGTCGCCTAAAAATGCCTTATAAAAAGTGTTAAAAAATATTGAAAACGCTTCATAATCTTTTCGTAAACTTTCGTATTGTTTTCGGTTACGAGAAGATTAATTCACAAGCGTTATGTAACAAATGCCTTTTTGGTGGTTATGTAACAAATGCCTTTTTGGGACCGTAAGCAGTTGTTTGATTGGTTTAAGAAAACTGCCGCGGTCAAGGCAGGAGTGGTGACTATGTAACATATACACTTATATATATATTTATATATACATATATATACTTATATATATATATTTATATATATAGACACACATATATATATATGTGTATATATATATAAGTATATAAGTATATATATACTTATATATATATTTATATATACACACATACATATATATGTGTGTGTATATATAAATATATATATATATACACACATATATATTAGTAAACTAAAACATAATAATTCAACGTGTATTTATAAAAGTTACATATAAGCGAGAAACACATGCGAAGTTTTTATGATAATTTTATTATTAAAACCCAGATAAAGTAGGCAAAATTTAAAAAACTTCAAATTAATTTTAGATTGAAATTTAAAAGTTTTTTTCACTTTAAAAAAATATTAAATTTAAAAAGCAAATTAATTTTAGATTGAAATTTAATTTTTTTTTGTCACTTTAGAAAAATATTGAATTTAAAAATAAAATTTATTTTAGATTGAAATTTAAAAGTTTTTTTTCACTTAAAACAATATTGAATTTAAAAAGCAAATTAAATTTAGATTGAAATTTAAATGTTTTTTTTTCACTTTAAAAATATTGAATTTAAAAAGCAAATCAATTTTAGATTGAAATTTAAAAGTTTTTTCTTACTTTAAAAAAATGTTGAATTTAAAAAGCAAATTAATTTCAGATTAAAATTTAAAAGTTTTTTTTCACTTTAAAAAAATGTTGAATTTAAAAAGCAAATTAATTTTAGATTTAAATTTAAAAGTTTTTTTTTCACTTAAAAAAATATTGAATATAAAAGGCAATTTAATTTTAAATTAAAATGTAACAGTATTTTTTTCACTTTTAAAAAATATTGAATTTAAAAAGCAAATTATTTTAGATTGAAATTTAAAAGTTTTTTCACTGTTTCAATAGTTTTGTATTGAATTTAAAAAGCAAATTAATTTTAGTTTGAAATTTAAAAGTGTTTTCCACGATTAGAAAATATTGAATGTAAAAATCAAATTACTTTTAGTTTGAAATTAAAAAGTGTTTTCCACGGTTAGAAAATATTGAACTTAAAAAGCAAATTAATTTTAGTTTGAAATTTAAAAGTGTTTTCCACGGTTAGAAAATATTGAACTTAAAAAGCAAATTCATTTTAGATTGAAATTTAAAAGTGTTTTCCACGGTTAGAAAATATTGAACTTAAAAAGCAAATTCATTTTAGATTGAAATTTAAAAGTGTTTTCCACGGATAGAAAATATTGAATTTTAAAAACAAATTAATTTTAGATTGTAATTTAAAAGTATTTTTCCACTGTTAAAAAATATTGAATTTAAAAAGCAAATTAATTTTAGATTGAAATTTAAATGTTTTTTGTCACTTTAGAAAAATATTAAATTTAAAAAGCAAATTAATTTTAGATTGAAATTAAAAAAAAAATTTTTAACTTAAAAAAATATTGAATTTAAAAAGCAAATTAAATTTAGATTGAAATTTAAAAGTTTTTTTTCACTTTAAAAATATTGAATTTAAAAAGCAAATTAATTTTAGATTGAAATTTAAAAGTTTTTTTTCACTTAAAAAAATGTTGAATTTAAAAGGCAATTTAATTTCAAATTAAAATGTAAAAGTTTTTTTTTCACTTTTAAAAAATATTGAATTTAAAACGCAAATTAATTTTAGATTAAAATTTAAAAGTTTTTTCACTGTTTCAATATTTTTGTATTGAATTTAAAAAGCAAATTAATTTTAGTTTGAAATTTAAAAGTGTTTTCCACGATTAGAAAATATTGAATGTAAAAATCAAATTACTTTTAGTTTGAAATTAAAAAGTGTTTTCCACGGTTAGAAAATATTGAACTTAAAAAGCAAATTAATTTTAGATTGAAATTTAAAAGTGTTTTCCACGGATAGAAAATATTGAATTTAAAAAGCAAATTAATTTTAGATTGTAATTTAAAAGTTTTTTTTCCACTGTTAAAAAATATTGAATTTAAAAAGCAAATTAATTTTAGATTGAAATTTTAAAGTTTTGTCACTCTTCTAATATTTTTATATTGAATTTAAAAATCAAATTAATTTTAGATTTAAATTTAAAAGTGTTTTCCACGGATAGAAAATATTGAATTTAAAAAGCAAATTAATTTTAGTTTGAAATTTAAAAGTGTTTTTCACTGTTAGAAAATATTGAATTTAAAGAAGAGTGTTTAATTTAGGGGTACAGAAATATGGTTAAAACAATATTTTATAAAGAAAATGAAGAAATAAATAATTTTAGTAGAAACAAATTTAATGACAAAGTTTCCAATTAAATTCTATCCATGAGGAAAGAAAAAAGCTAACCCCATTTCAAATACAGATTGTGTGTACGTGTTTTTTTTTAATATTTCGTGAGAACGGAGTGAGTTGTAAAAATCCATTCTTTTAAAAATAAACCTAAGCTAAAAGATGTGAAAACGTTTAAAATCAAATAAAATAGAACTTCCCTTTGAAAACTGTATTGTGATAGTTCAATGAAAATAGAACAACTATTCATAACCAAGTGTAGTGTGTGTTCCGATGTTACACTTTGTCTATTCTGTCGTCGGTCAGTGAAGAAGAAGTCCTTCTTAACTGAGGTAATTTTAATGATTTTTTTCTAATCCAGAGTGATCTTTGGGGGGAGCTGGACTATCCCACATTAGAAATCGACCTTTCGTCTAATTTTGCCCTAGTGGGGAGGCAAGTAAATAGGAATATATGTTTTGGGGCCTTCTCTTTTAAAACTTACATTGCACTGTAAGATGTAGTAAATAATTACTGTTAATATCGACTGAGGCAATTTTAATTTTTGTTCCAATCAAGAGTGCCCTTTTCCGGAGAGCTGATTACCTCACATTGAAAATCGATCTTGTGTCTAACTTTGCCATTTTGTGGAGGCTAGTAAATCGGAATATCTGTTATGGGGCGGTTTATTTACGTTGTGTACATTTTCAGCGTCCGAAATTATTGCTTTAAAAAGCCGACATCCTATACGATTATTCGATTTGTTGTTTCAAAATAACATTTCAATTTAAGATGTAGTAAGAAATATTAATAAAGATTTAATTGAATATTGATTCTCTTTTTAAAAAAACTTAGTATTTTGTTTTTCTAACTTTAATATTAGTTACAAAAAAATACTCTTAAATCACAGGCAAGAGAGGAATATAAAATATCGCTTTTAAAAAAAGAATGGATATCAAATTAAATCTTCATGAATATTTTAACTTTGTTACAACATCTTAAATTGCAATATGATTTTAAAACTACAAATCGAATAATCGTATAGAATACTGGTCTTTTGAAGATAATTTAGGACGCTGAAAATGTACACAGTTTTTTAAAAGTAAATGAATAAACATATGAACTTTAATTTAACAATTTGAATTTAGTTGAAGGTTTTTCCATTACTAGACTTCACCATTTATAGTGTATCTAATATTCTGATTTCTTCTGCTTAAAACAACCGTAGTTTTGAACCAGCGGCTAAGACATTATGTACTTGTTAAAATGTTTTCATTCAAAATAATCATCCTGAGGAAATCTTACATTAAGACGAAACGTTGATAAGTACATAAATAATATTCTTTGGTTTTCCCATTTTAATTTCAACACACACACACACACACACACACACACACACACACACACATATATATATATATATATATATATATATATATATATATATATATATATAAATTGAAAATCAAAAAGGAAAAACCAACATTATTTATATATTCATCAACGGTTTGTCTTCATTTAAATACTTTCTCAATATGATTGATTTCAATAAATAAAACACACTATTTGAAAATATTGGGTGCAAATAACTATTTCAAACGAAATATAGTCGTTAGAATTCAAAAATTTAGGCGCAATTATGACGTGAAAATAAGATTTTTGTTCTTTTTCTAACGTACCATAGTCGTTAGAATTCAACACATGTGATGCGTTTATGAAATTGAATGACTGTTTTTATTTCATGGAGGATCACCGATAAACAAAAGCCTTACATAGCCTTACCACCAGGAATTGCCAACTATGCACCACTGAGAAATTCAGGATCTTACACGCAATCAATAATCCTTCTATAATCTGTATGAACAGTAAAACCGAGGTCTTTTTGAACAATGTCCCCATAGAAAAACTTCTACGGACCAAATGGACTAAACGCGAAATTACATAACTCAGTGATAGTCTCTTTCATACATCTTTCATAGTATAACGATCTCTATATCATATGCAAAATATAAAGCCTATTTCCCCACTCCCACCCCAATAACTTTCCAATTATTACCAATTTTATTTCTTTATACAATGTAACCCCCCTCCATCGGATATATTATATTATACTTATAACATTCACATCTCCTCTCCCAACCCAAATACAACCTACATTCGCACCCTGGTAATCCCTACCTATCACAAATAACATAAATTATACCGCATCATATTCTAAAAGATTTTTAAACATTTAAATATTATAAATATATTAAGTCTCACTAGTTTAATACTTAGAAATATATTCATCGAATACGCTTAAATAAAACGAAAAAATACTGATTCACACAGACTCTCCGATAGGCTGATAAACGTTATTAGATATACGCTAACAGAGTTAATTAGACGCAAATATCCCACACGAATGAATACACGAAACAATACCACACATGATGATAGCAAGCTAATATTGACCCATCAACTTATTTTGATATCCCTTAGGAAATTTTATTTACTTATAAGGATACCCCCTTCATTGGCATCCAACTTCCACATAGCTAATAACTAGAATTATTACAATAGTCTTACACTCAATTACAATCATTACCCAAAAATTATAAAAAGTGATATATATATATATATATATATATATATTACTTAAACCCTTTAATAACAGGAATACAACTGCACCCAAAATCTAACCTACTCACTGACGAATAAACTAAATTTTTTGCGATCAAGTACTTTATTGATTTTTTTCAACATACACCAAATCACTATATATATATATATATATATATATATATATATATATATATATATATATATATATATATATATACATATAAACTTTTAATGAATCAAAGGATGACTTTTACTGTTCCAAGAATTACAACATCAAGTCCATTATGGTGTACGATCGTTTCCAAAACAGTTTGGAAATACTTTATTTTATTTTAAGTTGTTTAAAAACGTCACTTCGTTAGCGCCTATAGCAACACGTCTTACAGAAAAAACCTTAGTTCTAGAGAAAGCTATCTCTCTCTCTCTCATATATATATATATATATATATATATATATATATATATATATATATATATATATATATCAAGCATATGTGTGGCTAGATTTCTGTATGTAAATCTATTGCTTTAGATAAATAAGCATTTTTACATATGAATATCACTATTTAACTGTTTCCACAAATAGATATGCGTATGATTCACCTTCGCACCAGCGTGTGTCATTATCTACAAAACTGTGTAAGTAAAAATTGGCTTATCGCTGTCCGTTACCCGCGTATGTTATGCGCGTGTAACACTTATGTGCGTGCGTCTGTGAAAAGTGCGAGCAAGTTTGACTCTGGATGCGGATGCGCGTTCGGCAGAGAGAGAGAGAGAGAGAGAGAGAGAGAGAGAGAGAGAGAGAGAGAGAGAGAGAGAGAGAGAGAGAGGGGACTCATGTACAATTCGATGGCACTTGAGAATCTTAAGATCCGGTCTGGTCATCGTTCGGAAACGGCGGGCGGTTGTGCACAAGAGCCTGGTGCTAGTCAGCAGAATAACGGCCGCTCACATTCACTCACTGTCACAGCTGACAAAATCTCACCCTTCATACTTGGTGGGCATCAAAACCCGCCCGGACCATCGACCATCGACAACCAATACTCGCTTTCTTGAACACATTTATGCGCAAGCCTGGTCGTTAAGATATTTGCAGGCTTTATATAAATAAATACAAATTTCTGTGCATCCGACCACGTAGATATTTGGTTTATAGGCTCACTCCTAATAATTCATTACTTTTAACTACCTGCCCCTACACGGCGTTGTCCAATAGTTTTTTTTTTTACTGACAATCTGTTTCTTTTTTAAAACTATGCCGTTTTTAATAAAATATTATTTCTTGCTCCAGACACACGGCGGTAACTCTGTATTCGTCAATACAGAGTTGCGTCCCTTTTCTGAAGATGGCGTCTGTATGAAAATAATTCCGACCGCATCAAACTATTTTCTTTACAACGTGCTGCAACGGCCCATCAACAAAACTGACGAACCAGGATCAAGTAATTTTTGGTAGAAAGCTATCGATGACAAAAATCTAGAACGTTACTAACGTTATTTCATATATTAGATTTACACGGGACTCTCAATCATTCCGGCGAGGTTATTAAAAGTATAAATCTACCGAAAATTACTTCGATGAATGCCAATGTCTTACACCTCATTTTCCCTTCTCATTCATGAAGAAAAAGTTTGACGCGGGTTTTAATGTGCAACATTTCTGGCTCTCTAAAGTGGAGTACTCTGAATTGGGAATCTAGCAAGATTTTTTATAATCTAACCTGGGACAGAACAGGTACTATATTTTTATCTTTTCCCAAATAAATCTGAAGTTTTTTAAATATATCATTTGTGTTTTCTTGTTCCTACTAGCTACTAATTGCTGGCTTTCGGTTATATTTACAAAAACAAAAATGTTTTGAATAGCGTCCCCCCCCTCTGTAAAATAATTTAATTTGGATTTTTAGTGTTTTATTTATTATTTTGTAAAAAAAAGTTGATATTCCTTAGTTTAAGCAATACTTATTGCTTCTTTTCTTTTTCTTTTCGTTTAATTATTGCTTCGTTGAATTATTGCTTCTTTTAATTTTTTCTTATTTTAATTATTGCTTAGTTAAATTATTGTTTCTTTTGATTTTTTCATATTTTAATTATTGCTTAGTTTAATTATTGTTTCTTTTATTTTTTTCTTATTTTAATTATTGCTTCGTTTCATTATTGTTTCTTTTGATTTTTTAAATATTTTAATTATTGCTTAGTTTAATTATTGTTTCTTTTATTTTTTTCTTATTTTAATTATTGCTTAGTTTAATTATTGTTTCTTTTGATTTTTTTATATTTTAATTATTGCTTCGTTTAATTATTGTTTCTTTTAATTTTTTCTTATTTTAATTATTGCTTAGTTTAATTATTGTTTCTTTTAATTTTTTCATATTTTAATTATTGTTTCTTTTGATTTTTTATATTTTAATTATTGCTTAGTTTAATTATTGTTTCTTTTAATTTTGTTATATCTTAATTATTGCTTAGTTTAATTATTTTTTCTTTTAATTTTTTTCTTATTTTAATTATTGCTTAGTTTAATTATTGTTTCTTTTAATTTTTTCATATTTTAATTATTGCTTAGTTTAATTATTGTTTCTTTTAATTTTTTTATATTTTAATTATTGCTTAGTTTAACTATTGTTTCTTTTAATGTTTTCTTCGTTTAATTATTGTTTCTTTTAATTATTGTTTCTTTTAATGTTTTCTTATTTTAATTATTGCTTAGTTTAATTATTGTTTCTTTTAATTTTTTCTTATTTTAATTATTGCTTAGTTTAATTATTGTTCCTTTTAATGTTTTCTTATTTTAATTATTGCTTTGTTTAATTATTGTTTCTTTTAATTTTTTCATATTTTAATTATTGCTTAGTTTAATTAATGTTTCTTTTAATGTTTTCTTATTTTAATTATTGCTTAGTTTAATTATTGTTTCTTTTAATTTTTTCATATTTTAATTATTGCTTAGTTTAATTAATGTTTAATTTAGCGTTTTCATATTTTAATTATTGCTTAGTTTAATTAATGTTTCTTTTAATGTTTTCTTATTTTAATTATTGCTTAGTTTAATTATTGTTTCTTTTAATTTTCTCATATTTTAATTATTGCTAAGTTTAATTAATGTTCCTTTTAATGTTTTCTTATTTTAATTATTGCTGAGTTTAATTATTGTTTCTTTTAATTTTCTCATATTTTAATTATTGCTTAGTTTAATTAATGTTCCTTTTAATGTTTTCTTATTTTAATTATTGCTTAGTTTAATTATTGTTTCTTTTAATTTTTTCATATTTTAATTATTGCTTAGTTTAATTAATGTTCCTTTTAATGTTTTCTTATTTTAATTATTGCTGAGTTTAATTATTGTTTCTTTTCATTTTTTCATATTTTAATTATTGCTTAGTTTAATTAATGTTCCTTTTAATGTTTTCTTATTTTAATTATTGCTGAGTTTAATTATGTTTTCTTTAAATGTTTTCTTATTTTAATTATTGCTTAGTTAAATTATTGTTTCTTTTAATGTTTTCCTCGTTTAATTATTGTTTCTTTTAATGTTTTTTCGTTTAATTATTGTTTCTTTTAATGTTTTCCTCGTTTAATTATTGTTTTCTTTAATGTTTTCTTCGTTTAATTATTGTTTCTTTTAATGTTTTTTCGTTTAATTATTGTTTCTTTTAATGTTTTCTTCGTTTAATTATTGTTTCTTTTAATGTTTTCTTCGTTTAATTATTGTTTCTTTTAATATTATCTTCGTTTAATTATTGTTTCTTTTAATGTTTTCTTCGTTTAATTATTGTTTCTTTTAATGTTTTTTCGTTTAATTATTGTTTCTTTTAATGTTTTCTTCGTTTAATTATTGTTTCTTTTAATGATTTCTTCGTTAAATTATTGTTTCTTTTAATGTTTTCTTATTTTAATTATTGCTTAGTTTAATTATTGTTTCTTTTAATGTTTTCTTCGTTTAATTATTGTTTCTTTTAATGTTTTCTTCGTTTAATTATTGTTTCTTTTAATGTTTTCTTCGTTTAATTATTGTTTCTTTTAATGTTTTCTTCGTTTAATTATTGTTTCTTTTAATGTTTTCTTCGTTTAATTATTGTTTCTTTTAATGTTTTCTTCGTTTAATTATTGTTTCTTTTAATGTTTTCCTCGTTTAATTATTGTTTCTTTTAATATTTTCTTCGTTTAATTATTGTTTCTTTTAATGTTTTCTTCGTTTAATTATTGTTTCTTTTAATGTTTTCTTCGTTTAATTATTGTTTCTTTTAATGATTTCTTCGTTTAATTATTGTTTCTTTTAATGTTTTCTTATTTTAATTATTGCTTAGTTTAATTATTGTTTCTTTTAATGTTTTCTTCGTTTAATTATTTTTTTCTTTTATGTTTTCTTCGTTTAATTATTGTTTCTTTTAATGTTTTCTTCGTTTAATTATTGTTTCTTTTAATGTTTTCCTCGTTTAATTATTGTTTTCTTTAATGTTTTCTTCGTTTAATTATTGTTTCTTTTAATGTTTTTTCGTTTAATTATTGTTTCTTTTAATGTTTTCTTCGTTTAATTATTGTTTCTTTTAATGTTTTCCTCGTTTAATTATTGTTTCTTTTAATATTATCTTCGTTTAATTATTGTTTCTTTTAATGTTTTCTTCGTTTAATTATTGTTTCTTTTAATGTTTTTTCGTTTAATTATTGTTTCTTTTAATGTTTTCTTCGTTTAATTATTGTTTCTTTTAATGATTTCTTCGTTAAATTATTGTTTCTTTTAATGTTTTCTTATTTTAATTATTGCTTAGTTTAATTATTGTTTCTTTTAATGTTTTCTTCGTTTAATTATTGTTTCTTTTAATGTTTTCTTCGTTTAATTATTGTTTCTTTTAATGTTTTCTTCGTTTAATTATTGTTTCTTTTAATGTTTTCTTCGTTTAATTATTGTTTCTTTTAATGTTTTCTTCGTTTAATTATTGTTTCTGTTAATGTTTTCTTCGTTTAATTATTGTTTCTTTTAATGTTTTCCTCGTTTAATTATTGTTTCTTTTAATATTTTCTTCGTTTAATTATTGTTTCTTTTAATGTTTTCTTCGTTTAATTATTGTTTCTTTTAATGTTTTTTCGTTTAATTATTGTTTCTTTTAATGTTTTCTTCGTTTAATTAATGTTTTCTTTAATGTTTTCTTCGTTTAATTATTGTTTCTTTTAATGTTGTCTTCGTTTAATTATTGTTTCTTTTAATGTTTTCCTCGTTTAATTATTGTTTCTTTTAATATTTTCTTCGTTTAATTATTCTTTCTTTTAATGTTTTCTTCGTTTAATTATTGTTTCTTTTAAAGTTTTCTTCGTTTAATTATTGTTTCTTTTAATGTTTTTTCGTTTAATTATTGTTTCTTTTAATGTTTTTTCGTTTAATTATTGTTTCTTTTAATGTTTTCTTATTTTAATTATTGTTTAGTTTAATTATTGTTTCTTTTAAGGTTTTCTTCGTTTAATTATTGTTTCTTTTAATGTTTTCTTCGTTTAATTATTGTTTCTTTTAATGTTTTCTTCGTTTAATTATTGTTTCTTTTAATGTTTTTTCGTTTAATTATTGTTTCTTTTAATGTTTTCTTCGTTTAATTATTGTTTCTTTTAATGTTTTTTCGTTTAATTATTGTTTCTTTTAATGTTTTTTCGTTTAATTATTGTTTCTTTTAATATTTTCTTATTTTAATTATTGCTTAGTTTAATTATTGTTTCTTTTAATGTTTTCTTCGTTTAATTATTGTTTCTTTTAATGTTTTTTCGTTTAATTATTGTTTCTTTTAATGTTTTCTTCGTTTAATTATTGTTTCTTTTAATGTTTTTTCGTTTAATTATTGTTTCTTTTAATGTTTTCTTCGTTTAATTATTGTTTCTTTTAATGTTTTCCTCGTTTAATTATTGTTTCTTTTAATGTTTTCTTTCGTTTAATTATTGCTTCTTTTAATTATTTCCTCGTTTAATTATTTTTTCTTTAAATGTTTTCTTATTTTAATTATTGCTTAGTTTAATTATTGTTTCTTTTAATGTTTTCTTCGTTTAATTATTGTTTCTTTTAATGTTTTTTCGTTTAATTATTGTTTCTTTTAATGTTTTTTCGTTTAATTATTGTTTCTTTTAATGTTTTCTTCGTTTAATTATTGTTTCTTTTAATGTTTTTT
Organism: Sepiola atlantica; assembly: GCA_963556195.1. NCBI lineage: Eukaryota > Metazoa > Mollusca > Cephalopoda > Sepiida > Sepiolidae > Sepiola > Sepiola atlantica. The sequence continues at coordinate 5,121,019 of OY744516.1, read as the reverse complement.
CGTTTAATTATTGTTTCTTTTAATGTTTTCTTCGTTTAATTATTGTTTCTTTTAATGTTTTCTTCGTTTAATTATTGTTTCTTTTAATGTTTTCTTCGTTTAATTATTGTTTCTTTTAATGTTTTCTTCGTTTAATTATTGTTTCTTTTAATGTTTTCTTCGTTTAATTATTGTTTCTTTTAATGTTTTCTTCGTTTAATTATTGTTTCTTTTAATGTTTTCTTCGTTTAATTATTGTTTCTTTTAATGTTTTCTTCGTTTAATTATTGTTTCTTTTAATATTTTCTTCGTTTAATTATTGTTTCTTTTAATGTTTTCTTCGTTTAATTATTGTTTCTTTTAATGTTTTTTCGTTTAATTATTGTTTCTTTTAATGTTTTCTTCGTTTAATTAATGTTTTCTTTAATGTTTTCTTCGTTTAATTATTGTTTCTTTTAATGTTGTCTTCGTTTAATTATTGTATCTTTTAATGTTTTCCTCGTTTAATTATTGTTTCTTTTAATATTTTCTTCGTTTAATTATTCTTTCTTTTAATGTTTTCTTCGTTTAATTATTGTTTCTTTTAAAGTTTTCTTCGTTTAATTATTGTTTCTTTTAATGTTTTTTCGTTTAATTATTGTTTCTTTTAATGTTTTTTCGTTTAATTATTGTTTCTTTTAATGTTTTCTTATTTTAATTATTGTTTAGTTTAATTATTGTTTCTTTTAAGGTTTTCTTCGTTTAATTATTGTTTCTTTTAATGTTTTCTTCGTTTAATTATTGTTTCTTTTAATGTTTTCTTCGTTTAATTATTGTTTCTTTTAATGTTTTTTCGTTTAATTATTGTTTCTTTTAATGTTTTCTTCGTTTAATTATTGTTTCTTTTAATGTTTTTTCGTTTAATTATTGTTTCTTTTAATGTTTTTTCGTTTAATTATTGTTTCTTTTAATATTTTCTTATTTTAATTATTGCTTAGTTTAATTATTGTTTCTTTTAATGTTTTCTTCGTTTAATTATTGTTTCTTTTAATGTTTTTTCGTTTAATTATTGTTTCTTTTAATGTTTTCTTCGTTTAATTATTGTTTCTTTTAATGTTTTTTCGTTTAATTATTGTTTCTTTTAATGTTTTCTTCGTTTAATTATTGTTTCTTTTAATGTTTTCCTCGTTTAATTATTGTTTCTTTTAATGTTTTCTTTCGTTTAATTATTGCTTCTTTTAATTATTTCCTCGTTTAATTATTTTTTCTTTAAATGTTTTCTTATTTTAATTATTGCTTAGTTTAATTATTGTTTCTTTTAATGTTTTCTTCGTTTAATTATTGTTTCTTTTAATGTTTTTTCGTTTAATTATTGTTTCTTTTAATGTTTTTTCGTTTAATTATTGTTTCTTTTAATGTTTTCTTCGTTTAATTATTGTTTCTTTTAATGTTTTTTCGTTTAATTATTGTTTCTTTTAATGTTTTCTTCGTTTAATTATTGTTTCTTTTAATGTTTTCTTCGTTTAATTATTGTTTCTTTTAATGTTTTCTTCGTTTAATTATTGTTTCTTTTAATGTTTTCTTCGTTTAATTATTGTTTCTTTTAATGTTTTCTTCGTTTAATTATTGTTTCTTTTTGTTATGGTGATGTACCTACCTACAGAGAACTAATGGACTGGTCCACCTTATAAATACGGGAAGCACGTGACACTTGTTCTCTTCTTCCCAGGCAAACCGGCAATGGCGGTTGAGAGCACATCTCCTTGTAATATCTTTCTTTCTATTATATAATATATACCTTTGTTCATTTAAACCATGTGTTCCTGTGACATTCATTCAGCCTTACCCAGGTCCACAACAAATGGCGACGAGGCAATTCGAACTCTTGGGTAAAAAAACTGAAAATACCACGTGAAAATGCACTCACACAGTTAATGCAGGAAACCGCACGCAAAAAAAAACAAAAAACAAAAAAAAACAAAGGTTTTTGCCGTACGGTCGAGAGAAGAAAAGAGAACTACACTGAAAAAAAACAAAAAAAACACGTTGAATTCTTAAGTGCGAGAAAATTGTTTTCTTTTAAGAAAAAGAAAACTGAAATAGACATGTGCTCTAAGTTTTAAAACTGCTTATCGAAAAAAAAAAACAGCTTGAAATTGGGTGCGCGTTCCTCTAGTTTGGGAAAACTAGTTAAGAAAAACAACAACAAATAACAAAAACAACTGAAATTGAATGCGCGTTTTTTTTCTCTGGGTTGGAAAACTACAAAAACAAAACAAAAGAAATACCGAACACGAAGGAAGCGAGTATTGTTTTTTTTTTAGACGAACGTCACAGCGAGTTTTTTTTTTGACGAACACACACACAAAAAAATGAAACCGACACCACGTGCTTCATTTTAAGAACAGATAAGAAACAAAAACATGAAATGAACACATGTGCGTTACTCCATAAAAAAAGGTCAGTTTTATTTTCTCTCTCTTTTTTCCGACTTGTACTGAAATATTTTAAAATGCAGAAAGAATTAATTGTGAAACAGATTTTTTTTCTCTTCGTTAAAATTAAAAACGTGTATAAGAAAAGAACATTACATAATCTTTTCATAACTAAAAGGGCGTCTTGCAAACGCTAATTTAAAGAAAAGACCTTCTTATAAATTCATTAAATAACGAGAAAATATTAATTTTAAAAATAAAAAAATAAAAAAATAAGTGAATATACGCGTATATAGAGAAAAGGAAAAGTTTCATAATCTTTTCATAATTAAAACGGCGCCTAGCAAACGCTAATTTAAAGAAAAGAACTCTTATAAAATCATAAGATAATAAGAAAATATTAATTTTCTAAATAAAATCAGAAACTAAATAGTTGAATATGGAAGATATTAAGTCTATAATCGCCGAACTAACGAAATTCCAAATCTCCCAGCAACAACAAACTGAGGAAAGATTTCAAAAGCTTTTATTACAACAGAACCAAAATATTTTATTACACAAAAAGGAGTATGATGAAAGATTGGAATTTCTGATACAAACAATATCGCGCAGTGACCAAAAAAATGAAAAAGACGACACGTTTTCGCAGAACGAAATTTGGAACAGTATTGATAATTACTCATACACGGAAAATAATACATTTGAAGAATATTTCCGAAGATATGAAGACCTATATAAAATTGACTGCGGTGGTTGGAGTGATGCGAAGAAGCTACGCCTCCTTCTTAGAAAACTAAATACCACAGAACATACGAAATTCGTGGATTTCATTTTGCCTCGGAAAACCAGCGAGCTAACTTTCATAGAAGCGGTTGGTTTATTGACAGAACTGTTTAGTCCAAGAACTACACTATTCCACAAAAGATGGAAGTGCATGAACCTGGTAAAGAAAGACGAGGAAGACTACGCTACTTTTGCATCGATAGTGAACAAGCATTGTGACGATTTTAGACTAGCTGAATTAAGTGCAGATAATTTCAAGTGTCTAATTTTTGTACAAGGTTTAATCTCAGGAAATGACACGGAGATAAGGCGTAGAGTTCTAAATAAATTAGAGAATGAACCAAGCCTTACGCTGCAAAAGTTGGCTGAGGACTGTCAAAGATTTGTAAATGAAAAACAGGACCTAAAAGACATTGAATTGTCCGGCATTGCGCACATAAAAAGGGTACATCAAAAAACAAAAGCTCAACCTTATAGAAAAATAAGAAATAATAATTTTGATGTAACAAAGACAAACCAAACCAGTAAAAAAATAAATAAATTGCCACCAAGCCCTTGTTCACGCTGTGGTAATCCACATTGGTACAATGATTGCCCATTCCGTTTTAAAACCTGTATGAAATGCAAAAAAGTTGGACATAAATGTTCGCACTGCAGAACGGGCAGAGGAAATAAAATGCGGATTACAGCCACTAGGACAAAGAAGGAAACTTGCACGAACATAAGAAAATATGTACAGGTGAAAATCCTGGATAAAAATATAAAATTGCAATTGGATTCTGGTTCAGACGTTTCCATTATAAATTTACATACATGGAGGAGATTAAATAAACCTACTCTATCAAGAACAAACAGGCTGGCAAGCACAGTTACTGGTGAAAGAATTACATTTGAAGGAGAATTAATCACAAATGTGTCCCTAATGGGAAATACTAAAAAACTCAAACTACTGGTACTGAAGGATTCGAATAATCTTTTTGGTTCAGATTTTATGCAGGCATTTGATTTATGGAAGCTGCCGATAAATGCATTTTGTAAGAAAATAAATAGTCGCGCAACAGAATCGGAAAAACTACAACGAGAATTAAAAAAATCGTTTCCAGAGGTTTTTTTCTGGCGGTCTTGGATGCTGCACTAAAACGACTGCAAAATTCCGTCTAAAAGAAAATGTACTGCCGGTATTTAGAAAAGAAAGGAAAGTACCCTTCGCCTCGATTGAAAAAATAAACGCTGAATTATACCGACTGGTAAAGATGGGTATTTTATCAAAAGTACAACACAGCCAGTGGGCAGCACCCACGGTTTATGTAAAGAAAAAATCTAATGAGATTCGTGTATGTGCAGATTTTTCAACAGGACTGAATACTGCCCTCGCGGACTATCACTACCCACTCCATACCCTGGAGGAAGTGTTTACAAGCTTAAATGGAGGAAGATTTTTTTCAAAAATAGACCTAAGTGAGGCATACCTACAAATACCGGTGGATAAAGATTGTTCTAAGCTGTTATGTATAAACACACATCGTGGTTTATATAAATTCGAAAGATTAGCGTTCGGAGTTAAGGTCGCGCCAGCCATTTTCCAACAAGTAATAGACACAATGCTGGGCGGACTCGATTTCGCAATAGCGTATCTCGATTAACAGCAAAGATATCGAACAACACCAAAAACATGTAAATCAAGTGTTTGCGAGAATCCAAGATTATGGGTTCAAAGTAAAAGAAGAAAAATGTGATTTTTTCCTGGAGGAAATAAAATATCTGGGTCATGTGATCGACAAGGACGGCAGAAGACCAGACCCAGAAAGGGCTACCGCAATAAAAAACATGCCGGCGCCAGAAAACATCATGACATTACAGAGTTTTCTGGGCCTAGCAAATTACTACCAGGCTTTTATCCCAGAAATGCATAATTTGCGTGCTCCATTAAATGAGCTATTAAATAAAGGTAAAGCCTGGGTATGGAACCCTGAATGTCAGGATGCATTTAATAAAATCATAGAAAGACTTACGTCAGAGTTATTTCTAACACATTACAACCCAGAATTGGACATAATCGTAGCTAGCGACGCTAGTTCATATGGTTTAGGAGCATGTATCCTACACAAAATGCCTGATGGAACCCATAAACCCATTGCACATGCATCAAGGACTTTGCTCCCAGCGGAAAAACAGTATTCTCAAATCGAGAAAGAAGCCCTAGCAATAATATTTGCAGTAACAAAGTTTCACCGATACATACATGGTAGACAATTTACCTTACAGACAGACCATAAGCCGCTAATTACAATTTATGGATCTAAAAAAGGCCTACCTGTATATACAGCTAATAGACTACAAAGATGGGGAACTATCTTATTAAACTACAACTTTAAAATGCAACATTTGCATTCAAATAAAATCTATCATGCAGATGGATTGTCGAGATTAGTGCCAAAACAGAGAGAGACTCTAGAAGACACAGTGATTGCGTCTCTTCAAACAGAAGGAGATTTTAAAGAGATTTTGTGCAACGCAGTGAGAGAGCTCCCGGTGACACTATACGAGATAAAAAAAGAAGCTCAAGAGGATGAATTTATCACCAGAACAAAAATGAAATTGGTAGATAAGGATTTACATGCGGCAAAGAGTTTCTTACTCTGTGATGACGTACTCATGCATAACGAAAGGGTGGTCATCCCAGAAAAACTACGAAAGCAAATTCTGAAAGAATTTCATGTTGGCCATCCAGGGATAACCAGGATCGAGGGGTTAATGAGGAGTTTTGTGTACTGGCCAGGTATGGACAATGACATTGAAAAAGCAGTAAAGCTTTGTAAAGGCTGTGCCTTAGCGGCAAAAGCACCGCATATAAAGCATAGCCCATGGCCAAAGACCGACCGTCCATGGGAAAGAATTCACGTGGATTTCGCGGGACCATTGGAAGGATTTTACTACTTAATCGTAGTCGACAGTTTTTCAAAGTGGCCCGAGGTACTACGTTGCAAGAGTCCCACGTCAGAGGTTACGATAAGATTCCTACATGAACTATTTGCCCGTTTTGGGGTAGTGGATTGTTTGGTGAGTGATAATGGGACGCAGTTCACGTCATCAGATTTTGAGGAGTTCTGCGCGACGTTTCAAATCAGACATATAACGACGCCCCCGTATCATCCTAGGTCAAACGGCCAGGCGGAACGCTTCGTAGACACATTAAAAAGAGCATTAAAAAAGGCCGGTGATACTCCTAAGGAGAAGGCTTTACAACAATTCTTACAAGTATATAGAATTACAAAAAACATGAACATAGCATCATCATTATCCCCCGCAGAGATGATGTTTGCACGGAATGTAAATTCCGTGTTTGATAAATTATTACCTAAACATAATAATTATGACCGAATCTCTACGGTACCGAAGAAAAAATACAACCCAGGAGATAGGGTATATTTTAAGATGTTCAAAAACAATGCATCGTTCTGGGAACCCGGTACAATTGAAAAGAGGATCGAATCGATGGTCTATATCATAAAAGGACCACGGTTCTCGCATAAGAGACATCTAAATCAGATCAGAAAAAGACTGTCAGATGACACTGACAGCGCCCCACAAGGAGAAGACGTGATGGACGTGATATATGACACCTTCAACTTACCAGCACCCCAGGTAGTCACACGTAAACGACAACCAAAAAGAAAACGAATGGCTCCGGACTACCTAGAGATAGATCCGAAAAGGAAACGTTATTAAGACTCCTGAGGAGGTAAGGCTTGGAAGGGGGTGTTATGGTGCTGTACCTTCCTACAGAGAACTAATGGACTGGTCTACCTTATAAATACGGGAAGCACGTGACACTTGTTCTCTTCTTCCCAGGCAAACCGGCAATGGCGGTTGAGAGCAACATCTCCTTGTAATATCTTTCTTTCTATTATATAATATATACCTTTGTTCATTTAAACCATGTGTTCCTGTGACATTCATTCAGCCTTACCCATGTCCACAACACTTTTAATGTTTTCTTCGGTTGCTTATTATTTCTTTTAATGTTTTCTTCGTTTAATTATTTCTTTTTGTTTAATGCGACTTCTATGGGAACTAAATAATAAAATCCATATAATTCTCGTTTACTTTGTGTTTTTTTCTTTAGTCCTCACACGCCATGAGTGATTTTTCTAACAAGGGGGGGGGGTAATTGCTGTTGTTTTAAATGAATGGAATTATATTCATCATCATTAAACTACAATAATTATCCTCGAGTGGCTTTTAAATGATGAATCATTAGTAAAAGATAAAATGCATTCTTTGTGAAATTACTTGATGCGGTTTCCAGACAGTTTAAGAAGCTAGTGATGAATGCTGATGCCCATATTGAATTCAAAACAAAACCACGTGTCATACAATCCCTGATCCTATTCACGAGCATTTCTTGTAAACATTATATTTAACTAATAAACAGCGAGAACTTTATAATGTGAAGTTATTTTCAAATCAACATGTAGATATGCATCAATAATCGTGGTCATAACCATGACTAGAAAACCAAACTGAATGAAAATGCGAAGATTGTCTGCAGAATATCAAAGAAAATGCCACATGAGAGAACAGAGAGTTAAAACCATTAAACCAAAATTGCAAAACACAGAGAAACCAGTAAAAACCAGTAAAGAGAACAAATAATATTCAAGGCATCGTGTAATATTAAAAGTATACAATTACAAAGATTAAAAAAAATTATATATATATATATATATATATAAATATTTTACGTGAATATATATATATATATATATACACATATAAGTGAATATATACAAGTATAAGTTATATATATATATATATATATATATATAAATATTTCACGTGAATATATATATAAATACATATAATTTAATATATACAAGTATAAGTTATATATATATATATATATAAATAAATAGTTCACGTGAATATATATATATAAATACATATAAGTGAATATATACAAGTATAAGTTATATATATATATATATATATAAATATTTCACGTGAATATATATATAAATACATATAAGTGAATATATACAAGTATAAGTTATAGATATATATATAAATATTTCACGTGAATATATATATAAATACATATAAGTGAATATATACAAGTATAAGTTATATATATATGTATATATATAAATATTTCACGTGAATATATATATAAATACATATAAGTGAATATATACAAGTATAAGTTATATATATATATATATATATATATATATATAAATATTTCACGTGAATATATATATAAATACATATAAGTGAATATATACAAGTATAAGTTATATATATATATATATATATATAAATATTTCACGTGAATATATATATAAATACATATAAGTGAATATATACAAGTATAAGTTATATATATATATATATATATATATATATATATATATATATATATATATATATATATGCAATGGATAATTCAAATACCAAACTAATGCACAGACAAGATAAACTTGACTTTACCAATTGTCCGTCTAAATATCAGCCTCCCAACAAAAACATTTGTATTTCTAAACAATTTGAGTGTTATTCTTTTTCAAACATTCATTTCCAATATGACAGCTGTTTTATTTTTG
>OY744516.1:5087240-5107240 GCA_963556195.1 Sepiola atlantica | reverse complement strand
GAAAAAAATTATGAGACTTTGAAAGGAAAAGAAATAAGTGCATATTTACTGGAAACACGCATGGGGACTTGCCCTACGTGGTTCTAAATCTATAATAGCCAAGACGACAGGGTGGAAAACTGACTTTACTTTATTATATAGATATAATTAGGAAATAACGGTTTCCGCTAGCGTATAGCATAATTATTTTTGTAGAGTACAGTTCTCTAGGTAACCGGTAATGTGATTGTAAAAAAAGTGAAATAATTGCTATAATTTCTCTTAATGTTAGGCGCCGTAGTGTAGGGAAAACTTCTTAACTCCTGATCACATTTGCAAGTGATTTGGCGATTGGGGTTTGTATCTTAGCAGGGAAACAACTGACACAATATAGAGGCGTGACACGAAAAATCAGCTATATGTGTATGACTATATATATTGTGCGGTAAATGGTCTATTGATGCGTCTAGTGTGGTAAACTGTGTGTTTGTCACCTCCCGTCTTAACCGTTGGATAGCCAGTAGGTGAAAAGGAAGCAAGTATTCTCTACCAGTACACAGTCTCTTTACGGACAAGCCCTACACAATGTCTTCCCATGGCAACACACATACAGTGAGTACCTCACGGTCTCAGGTAGAACTGTGAGGACTCGGAGGTAGTCTGCCCCCAGACGTGCGGCATACAAGGTCCACTGGCGTTTGGACACGTCCTGATGCCAAAGAACAGACTCCCACCTATGTGTTCAATGGCTGGTAGACCCGTAAGCCTAATAAGGCAATCAATCCAGAAGAGGGGAAACTCCGACTACACATCCGGGTAGGTAGAGATCGGCAGCCCTGATAGGCAGTCTACTCTAAGGGAAACAACACTGAAAAAAATTCGGAGTGGCGCCCTGTAGGTAGTCACTTTGACCAAACTCTAGCAAGTTTCTGGCAACTCCTGGACTCTGAGCAATTTCAAGGCGTCTTGACTATGTCTTGTCATTGGATCCAGATTTTTTCTCAGCGAGAGAGTTTGGACGCGACTGTGCAAGTTTTCCTCACTTTAAACTAATTCACACGCAAGTCGTGGCATTGCAGTAGTTGAGGGTCAACTACACAACAAGTTCTGTGGCGATGGAAGATTGGCGACGCATCAGGGGTAGATACACTAGCAGCTGCAGAACGCGAACCCGAACACTATATGGTCGTCTTACTTCTGATCGAAGCAGCAGAGGAAGACGGCAGACTCGTGAGTGACTGAGCAGCTCTCTTTACGAATGTACTGCTCATTTCCATAATATGATCAAGGGGGTAGAAAAGGTGCCCTGAAAATTGCTTGCTTCACCACACCCGGCCCAATTTACCGTACTAGCAGGGATACCCTAATTCAGTGGTCGAAAACCTACACGACAATAAGCGGTGACTTTGCTCACCATGCGTACGCGAAATGTACGTACTGTTTATGACAATCCGAAAGCAAGCAGACCCGGACGACTAGCTAGAGAGTTGGGTCGCTACAATATGTACAAAGTCATGTCTGAAACGTCGTGTGGCTGAGGAGACTGTTCTCATTGCAATTCCAAGCTTTGGAACATCTTGTTTCAATTGAATTGTTTTTCTAGTAATGTCGCTGAAAGCGAGTTTAATAATTAAAATCACAGCTCAATGTTCACTCAGCACACCTTTTCACACAAACGATTTAATACAATAAGCCTTATCGTCATAGGACCATTCAGACTCAAGTTATAAGACTTATAAACCTATTGTGTCACTAATGATTTTTAGTTCTTACTGATTTTTGTTATTATTATTACTACTTAAACAATCCACTCTCCTGTTTCTAATTATCTTTTCTCTGTACTCGTTCATTGTCTTTGATTAAGTGTCACACAAAATCAACTTCATTAACTTTGAGACAGAATCAAGTGATAAACAAGTATCCTAATAATGATTTATCTCCTCAACCAACATTGAAATATCACTTCCTTAAGTGGGACTTGTCTCAAAATTGTTGATGAGTTTACCTATCTTGGAAGTAAAGTTGTAAAGGAAAATTACACAGAGAGTGAACTAAATATGTGAATCAGCACCGAGGCAGCGATAGGTACGTATATAATATGCGCACCGGGACAGAGATAAGTACGTATATAGAAGGCGCAGACAGAAGTGATACTTATGATACAAATATGTCATACTTTTGCCCTAGGCTACAAAAGATGAGTGGTGGGGAAGTGACAGCTTTCGCCGAAGGCAACACGGAGAATGTGGCAACGAGAGAGGGGGCGGTGAAATTGGGCGGCAAGGAAAGAGAAAGGGAGAATGATAAAGAGACGGCTATAGAGAGAGGGAGAGAAATAGAAGTTTGAATATGAAGATGTTGCACACGCTATTTTTCTTCTATTTTGTGTTTTTATGACCCCGAGCAACGCCGGGTAGCCCTGCTAGTATTATATAAAACATGAAATAAGGGGTCAACTCAGAGGACAAAGGTAGCTATACGTTCTTCTGAAGCGGACAGTGTTGGTGAACGTTAACAGGTAGACAGCAGTCCCCATAGGAGACAAATTACTCATTCTTGGAGACTTCAATGCAAGAATTGGTAGTTGAATTTTCTATTAAAATAAAGCACCTCGTAAAGCTGACTTCCCTATCTTAAGGGACCAATGATACACTTATGACAATGCGCTTACCTGTGGGGAAGAAGAGTCAAGCTAAATCAATCAGCACATATGCTCCAACGATGACCAATTCGGATAAGGTGAAGTATAGGTTCTACAAAGAACTCGAATCCCTCCTTACAGCAGTCCCCAAAGGATACAATTTACTAATTCCTGGAGACTTCAGTGTAGGAATTGGTGCGGATTATCACAGCTGGGAAGGAGTATCTGCATTGTTATGATCTCCTGATCAGCAACACTGTGTTTCGTTAGTCTAATAGGACCAAAGCTATCTGGATGCACACAAGGTCTAAACATTGGTATCTCATTTAATATGTCATCACCAGAAAAGTAGACAGGCAGAATGTTCTAATTACAAAGGCCATATGTGGTGCGAAATTCTTGAAGAACCATAGACTTGTTATCTTCAAGCTGAGATCCCGCATTGCAGCCAAGTGGCGGCCTCAGGGGGGAAAGACGGCCAAACACATTAACGCCTCTACACTGAAAGTTGAAGCAAATGCGACTCTCCTTGCGAATAATCACAACAGAATACTTGCTTACCTACACTTTGGTCGTCCCGATATTTAAGACTATATATATAAAGATACATCAGACATATTATACTGATTTAAATTCAATTTCGGAGCAAATTGCTCCGAAATTGACATTAAATCACAGTATGATAACTCTGATCTGAAATCTTATTTATTCATTTGAAATTTTAATACAACTATTTAAAGCTTTAATAAATTGAAAAACTTACAAAAGTTTTTCATAAGAATCAACATCCAAAGCAAAATGAAGCTCAATGTTCACATTGAGCTTACTTTTTACGTTGGGAATTTATTTTCATGAAAAGTTTTTCTGTAAGTTTTTCAATTTCTTTATAATCTTAACATTTGTTGTATCCAGAAAATTAGGCAATTTTGACATGGTAGGATAATACCGAATTCGGTAACTATGAATTGGAGGATCGTAATTGATTCATGCAAGCGATTTACAGTGAAACTATGAATACAATTCGAATTTTTTTCTCATTTTATGTTATAAATCAATAAAGAAGTTAAATCTGTGTAAAAAATACTAAAAATACACTAAAATTAAAAAATCTTGGCAAAGTAGTTAAAATGTCCACAACAGAAATGTCCGAGCATAATTCTCTCTAGAATACGCTGTTTAAATATTAAAAAGGTAAGTTTTTAATTATTTTCTAATCTTAACATTATGCATACCCTATAGATGCTCGAACTGTCGAATTCGTAAAAAGAATGCCATTAAATTGAGTCTCGTTTTTCTGTTGACGTCACAGAAGTTGGTGCTCTGCAGATGAACAAGACGCTTCTAAGGGAAACGTTATGCACTACATATGAACATATATATGAACGTAGTCATTTATGCTTGAAATTATTTAATCTTTTATCTTTTAATTGTTGTGTATTAAAAAAAAAACGATAGTTTTGTTCATGACGTTTTCAAGTGAGACTAAAATTCAAGATGGATGCCCAAATCTGTCTTTGAAAATTAGAAATAAAAACAAAGTTTGAAATATTGATTTTATAAAATACTAATCTGCATAATTTATCTTTTAACGTATATAAAATTCAACTTTGCATGTCTACTCATAGACACAATCGACACTGCATCTTTTCTGTTCTCCATCAGTGAAGAAGAAATCATTATAGACTGGGGCAAGTTATATTTTTGTCTAAATCAAGAGTGCTCGGTTTTAGGGAGATGGATTTTCTGTGTCGTAAGTAAAAAATAAATTTTGTTAAAACTTAACTCAAAGTTAATTTTTGTGTGTAATAAAATTCAAATATGTTTTATATCTTAAGAAATTCCTTTTCTAACCAGTTCACAGACATGAAAACTCAGAATCAAAAAAGTGTAGACTTCTCACACATTGACGTGAAAATCTTTAAATTCACTAATTCATTTATAACTAATAATATACACCACGAAGTCTTTTAAATCGTTCAATTTATTTTCACACCTTTCGTCCACTTTTTGTGAAGTTTGCCGATGTTTGCGGGATAAAAAGAATTAATTAGTAATTTTCTTTTAATTACTAATTAATTCTTTTTATCCCACAAACAAAAAGCCAAAATGTATTAAGAAAAATTAAACATTTTTTATATTTTACTTTTCATAATTTAATTGCCAGTATTTTTTTCTTGACAAAATGTTTTCTTTAATTTTAAACAATTTTCGGACAATTATAAATGCAAGATCATTCTTTTAAATGTTACTTCGCAAATTCATGCAAAGTTTCATTTTTTACAGGGGTAAAATAAATTTACATCGTATTTTGATGTTATAATAACGGTGCACAATAAAATGGCACACATATAAATTGCACCGGTAAAATAACACAGCTGAAAATGGCACAAGTGAATTAATAGGAAAAAAATTCGATATAAAGATTCCCGAGTTCGACAAGACGCATCTGAAGAAGTTCGGAGTTTTCATCGGCCAGACGTTGTTAGAAAAATATCCAAGATGAAAACACTAGTTCGAATAATCCAAATAATGAACTATTTCGTCTGTTATTTTCAAACAAATAAAATCGATTTCTCTAAGATTTTGGGGGGTGGTAACTATGCTCCCCCCTGTAGTGTTAAATAACTGCGAAGACCCCCACCTCCAAATACTAATATATATATATATATATATATATATATATATGAATAAATGTGAAATTTTTCTTATTAATCATTCTAATATTACAATCAAAAAAGGTTACTTTAATTTAAATAATCAATACACTATGTTAATTTGAAATACTCTATTTATAGTCAAGCAAAGTCGCAAACAAAATCTTTTCTTTACCTAATTTGCATAATTATATTTTTAAACAGTTTAAAATAAATAATTGTTTGCTAATATTCGATTATAATTTGATTTCCCTATTTGCTTATATATATATATATATATATATATATATATATATATATATATATATATATATATATATATATATATGGAATAGTTTTTGTGGTATTACCAGTAATTAATTTAAGTGATAATAACAAAAAATGACAAAAAGAATGAAACCATGTACATTACTTATACAAGGGAAATAATTTATTTTGACAAATTATTATTTTTAATTCTCCCTGCCGTATCCATAATAATCGACAAGCCAAACAAGTTGTTTGTTTGTTAACTTAGCTAATTATATACTTTCGTAGATTTTACATTTTCCATGAAATATATTTTCACTATTCTGTCCAAATTACGACAAGATAGACTCATAGTATAATTGTAGATTAACATCCTCTGTTAAATCACCCCACCTTCTACAAAACAAAAAGATGAATTCTTCTTTTTTATGTGATTCCGTATAAACGATTTTAAAAAACTTGGCAGAAAGACGAAAGAAAAACGATTCTTTTAGAATTTAAAGTGGGGATCAGTTTCGTATATACATTAAATTTAAAATTATCCCTTCATTTCCGGACCATTCTAGCATTTCAGCTAAATTCTTTTTTTTGCTATTTGAACTAAATCAGCTACGTTTTTTGGGGGGTGGGTGGTGTGGGGCTACTTTACGTGTGATTTTGCGAACTGGCCACTGGTACTTAGGGTTAGTGGTTAAACAAATTTTATTAATTCCCCTAAAAAGTTGGAATGGCCAAGAGATGTGGGATCATTTTACATTAAATATATATGAAACTGATCCCCCACTCTAAATTCTTGTCTTTCTATTTTTCACAGTGTTCACTCTCAACACGTAATCGCCTAAAAAAGCAGAATTTCACTTTTTTAGGAGGGGGTTAGTGAAGGCTGTTCATCTACAAATATACACATACGTTATTTCTTTAAACTTATATTTTTTAACTCTACATCCCTTTTTTAATTTTGATTTTAAGCAATTGATTTGTTTAGTTATGTTTACCTTTTCCTTGAAAATTAAATAAATAACTTCTTTAAGATTGGCTAATTAAATATCTTATTTTTAAGTCATGAATAAAAATATTAAAAGTGTGTGCATTATTGTAGATTGATACCCTCAGTCTCCAAAATGAGATTCTACTTTTTAGGCGATTACCTATGAATATCCTGAAAATCTGATGATGATGGTGATGATGATAACTTTAACATTTGTCATGAAAATAAGAAAAAACTCCCCTTTAATCTTTCTAAATATAAAAAAAATGTTTTTCTTATTCATTAAGTATTCTTTCTGTCTTTAATAATAAAGGCGAAAAGCACAAACTATTTTGAATTACTCAGTAATATGAAATTGTTTTATTTGACCAATCGATGTTCCAGTCTTCCATATATTCATTTCATTATATAATCTGTTTTTAATGATAAATTAATTTTATTTTTTATGCTGAAACTAAATCGAATTCCTCGACTAATAAATAAAATTTGACTATGTTTATGCACAGTAAATTTCCCCAACATTGGAATATATTACTATGACAATCATATTTTTGTTGTTTTTCTCTAAATTACCAAAATCTCAAATGGAATCATTTTTTCATGTAAAGAAAACTACTTTCTCAGTAATTGTTGCACAGTGGTATGTTTTGCTAATATATATATATATATATATATATATATATATATATATATATATATATATATATATATATATATGATACCTTTTAAATAAGCAGGCATACTAGGCGTAAAGCGATGTTCCTGCATCGGCAGTCGTACACTACCTCGCTCAGCTTTCTATATATGTCAGCTTTATTTGACATCATATTTGTATAAATTCCCTTATTTCCCATATTAATTAATGTTGACATGGGGGGGTTGAATATCAGGCTGCAAAGCCAATGGTGACATTGTAATTGTGTTCGAATTTTTCGACCGGAAGTAAGTGGTATCTCGCACACTGATGATTTTATGAGCATGGGACACTAGTGTTTTTAGGTAATAATAATTAATATTTAATATGTATATATATATATATATATATAAATTATTATTACCTAAAAACACTAGTGTCCCATGCTCATGTATATATATATATATATATATATATATATATATATATATATATATATATATATATATATATATATATATATAGTGTGTTATAATGAAATAAATTCTATGAGGAAATTCAGGTATGAGTGCTCAATGTAATAAACAGAGCAAGAATAAAATAAAATATAGTAACACGAAATTACATAATCATCGATGCAATAATTTATTTCAACCTTGTGGTATAGTCAAGCATCCAAGTGAGATGATTACATTTTCGAAAATGAGAAAAGAGGAATTCACACTCGACAATTCAAATATAAGTAGAGAGGGAGAGAGAGAGACAGAGAGAGAGAGATAGAGAGAGAGTGACAACATATCTAATACATATTTAGAGAGAGGGAAATTTGAAGCATACTTAATCTAATGGGGGGAATTACATGATTAATGACAGAAGGCAACATAGAGAAGGAAGAAAAAGCCATATATATATATATATATATATATATATATATATTTATACACACAGACAAATAGTGTGAGAGAGAATGTGTGATATTTACACTATATAATTCAGATAACTATAATAATAAAATATCATAGAGTAGTTTTCATAACCCTTCAGTGAAGTAAATCATAATAGTAGTAATAATAATAATAATAATAATAATAATAATAATAATATGCAACCAAATATAATTATTATTTTTCCTATCTATTTTGATGAAGCATGTCTTAATATATATGTTAGTTTATGAATTTCTGAATGAAATCACAGTAAAATAAGTATTGGTAGTGGTTGTAAAATCTCAAACAAGAGGAGGTGTCGATGGTAAAAGAGTTGCCTCCCGTGATAAAACAACTCAATAACGAGACACTAAAATGTCAGGGAATGACCTCCTAAAAGAACATAAAAATGTTCTCTGAGTTAAACAATGAACTTCTACTAACGAGGTAACAAATGTAAACGGTGTGTGACATCACTATATCATTATGTGCTCTATTGTTATCACAAATAAATCATTTCATCAACTTAATGAACAAGTAGTTGCGTTTTTCATTTTCGAGGGAGAAATAGAGAGATTACTAGTGAATATATTTGTTTATAACGTGAGGAGAGGAATTATTGACTTTACTTGAACGGATAAACCGCTGGTCTCTACTTAACTACATCACTATACAAGGACATCTCATCTAATTAGATATAAATGTCACCGCTATATTTTAACATAAATAACAAGGCATTGTATAACACGCAAGTTCAGTTGCTGTTTATTGTTTGGCGATATATATATATATATATATATATATATATATATATATATATATATATATATATATATATATATATAGTTTTCAGGTTTCAATATTTTTGATAGGATTCCGAATCAGAGAGCTCTATGTCCGTTCAAACAGAGCATGAATACGTTATGAGGTTTAAAAAGACTAAATGTACATTCGGATTGTACACATTATAAGTTATTTCGACCTTGACTAGGTCTCCTCGGATGTGTTTCCAATCACGAATATATATATTGTTTTGATTTAGAAATAAGGATTAGTATATTCATAACAGTTTGTGATTCACTGCAGAAAACATAGAACTATTTTGAATCTTGTTTTAATTTTTAAATGTTATTTGGGTAAAATGCTATATCTATCGATTAGTCATGATAAAAAAACTAATTTTCAATTCTTAATCTCTTCTTCTTCTTCTTCTAGAATCTGATCCTCACAAGAGGAACCACGTGAAGGTTGCACAGATCCATAAGTGAAAGCGGTGCTATTGAACCGTCTGGATTTGACCTTGCTACACGCAGGTCGTCAGTTCGGGTGCCCACTTACGTTATCGCTGAAACTGATCGTTACGAAAATTTAAAAATAAACGCTTCTCTAAACCGAAATTTTACAAGCGTTTTCAAAAGTCTTTCTTGAAGCATTTCGAAGCCTTTAACAATATAAAGTCTTTAAACTCTCAGTTCTTTTTTGATACAATGTTACTCGCTTCTCTTTACCGCGTGGGCCGACGTGGGTGGGATATTTCTTTTAACGAGATACATTTCTGGGTGGGGTCTATGCATGTGGTCGTATCTCTTACAAGGCAGCCCATCGATCATACGATGCTACACACTTCATACGAACTTTTTGTTTACTCTTTTTAACACAATACACGTGTGTGTACGCGGATGTCTCAAAACTCTCTTTTAACACAATAGTTCATAATTTACCTGTTACTTTTCACAATCTCCTTCGTTCTCCAGTTTTAGTCCGGCCGTAATATTTTTCGTCGTCTAACGTTGTGTTGTGATTTTTTCTATTAATTTTTTCTTTGATTTTCCTACCTTCTTTTGTCGTCTTAGTCGCCGTGTAGATTTCTTCATTGTCTAGTGTGGAAAATCTGCTCTCTCTGGAAAACGCTTTTTTATGACAAATAAACAATTCAGAGGACAACAATTGAGAGGGTTATGAAAGGTCGTTTATTGATCCCTTCTTTCCTTATAACGCCTAGGACAGAGTCGCCGTTTTCCAGTTGTTTCGCTTTCGATTTTTGACTTAACTATTCTTCTGACTAGCTGAGAGAGACATAGATGGAATGGCTTATGCCCGTCTCATTCGAGACCCAAACTTACAATTTTAGACCATTATCTTTGGACGTCCACTCGCTTCGTGGACTGATCTTTTGGAATCTTCTTGCTTCAAATTCCATAGCGGACTGATCTCGACTCTCGTCTCGACAACAAGTCACATACCCTTTGATTCGTCACCCAATCACACAAACGCATTCACTCACGCTCTGTGTTTGACCACCTTGACCCAAAATCTGTCATGTTGGCTAATTTTTTATGATTCTGAGATTAAAGCATTTAACAAAATACTGGGTCATACTAACCTGCATTTACGTTCTCAAACTAATCCCGGCCACCATTCGTACTAGCTCACTTACACCTTTTCAGAAATACAGGGCCGTTCATAATCCAACATGTATACCCCTCACAGGTTTTATTAAATTCCTGTTTTTATTATCTTCACTGATATTATTTGCTCGTTTGTAAGAGCGGTGTCTTGCAGGGAATCCAGCAATTATTATATTGGTTGTTCTTGTCGATTGTTCGGGGCGGGGGGATGGACGGTAGCGTATAGACAACATTTCTCTTTTGATATACCAGATCTTTGGAGAAATGGTAATCTTTCTGGTACAGTTTGCGTAGCATCTAAGTGCAGATAGTAATCTAGCAATTCAACATTAGATATCTCTCCATTTGCTCCCTGAAAACTTCCAGGTCTGTTTATATATCGGAATCAACAGAGGTGGGGGGCGGTGGCGACAGGCTATTGACGAGGCTGTGGAATAAAGTTTAGGGGATTCAGCTGCCAGCGGGATGGGGGTTGCAGGAGAGAGAGGCATTTAACTAGTAAACATCTTCATCACAAATTAAAAGTAAAGTCGCATGCATCAGGATCGTGTGATTGTTTTCACCGCCTCGATTCTGTTGTTATTATTCCTCATTTATTTGTAGAATCAAGTATTTACGGGAGCGACATGTGAAGGTTGCCAACATCCATAAGTGAAAGTGGTGCCATGGAATCGACAGGATTTGATCTTGGCACGCTAAGGTCGTCATTCGACATCGGTATTCACTTCAACACCGTCACCCCCACCCTTCTTTCAGGGGTTCGTGTTCACCTCTCAGAATGTACATTCTATTGAGAAAGCCTCGAGTCACAGACAAAAAATAAATCGCATCGCCAACAATTCGTTCTCATAATAGATACGTGTTTTATGCGTCGTTGTAAACTTTGTTGATTCAGTGGATTTTCATACTTTTCACCGAGGATACGTTCTCCGCACTCAATCCGACAGAGAAGGGACTATTCTGGCAGTATCAGACTCTTCTTTCATGGGATGAGGTATGGTCCAGTTCAGTCCTTGGAGATGCAACCTCACAGGCAGTAACTCCTTTTATTGAGGAAGGGTTGGTTTATTACCGATCACCTAGGTCGTCCCTTGGGTATTTGTGTACTCACCTACAGTGCCCCCCCCCACATCGATGGCTATCTTCACTTTCTGGCCTTGTACATTGGTGGTAAGATAGTACATTTAAAACAAAGTTCACAAATATGAAGACCCAACTCAATTATAATATTTCGTATAAATTGAATGCATTCAATATGCCCTAAGGAATGAGACAATGTCAATCAAAGTCCTTCGGTACTATTCCTTGATATAAACATTTAAAATGTGATGAAAATATATTAGTAAGTAAATTACGATTAATATTTTTTAAGCGCCAGATAGTAAGTGGAATGGTTGATAGGGTGCGTGATGGTTTATGACGAGGGCAATGGATCGACAAATCGAGTTCAAATGCATTCGGATCTTATATATATATATATATATATATATATATATATATATATATATATATATATATAAGATCAATCTGCATTTGTACTCGATTTGTATATATATATATATATATATAAATATATATATATATGATAATTTTATTTACACAGACATGTACAAAATCTGCGACACTGGCATGTCGATGTTATCGATCAACAGTTACTATAAACTGAGATCTCATCAGGCAGAGTTAGAATCCGATCTTAACCTCAGATCATATTTGGAGAGAATGAAGTCTTCATTGAATGAAGGCTTCATTCTCTCCAAATATGATCTGAGGTTAAGATCGGATTCTAACTCTGCCTGATTAGATCTCAGTTTATAGTAACTGTTGATCGATAACATCGACATGCCAGTGTCGCAGATTTTGTACATGTCTGTGTAAATAAAATTATCATATATAAAGCTCTATTTTGATATTGAGCACTTTTTATAAACCCGGTTAAAATTCTCTGGATTACCACCCTGTGGATATTTTTCACCTGGATTATTACCATTATTATATATATATATATATATATATATATATATATATATATATATATATATATATATATATATATATGCGTGTGTGTGTGTGTGAATATATATACTAATGTTTCACCACTTATCAATACCAAACTCCCGAGGATAAGAGCTAATGATATGGATAGATTAATAGTTGAATGATGATGAATACTATGAGGGGATTGAAAGTCTCCACATATAACCTTCTAGAAACAATAGTCAACCTAGAAAACAGCAATTCTCCCCCCTTTGTCAGCAACATCGCCGAAAAAAACAGAGGGGACGCGAGCGTTACGAGGCTGCCAAAAGTAAACGCAAGGTCCAGTATATTCACATGGTCTATTACGTTGGAAAAGATATTAACCCCTACGTTTCCTCCATTTAGAGGGGAAATATAACAAAGCATGTTACACGAATCGTGTTCAATTATTGTGTTCACTTAGTGTGTGTTTCGGCATTAAATAACTGAAAGGGTTGATATGCCGTTAGATGGGCGAACCAAAATAAATAGTTTATTTTCGACCCGGAAGTTTATTGTCAAAACAGATTTCAAAAACTAGATCTATTAGCTAATTTGTTAAGAGAGTATATCTATTTATATCTTCTGCAGTCGGTTAAACGCACTAGGGGGAGTGCACTCTGATCAACATCAAATGCCTGAGAAGCTCCGTCGCATTCCTCTGAGGCGATTAGCAAGAAATGGAACCCTCAGCCCGACAACAACAAATCCACTGACTGATTTAATATCAAGGAAGGATCCCCGACTTCTAATAGAGTAATATATTTTTTAAATAAGTTGCCAGGTCAGATTAAGAACAGGAAAAGCAAATCATATTTTATGATAGATTTAGAAAGGGTTGATATGCCGTAAGATGTACAAACCAAATAAGCAAAAACAGTCCTAGTACTTTCTAAACAAAATTGATTGGGGGAGGGGGAGTGGAGAGAGAAGATAACATTGGCTTGTAATCATGTTGATTTTGAAATTGGCTGTTAATAAAAATTTTCAATAAATCTCATTAGTTTCTTCGTGTATGTGGTAGACACACGCACATGCATACATACATACATACAGACAGACAGACACACGCACATACATATATACATACATACATATACACATACATACAGACAGACACATGCACATACATACACACATACATACATACACACATACATACATACATACAGACACATGCACATACATACACACATGCATACATACATACACACATACATACATACATACATACACACATACATACATACATACAGACAGACAGACATACAGACAGACAGACACATGCACATACATACACACATACATACAGACAGACACACGCACATACATACACACATTCATGTATACATACATATATACATACATACATACACACACATTTATGCATATCTGCATACATGTATACGTGTGTGACTATGCAGCTTTTGGGTTGGTTCCAATCATTCAGTAATTACACATCGATATATTTGTTGGTTTCGCTCCAAATCAATCAAAAATATTGCCTTACGGTGAGATCGTTCGTTATTAGATTCAAAACGAGGTTGATATTCTTGTAGCGATCACTTCATATAAACAAACGGAAGGGCGAAATAGCAGACAGGTAGGTCAGCGTCGCGAGAAGTACTACTCTGATGAAAAGCGACAAAAAAACAGTGCAGAACACACACGCACACACACACACACACACACACACACACACACACACACACACACACACACACACACGGTCACAGATTTCGAATCTGCCTTCATCTAGCCACAATGATGAGCACCTATTTACATGCCTCCCCACGAGGGTAAATTCAGACACAAGATCTGTTTTTATGCAGGGTATATGAGGAATCCCTCAAAACGGGGCACCCCGGATGGGACAAAAATAAAAATTTACCCGAGTCAAGAAAGAATTCATCTCGTCCATCCGAACACAGAACATATACTACACTTTAATCCCCGCCCGAAGGCCAAGATGAAACACGTGTTTGGGAATAACAACCCTTTACACATATACACGTTCCCCTACGGGAAATGATGGTACCCACTTAACGTAACATCAATAAATTCTCTTTTATTAACAGAATTGCGTACTTTCGGTTATCAGTATCGTAAAAATGCAAATAAATAAGTAGTTTTATTTAAATACGATATAATTTCTCCCCCCTCCGTAGTAGCAGTTTTGTTAGCTCGGTAGGTAGAACACCGGACGCCGATCACCGACGAAAATATTATTTGTCAAATTTTATTTGTTTAATCTTTTTATAGAAAAATTTATATGACTCTTTGTTATTATAAACCGATAATATCCCTCTCATCTCGCACATCGTTCCCGTTATCTGGATGACTGTTGGGCTGCCAAAGATGACTTGGCAACCAGCTTTCTCCGCCCCTCCCGATGTTCTGCTACTCAGCACCAGCTCGGCCCACTCTCGGATGTTGTCCTCCCACCTCTTTATTTGTCTTACCCCCCTTTATCCCTGTACAGTTGCTCATAAAATTGTCTTTGGAAATCTGATGATCGCTTGACATTCATTTTTTTCTTTTTTAGAGTGATCAGTAGATTCTCACATTGCGCGACTGCTTGTATGAGTCTGTTCCTCACCTCATCATTTGTAATGTGGTTCCTGTATGAGATGTTGAGACTCTTTCGAAAGCATCACATCTCTATGTTCATAGTCTTTCTCTCTGCTTCACAGTTCGGGCCCACGACACACCCATACAATAATATTGAGATGAATAGGCTAGTGGTTCGTGCACCAGCCTAGATGTTGCAACAATATTTCATGCATAGGCTACTGGTGGCTTTATAGATATATAAAATCCTGTCAAGTGGGAGAAGTTTACTAGCGCGGTAGAGGAAAACCACCGTTTTTGCAGCAGACGTGGCAGCACGTATTTATTTCAATTCATGTTGCCAATAAATGTTAAGCCGACCAGGTTGAACGTTGGACTTTCGCGAAGGGTACAATCAGCCGTGGCAATTGGTGGTTAGAAAGGTTTCTTATAATTGTTAAAAGAAAGGAGCTTTGTTTTGATAGCATTAAATGTAACTATCCATTTTTGAAAATGAGCCTTGTCTTGGTAGCATTAAATATAACTATCCATTTTTGAAAATGAGATTTGTCTTGGTAGCATTAAATATAACTATCCATTTTTGAAAATGAGATTTGTCTTGGTAGCATTAAATATAACTATCCATTTTTGAAAATGAGATTTGTCTTGGTAGCATTAAATATAACTATCCATTTTTGAAAATGAGATTTGTCTTGGTAGCATTAAATATAACTATCCATTTTTGAAAATGAGATTTGTCTTGGTAGCATTAAATGTAACCATCCATTTTTGAAAATGAGATTTGTCTTGGTAGCATTAAATGTAACCATCCATTTTTGAAAATGAGATTTGTCTTGGTAGCATTAAATGTAACCATCCATTTTTGAAAATGAGATTTGTCTTGGTAGCATTAAATGTAACCATCCATAGTATATATATATATATATATATATATATATATATATATATATATATATATATATATATATAATACTCCTAAGAAATACGAAAAAACATTGCTGACGCTGTACGGGAAGAATATAAAACAACCATTTCATAGTTTATAATAAAGAAACTTTCAAGCTTTTCATTACTTCCGGTGATTGAATTTGTCACCGTGTTTCTTTCCAAATGATGCTGTTTTTAACAAATAATTGACTACTCTCATTCTATCATTATAAAAACGGAGCTAATAGGTTACCTCCTTGTCGATTTTGTTGATAAATCTCTTGTCTATTGTGTTAATAAATTATATCTTTATCTTCGAAAATAACCCAAGTTGATTAGAATAATCAGCAAGCACTTATTTTCAGCAAAAAAAGCCTTTATTCGTTTTCTTCTTAAATAGTCCTCAGGCGAACAGAAAGCATTTCCAAGACTGTAAAACGTAGAAAAACGTAAAAAAAATGTAAAAAAACGTAAAAAAACGTAGAAAAACGTAAAAAAACGTAAAAAAACACCCTTTTCACAAGTGCTGTCATACCTAAACTTCAACAAGTGTGCTCATAATATAAGCGCAGTATAGACCGCAAAAATCATTTGTTTTCAAGACATTTTCTGCGTTATAATTTCAATACACATGTCACTCATATCTTAATTGCATCTACAATTCAGCTAGTTTTTGCTTCATTCTGTGAACAAGAACAAGCAAATAATTTCATTATACACGTTTCGGTATGAGAACATTCAGTCGATATATAGAAACGTAGCGGGTAGAGCACATGAAAAAGCAGCATTAATTGGATTTAACATATAAAACTATTGCTATAATATGTCACCGTCGTCGGGGATTCGGCTACGAAATAGAGCTTAAAAGAAAGAAAATATGAACGAATATGTTATTTGCATTATTGGTTGATTAGGTGAGACGAAAGTCACTACTTCACACACTTGTCGAAACGTTGACCGTCACGTTAAAAAATCCTGGATCACAAGAGCAGGGATCGATGACCAGGGCAATATGAAAAGTCTTCCCATCCCGAAACCCCTTGAAGACAAGAGTTTAAAGACATCGGAGATGTTGGTTGGGTCAATGGTTGGGCGCTGGTTACCATTGTAGTTTGAGTGGACCAGCCATTCGCTCCAGTAGGTATTATGCGATTGAGAAGGGAGAATTGGGTCCGGAAATCGATGAACCTTTTTATACGGACAATTCGCATGTGTAAATGGCTGGCCAGATCATTGACGATTCGAGGAACAGGAGGAACATGTTTGATTGTTGGGTTGGAATGGGAATGTAAGGGTTTCTAGAAAACGCCAGCTTTTGTCCTGTCATACCAATGACCTATCTTATATATATATATATATATATATAAATATATATATATATATATATATATATATATATATATATATATATATATATATATATATATACGAAGGACCTATCTTATATATATATATATATATACATATATATATATGTATATGTATGTATATATATATATAAATAAATAAATATATACATATATATATAGAGAGAGAAACATATATATAGCAATATATATATAATATATATATCTACATTGCTATATATATTTATATATATATATATATGTATATATTTATTTATTTATATATATACATACATATACATATATATATATATATATATATATATATATAAAGGACCTATATATATACATATATGTATATGTGTATATATATATAAATACATATATATATATATATATATATATATATATATATATATATATATATATATATATATATATATATATATAACAAGCAGGGCTACCCGGCGTTGCTCGAGACCAGAAAAAATAGAAGAGGTTAAAAAGTTTGTGTAACATCTTTATACTAAAACTCCTATTTCTTTACCTCTCTGAATCTGTCTCTCTATCTTTCTCTCTTTCCCCATTCCCCGTTTTCCAGATCCTTATCCCCCCACTCGTTTTCCACCTCCGTCTAGCCCATTTTGCTCTCTTGTTTTAATGTACGGAAGATAATCATGTCAGCTTTTAGTTTTAAAGTTATTGCTCCGGGAAACACCGAGTTTCCACGCCTCCACTCTCTTCCTTCATAATATAATAACATTTGTATTTGTTTTAAAAGTATTCCCGGACAACGCCGAGTTTATTATTTCACCTGCCCCCGTAATAGTATAACAACACATGTATCTATTTTAGTGTATTCCCGAGCTACGCTAAGTTTCGTGTCTAGTATACAACACTATAACAAAACATATTGATATTTTCACTAACATGCAACGCGGCGTTTAAACATATCAAACCTGACTAAAATATCTATCACTTTGGATTAACTTATACCACTTACCTTCGATAACCACGATTAACTTATACCACTTACCAAATGCAATACTCTTTTCCTTCGACAACTACAAGAAACCTCTTCAACCACCGATTGTCTTGACAAATAACACTCTACCTGCGAGTCCAACGTTCAAACCCATCGGCCAAACATTCACAGGTAGCATGTATTGGAGCAAATATAAAGGATACATGCCAAGGCTGCTGCAAAGAAGGTGGGCTCCCCCTAACGTGCTAGAACATTTTTCAAACCTGACATTATCTTATATCTTTACAAAACCACCATCCGCTTTTGCATGGTGTACTGTTGTCACAGCTGGACTGGTGCATCATCCACTAGTCTTTCTTTCTTAGACAATGCCCCAAAAAGAATCGCAAATCTAATAGGTCCCTCACTATCAACCAAGCTTCAGCCCCTATCCGATTGTCGCAATGCTGCAACCTTGTGCTTGTTTTACAAGTACTACGATGAAATGTGATCCGATGAACTTGCTGCTCTAGCCCCCCCCTCGACTAAATACACTCGACCAACCCGACAATCAGCTAAATTATATCCATTCACTATGGAGGTCCCCAGATACTTGAGAGCCTTCTACTCGAATAGCTTATTTCTTCGTGCTGCCGGCCTCTAGAACGCCCTCCTTGCTCCCTGTTTCCCCGATTGTACCTACATGCACAAATTTAAAACTAATGTGAACAAGCACATCGCTGCACAGCTCTCAACTTATGGGGACCCCCAAAACTTTCACGCTAATTCTCAGTAGCCCCTTACGTCTTCACTGGCAGCGGTTGGTGTGCTGTCTAAAGAAACCTGCTCTATCTAGGGTATTGAGCATTTTTGCCATAAGCTATACCACTTACCAAATGTAATACTGCATTATTACTATTATGACTCCCAGGCAACCGTGACGTTTTAAATTTAATACGTTATCATTACTTTTATTGTTCCAGAGCAGTATATAAAACCACTGAAGCTCTTTCTCTCGAGCAACGTGACGTGTAAGCAAACCTGCTCTATTCAGAGTATTGAGCACTTCTGCCGTAATATATCCCACTTACCAAATGTAATAATACAGTATTACTATTATAGCTTTCAGACAACGCCGTGTACCTTTATTTGCATACAAAAGTATGAAAAAAAGACAGTCAATTTCTTTTATGGAGCAATGCGGCATGTAAACATACCTGCTCTATGTAGGATAATGAACACTTTTAGATTAACATGTACAACTTATAAAATGTAATACTATTTTATTAAATCATTGTCTCCGGGAAACATGTCTAGTATGATACACTGAAATGAAGCACTTTAAACATTGTAGATGAAACGCGGACGCCTCTGTGTAGCTTAATTGCCATAAATATATTTTCATAACTTACTACCTCTCTCTATACCCGTATTGAGCACTGTTGAAATAAATAGTGAAAATCGATACATAATGTATTATACCTCCTTATAATATTATATGTAGATACATGAAATAATAATAATGATAATAATAATCATATATATATATTTATGTATGATTATTATTATTAATATCTCGATTAGTTGGGAGTTATATATTTTATATATATATATATATATATATATATATATATATTATATATAAATGTGTTAAAATAAATATAAATAATAAAAAAAATCCAAATAATATTATA
>OY744516.1:5074740-5082240 GCA_963556195.1 Sepiola atlantica | reverse complement strand
CAAGTATAAAAAACGACAGACTAAATAAAACGTTAAAAAAGTGAAAGTATTAATATTACCGAGCAATGCCAGACCGGGCTAGCTAGTTGTGTATAGTTGTAAGTGTTCTGTTCTCTGCTTGAATCACCATTTCTGCTAAGGAACACCAAGAGTTTATGTTGGCAGCTTTCTCTAGGTCTACAGATCTACATCCTTGATTGGAGGTCGATTTTCCCAGAAAAGATTTTATTGTTTCAAATAGTTATTTCATGCCTTTAATCTTATAGAATTGTATTCGGGTGCGAATGAGATTTCTATATTAAATCCGAGTGTGTTTTAACTCTATAATTATTTTCACATGGATATTTCCGTGGAGGTTCTTGCTTAAGAACAGAGGAATGAGTTAATCTGGTGTGGCCTATACGTGGTCGGGTCAGTGTGGTCTCTTATCGTATGGGTTAGGATTAGGCATAAGTACCCCCACGACGTAAATTCACTAGACCAACCCGACAATCTGCCAACTCCCATCCATACACTGCGGAGGCCCCCAGACCTCGAAGAGCTTTCTACTCCAAAAGTTTTCCTGGACCCTGTAACTCCCTCCCTGCGACCTGTTTTTCTGACGTTACTGACATGAAGAAATTTAAAACTAATGTAAACAGACCTATCGCTGCGCAGCTCCCAATTTAGGTTGACCCCCCCCCCCCTTCCCCCAAACAAACCTACACCTTAATTCTCAGTAACTCCTTACGTCTACAGGGGCGGCCTGCCTTGTTTGGTGTGAACTATGTTAAAAAAAAAAAAACTACAACTACTACCGACGTGATTGTCTGTTTGGCTTTCTTATCACAAGTCCCCTCTTTTTTTTTTCTCTTCTTGTTTCTGTTCATGGGCCGTTGGGGAACGTATTTAGTTATTGTTTTATGCTGTAGTTCCCCATATCTATATTACTATGATACACTTTTCTTCATGTTTTCTAAAATGAAGGCTTATATTTGACAGGGCTTTTTTGTGGGTATTTTATTTTCATCTCGTATTTCTTTCCATTTCTTTGTCATTAGTTGCCCGATTTTAGTTTTTAGGTTCATATATGGTATATTTGAGAGGTTTTGATGCGTACCATGTTCAGTGCAGGTTTAAGTATTGAATCGGCTTAATTGCTTCTCCGGATTTCTATATGACTCACGATGCACATTTTGACTATTCTACATGCTTCGTATTTTGAAAAGAAAAAAACGCTATACTTTGTATTATTGTGATTATTCGGACTACTGTTCTCATCTCGAATGTTATTCTCACAACGTTTCGGCCGATGTAACCCCCAATTTTCTTTAGTAAGAATCCACGGCGCAACGAATAAAAGCGTTAAGTAGCAATCAGTTCTAAGTGACAGTCTTCTGGAGGTTGAAGGTTCAATCCTGATTGCAGGCGATACTAAGAATACAATTACGAGTTACTTATGACTAATGGAACATGCGAAGGCTTCCGTTCGAAATTCCGTACAGATTCCTGGATTTGACATAAAAATTCCCGAGTTCGATAAGACACACCTGAAGCAGTTCGGAGGTTACATCGGCCGAAAATTTGTGAGAATAACATCCAAGATGAGAGCAGTAGTTCGAATTATAAAAATAATACAAGTTATCAATCCTTATATAAAAAGAAAATCCGGGACATTATTATCTAGTTATTATACATCTGTGTTCCTATTTTGAATATCGTTGTTGTTGGTGGTGGTGGTGTTGTTGTTGTTGGTGGTGTTGTTGTTGGTGGTGGTGTTGTTGTTGTTGGTGGTGTTGTTGTTGTTGTTGGTGGTGGTGTTCTTATTGTTGTTGTGTTGTTGTTGTTGGTGTTGGTGTTGTTGTTGGTGGTGTTGTTGTTGTTGGTGGTGTTGTTGTTGTTGTTGGTGGTGGTGGTGTTCTTATTGTTGTTGTGTTGTTGTTGTTGGTGTTGTTGTTGGTGGTGTTGTTGTTGTTGTTGGTGTTGTTGTTGTTGTTGTTGGTGGTGGTGGTGTTCTTATTGTTGTTGTGTTGTTGTTGTTGGTGTTGTTGTTGTTGGTGGTGTTGTTGTTGTTGGTGTTGTTGTTGTTGTTGTTGGTGGTGGTGGTGTTCTTATTGTTGTTGTGTTGTTGTTGTTGGTGTTGTTGTTGGTGGTGGTGTTGTTGTTGTTGTTGTTGTTGTTGTTGTTGTTGTTGTTGTTGGTGGTGGTGTTCTTATTGTTGTTGTGTTGTTGTTGTTGGTGTTGTTGTTGTTGTTGTTGTTGTTGGTGGTGTTCTTATTGTTGTTGTGTTGTTGTTGGTGGTGGTGGTGGTGTTGTTGTTGGTGGTGGTGTTGTTGTTGTTGTTGGTGGTGGTGTTCTTATTGTTGTTGTGTTGTTGTTGTTGGTGTTGTTGTTGGTGGTGGTGTTGTTGTTGTTGGTGGTGTTGTTGTTGTTGTTGTTGGTGGTGTTCTTATTGTTGTTGTGTTGTTGTTGTTGGTGTTGTTGTTGGTGGTGTTGTTGTTGTTGTTGGTGTTGTTGTTGCTGTTGGTGGTGGTGGTGTTCTTATTGTTGTTGTGTTGTTGTTGTTGGTGGTGGTGGTGTTGTTGTTGGTGGTGATGGTGTTCTTATTGTTGTTGTTGTTGTTGTTGTTGTTGGTGGTGGTGGTGGTGGTCGTCGTCGTCGTCGTGGTTGTTGTGGTTTTTCTATTGTTGTTGTTGTTGTTGTTAAGCGAATCGGAGTTCTGTACGAAGATCGTGCCTCAAGAGTGTCTGGTCTGCATGAAGTCCCCCACATAGCAATTATCTATACTTGCAAGATTGCATTTAAAAAGAAAATTCGAGACATTATGGTCTAGTTATTATGTAAAAT
The DNA here is from genome assembly GCA_963556195.1 of Sepiola atlantica. NCBI lineage: Eukaryota > Metazoa > Mollusca > Cephalopoda > Sepiida > Sepiolidae > Sepiola > Sepiola atlantica. The sequence goes on along the minus strand of OY744516.1, from coordinate 5,079,414 downwards.
AATGAATCGTGGACGTCGAGAAAGAAAGAAAGCGACTTGATAACATTTAAAAAGACGAAGGTTCCGCAGTGCAAGCGACACTTGAAAGACGGCGGTTTCAGAAATGCGAAGAGCCTGAGCGCTTGGTGATCGGAGTATCGAAATACCGGAAGAATGAATGGTTTACCGATGTTTATGGCACCGATGAAGCTTTATTGGCTATGGTACCCAGGCCCGTCTTGCTGTTAGGCTTTCGTGTCCGTTGATAAGCAATTGGTAATTGTAGGTGGGACGTCGAGAAAGAAGGAAAGCGACTTGATAACTGTTAAAAAGAAGAAGGTTCCGCAGTGCAAGCGACACTCGAAAGACGGCGGTTTCAGAAACGCGCAGAGCCTGAGCGCTTGGTGATCGAAGTATCGAAGTACCGGAAGAATAGGAGTTTACCGATGTTTATGTCACCGATGAAGTTTTATTGGTGATGGTACCCAAGCTCATCTTGCTGTTAGGCTTTCGTGTCCGCTGACTAAAATTGCGACGGATAAGAAAGTTGGTAATGTGGAGAAATTCACTGACTTGTATTTCATCAAGCAGACAATTGGAAGTGTTTGTGGAACAATAGCTTCAGTTCACGCTCAGATCGACAATGCTGAGAAAATTGCTTTCCAATCAGATGTATATATGAACGAGTTTCTAGCGGAAACCAAGTCTGTGATCTCAGCAAGAAAAAGAGTTTCATGAAACAAAAGCATGTCAAAAGATTTTTTACATGTGTGTGTGTAGCCGGTGATGGAAAATAAAGAAAACCAAAGTTTTTTTCGTATACGTTCTGTTCTTTGTCATTCTTGTTGGATCTTACCGGTGACCCCGAAAGAAAGGGTAATGCAACAATTATACACATGTGTTCATATTTTGAATATCATTGTTGTTGTTGTTATTGTTATTGTTATTGTTATTGTTTTTTTTTTATTATTATTATTTATTGCGAATGCATACACAATACAACTACGTGACATCGTCATTTTTATTTAGGGCCTAACAGCGTGTCTCTACTGTGGTTCCTCGGAATTGTAAGGTCCCTAAGAGGTCCGCAAGAATAAGTGAGATACGCTAATGCACTTTTGACTTTTTCATTTAATTTCGTAACCGTAATATTACTAAACACGCAAAATATATTCTTGGTTATTGTTATATTGTAACATAAACAGTATTATATCTAACAAATTATGTTATTAAACATACACCAATCGTTGGAAATATATTTAGCAATGTCTGTACAGCAGAAGTGTTAAACGGTCTTCACCAGTCAGTGCCCACTCAGCAAACAGGACTTGTTTGTAACTAATTTTTGAAGAGAAACCATTCCAAAAATGTTGATGATTAACTTATGTATATAAAAAAAATGTAAATTAAGTAAGTCGACTTATTTTCGTAAATATGTATTACCTTTCTTCATGAGATATGTCCATGAATCTGCTTATATTATGCTAGACCCCGACATTCATGTAAACAATGTTTTTTGCGCAGAGTTTATTTTTTAAATATCTAATTTGTTTTAAGGGTTACGCAAGGGTAACAAAAGGTTGAGAAACGTTGTTTTATCTAGACACATGTATGGAACATTATTTATTTTAGTGATTGTCATCGTATAATTTGTGGGCTGCCATAACCCAAATGTATTCTGCACATGTGTGTAAGAATGCAGAACTGACACGGATTTAATGGGGACATATTTTATCGCTCAATCTGAAAGGACAACATAAAGTTATCACATTTACCGTTCATTCCCTGGAGGTGTCCCTATTCTAAACGATTTGGAACCCATCTGCAGGAAGACATACGCAGGGCCTTTCTAAAATCGAGCCACGTGTGACCATTATAATTACCCGAAGACAAAAGTTGCCTGCATTGAAAGCTCATCATCTCAGATGGAGGGGGATCTTTTTTGTTTTGTTTTATATAATGAGAAATTACCCGCCATGCAACGGGGGACACGGCCTAACGTGATGAAACATTGTTGTGGTAGTGTGAAAAACTTCAATGGAGAAGTGCCGTTCGCACTAGTAGGGGGTTCCCTTTTCCCCCCACCGCGTTACCCGACTTGTACAATGAAGACAGTTTTGCGGAGGATATTAATTGCGGGACCCCTGCCCGTTATGTTAGTAAATAAAGCCAGGCGTTTTTCTAAGCGCAGACAGCGTGTAACATTAAAACGATATGTGTTATCGGAACCCTAACCCTAACCCAACTAAACAGAGTGATGTTGAAAAGATGTCCAAAAGATACGGAAGTCATGAACCGTGCGTCGAGTTTTAAAAAAAGAAAGTAGAAAACCCGTGCTGCTGCCTTTTTCGTCGAGTTTGGCTACGGACCAAATAATCGGTAAATTGTACGGTGACGCCAATAAAAGAGACCAGAAAGTAAGAAGAAAGTGTTTATCTTGAAAAATTATTTGCAGCATCAAATCTTCAAATATCGATTGATATGATTTGGTTCAGTTGTCACTAACCGGTGGTCCCTGGATCACTGGTGGTCTATGTAAACTTTCAGATTGTCTGCAGAAAAATTGGGACATTATTAAAATTTTTATGAAGCAATTTAAGCATGAATAAGCCTTATTGATCTATCGTGTGACAACACTCTCAAAGTTAAATTCAGTTCATCCTTAAAAATACCTCATATCTGGCTCCCTATAAACAATGAATACCCATCACTCTATGAAAAAGCAATGACAATTTTGACTCTATTTTCAATGAAGTATTTTTCCGAAACGACATTTTAATCTGTCAAACCAATGCAAACTCTGACTCTGAATAAACACAGCTGCCTGTTTTGCAATGACACCACTGAAGCCAACAGTCGGATTTAAAACAAACATGAAAAAATGTTATACTAAAAATGTGTAATATTTCAATAAACTTAAAATTTCCAATTTGTTTTATTTAAATATCTAGCAAATATATGCGATCGAAAGGAGCATATATTTGCTAAGCTAGGTGATGAACGAATTGCATACATTAACTTTAGAGGGAGGGGGTGATGACTGAGAAAATGATATTATGACGAACGAACATCCCCCCACCAAAAAAAGGAGAAGTTAATGCCTGGGAGGATGATATGACAACATAAATGATAGTACACATCCAAGAAAAGAAGATGATAATCCTGGGAGGATGGTATCGTGAGAAACTAACATATACTCTACTCACTCCCTCTCAAAATGAGGTAATGCCTGGGAGAAATATATCATGACGAATAAAATTATACGACACTACCACCAAAGGAGGAGGTAAAGCCTGAGAGGATCAGCACCCTCCCCCCTTCAAAAAAGGGGGTAATGCTTGATCGGTTTATATCATGACAACAGAACAGATACTACAATACCCCCTTCTAAATAGAGGAGGTGATACTTGGGAGGATCCTCCATAACATGGGACTTCGTGTGAGCTATAAAGATGAAAAGTGTTGCCGACATGAAACATCAGATAAACTTATTAATATTAACGTATTAAAAATGAAAAACGCCATCATTTTTCTAATTAAAATATTGTTTTCCTTTTCGTATTTTTTTGTGTCGTCTGCTTCAGTCAATTGTTTGAATAAAAATGGCGACAATAATAATACTTTAAGTGATGAAAAGCATGGATGTTTTTATCATGAGGTTTTATCATATAATTTTTATGTACATTTTCTTAAAAATATGAAAGCGAAAAAACATCAAGTTTAATTGAAATAGAAAGCTTTTCCTATAGAAAATGTCGTGAACGAGAGTATTTTACTCTCGTTCTCGACTTTTTGTAACGAAAAAAAAAACATGGATATTTTTCATCCGAACATATGAATCGTGTTATCTACGTACTATGCGCGTTATGCATCCAGCGTAATTGTTTTGATTGTTAGCCATAAATAGATAACACACCTGATTAAAACATCTGTTAAAAAAAATAATAATATAAAAAATACACGAACAATAAAAAAGAAATATGATATCTCCAAAACTGTATTATTGTTATATATTTTATTCTAGTAAAGCTGAGAGTAGTAGTCCGAATAAGAATTGCGAAATGGATCGTATCGATGTGAATATTTGCTTAAAATATCGGAGCGGATGTTGAATTGGCACGAGACTATTATAAAATAAAACAGTCCATTATAATATCTATCTCTAAGATATTATGAAGGCGGTCATGAATAATAATAATCATTTAGATAAAAAACAGATATAAAAAGTATTTTATTTTCCATTGCAACAGATAATATGGCAGATCAATAAATCGATGAGACGAACAGACATTGAAGGAGAGTGCTATCTTTATTACCTCTTTTATTACTAGGTTCTTTCGGCTTACTATTTCTTCTTCTTTGTTGTTTTTCCTTTCCATTTCTTTCTTTCTTATTAAAGAGGGAATCACTTTGTGGTCAGTTGTTAGTAAAATAAGTACATACATATGTTAGCCATAGTTTGAACTCAATGAAAAGTGTTCACATATCTTTTAATCTGAAGGTAACAAGTATGGGTGAAATGAAACTTTATAAAAACAGTGAATTGGTAAAAAGAAAATCAGAGTTTGCTGGCGACACTGAATGACGCGGCTCGACTCTCAATGAAGACAGCAACAACAATAAGAATAACTCCACTTGAAGTGTGAAGCCCTAAATCACCTGTTTAAGCACGGCTGATGTATCTCTCATAACAGC
>OY744516.1:5067240-5069740 GCA_963556195.1 Sepiola atlantica | reverse complement strand
ATATATTATTCGTACGCTTCAAATCTAATGTAATTCTGGTATTCAGAGAGTCGCTGATTCAATGGGGGCCCATCGCTTGCCGCAAATAGGATTTCATTTAATTTTACCGCCGTCGCAAGAGAGCGCTTCCATCAAGGGGAGGTAACAATTATTCGGTGAGCTGATTGTGTGTAGACAAACCAAGCTTATTATTCATACGCTCCGTTTTCTAAGTTGATTTCGACGCTTTCAATACAAACATTGTTTGGCATAAGAAATCCAATAAATTGTGCCATAATAAATGGCATTTTGTTCTCTGTAATGAAAATATTGTAATTCAAAAGAAATTCTTGCGCAAATTCTTGTAAATGTCGATTTGGTTACACTTATGTGTGTGTGTATCTGTCTTCGTACACGATTGTTAAGGTATAGGTAGTGTATGTATTGGTTCCTGGCTTTTCTTACGTATCTATCGACTCTACATACATACGTAAGATTTCTCGCTGTTCCATTTTAATTCAGTCAAAGTTCTCAGAAATCAATGAATCCCTTCTTTTTTTCATTTTAAAACATGTAATCGCCTCGCTTGGATGCTTGAAAAGTGCCGGAGGGTCGAAATAAGTTATCGCACCGGTGATTATATGATTCAGTGTTACTTTATTTTACCCCCCCCACACACATATATATATATATATATATATATATATAAAATGTACTTATTCACAGAAAGATGTTTTGTATTTTCATGAATCATTAGTGTGGGTAGACGAGACGACCGCATCGACCCCAAGGTCAGAAAACCGGACGCTGACGCACAATGGGATATTTTTGGAACGTGCGTCGCTATTTGAAGAATTTATGCAGCGCGTACGACAAAGACATTCAAATAGGAAAAGGGTGAGGAAGAAAAAGAAGAAAAGGAAAAGAAACAAATGGAAACATGGATGAAGTAAAATCTAAGTAGTGCTTCTTTTCCCCCCATGTTTTACCGTTATTCAATAAATTTCAAATCGTCACTTTTTCTGAACGAAACCGGTAAATCTCTCATTTTTGATGAGTTTTACCTGTGTTTTTTCACTTTGTCTTATTAACACACACACACACACACACACCCCACACACACATATATATACACCTCAACATAAAAGCTTTCACCTTTGGTCCTTATTTTGTTCTACTTTGTTTTACTTCATATAAAATGTTCAAAGTCAAGTGTTGCCGATAATATTTACAACTACATTGTCGGCTTCCCCATTCTCTTATGAGAAGGATTAATCTTTGAAAATCCATGGATTAAGGATATGGGACTCCTTGCTCTGAAGTTTTGATGTTTTAATAAATATTGTATCTTTACAATTCTTTATTCTCATCTTTTACCTCTAAAGTGAATTGCTCTATTCAATATATTGAGCTTTATACTATCACGATAGATTATTATTATTAAGCGATAATTCAATTATCGTTATATAATTCAACATTTAAATATTATATATATATATATATATATATATTTAGTCATCCACATGCAGACTGTTTCGCTGTATCACAGCTCTTCAGTGCGGCTAGACCAGCTAGTGCCTCATGTCGAGATTGAAACTCAACCGTCGAAACTCTACCCCTGCGCTATCATACGACACTGACTGCATGTAAGTGATATTTCAATGTAAACGTTGTCAAGTGCCAAGCTCAAAATATTTTTTTTTTTTTTAATCACTAAAATATTAAATATTCCTTAGTTTTGGGATTGATTTATGTTTGAAATAAAATTCATTTAAATTGTTCTAGTTAGCTGTATGTTACAATGAACTCACTAAGTGACCTATTTCTCACCCCGTTTCTGTCTATCAGTTTCACCCTCCCTCATTTTATGTTGTTGGATCTACCAATTTTATTTCATAACTAACAATAAAGCTCAAGTTCGTAATAGTCAATTATGAACTAAAAGAAATATGACCGCAGGTAGTAATAGTATTCCATCTGTAGCTTAACGGGGAAAGACAGAGATATTAAAAAAACGACAGAGAAGGAGAGGAGCTATAGCGACTAATTTTTAAAAAAATTTAAAAATTTTTAAATATTTAATTGGCTTTGCAAACTCACTTTTTCTTTATTCAAACAATACCGTAAAACAAACCAAACCTTTTGTTGCATGCTATCTCTTGTACCTCAGCGGCCAGGAAACGCCGGGTAACTCAGCTAGTTTTCGAACTTAACCAACTCTCTCTTCTATATCTCTTTTCTCTCTCTTCTGTGCAAAGACCCCCCCCCCTCTCTCCTCTGGGGTGTACTAACTATGACAACGTTTGAACATTTTTTTAGAGTATTCGACTTGCTTTCTATTGCTAGAGAAATAAGGCCACAAATGAACACACGGTGTGTATACATATGCTTTCACTTTTGTTTAAGAGAGAGAGAGAGAGAGAGAGAGAGAGAGAGAGAGAGAGAGAGAGAGAGAGAGTGAAAAGAGATGAAAAACACACACACACATATATGTGTGTGTGTGTGTAGAGAGAGAGAGAGA
>OY744516.1:5012240-5064740 GCA_963556195.1 Sepiola atlantica | reverse complement strand
ATATATATATATATATATATATATATTAACCTTACGATTTCTGATGAGGGAGATCTTATAACAAAATTCTAAAGAAAGGCAGCTAGCAGAAACATCTTTGTGCATTACAAGACGGCGCTCCCTCTAAGAGCCAACATAGGATATGCGATGAATAAAATAACACGCACCCGGGACAAGTGTAGTGTATTAACAGACAAAACCGCATGCACTAGGCAATTCCATCAGGTGCTGGACTTGAATGGATACCCCAACACAATCATCAGGCACCTCGAGAACCCTGAAAAATGGATGACACTCTTTACAGCCAACACCTGCTTTTTTAAACTGCCTCATCTTAGTGATAAAATCACAACAGCAATCTGTAAGGCCATTAGAAGAGAGGGCTTGAATATACAACTTGCCAACTCGGGCCATCACTAAGAAAGAAGCTAGCTACACGCAAACACCAATATAACCCAACACAGTGCACTCTAGCTAACTGTCCAATGAATACCACGGACATTCGTCACCGCATATATACGGTCTACAGATTAGAATGCACCATCTGCAACAAATTTTACATAGGTAGTACCATGTGACCTCTACATATCAGGATTAAGGAACATACACAGGCACAAGCATCATCATTCTTCAAACACCTGTACACATGCAAAAACACTAACAGACTTAGCAAAGTTAACATCTTGGCCACGGAGAGAGACATTGGAAATCTTCGAATTAAAGAAGCTCTATTCATCTCTAGGTTATGACCTGAACTTAATAGTAGGCTTGAACTGAATTCCTACATTTATAATATCATACATAGTATATATACCGTATTTAATCTCAGCCCACATACATCACATTAACACAATTCTAAGTAAACTTGAATCAGTTTAAAATATATAGATTAATGAATCATCAGGAGAACAACACACTTGGTTTAGCGATTTACAATTACTTCCTTTTTATTTGACTCCACTGATGAGGTGTTATGTATTTATACATTCACATTCACTGTTATATGCCAAAATTACAGCATTGCTGTTAACATAGATAAATTATGTAATAAGTATATAAATATAATAAAATAAATAAAAATTAATATTCTTATATTAATAGAATAACAGCCCTAGTGTGTAGATACACATTTCATCTTCTTCCTCTAAAAAATATTATAAATACCCCCACAAAACTCTATAAATAAAAAATGAGAAAATAATAATCTTAAAAAACGGCAAAAAAGGAAGACAAAAATATTTATAAAAAAAATAAATAAATAAATAATAATAATAATAATAATAATAATAATAATAATAATAATAATAATAATAATAATAATAATAATAGAATAAATGAAGAAATAAATATAATTATAAATATATAAGTCCTAAAAAATGTAATAACAGGAAATTTGAATAGAATAATAATTTTACTATGTAGATTCACTTTTACCATTCTACAATTAAATGATATATATCCAAAAGTTAGGTAAAAGATTTAAAAGTTTTAAATAAGTATTAAAAATCCTTTAAAAGAAACTATATATTTGAGATTTAAAATTTAGTGTTATATTTGTATGTGTGTGTTTGCGTGTATGTGTGTATGTATATATATATATATGTATGTGTAGATATATTTATATATATATATATATATATATATATATATATATATATATATATATATATGTATAGTGTGTGTGTTTGCGTACATGTACATGTGTATATGTTGGTACACATTGTTATAAGGGAGATAATTCATTACTATTTTACAAGAGTTGTGCCCATTTCTCGGAAGAGAAAAAGGAAATTAAATTACATTTAAATTTTTTAAAAATCGTTACTGAATTAAACTCTGAATTTTAATAACATTTTACTAAAACCATAACAGCATTTAATAGTTTTAAATAAAGTGAATAATGATAATATTAAACATAAACAAAACAAGAATTGATGAATTAGTTCTGTTCACTACATCTTCTGCGTGCTACATACAATCTGGCCAGGGTATAAATCAAAACATATTTAGCTGTTAATCATGAAATAAATTTAAAAACATTTTAAAAAAATAAAATAAATAAAAAAATTCAGAAAAGCAAAGAAGTAAATATTGTGAGAATAAAATAAGATAACAATGGTATATATAAAATATATTAAAAAAATAATATTAGAAAAAAAAGTTAATTGAACACCGCTCTTGACTGTTATCGCTACCCCTCCCCCTCCCACAAAAAATATATGTATTTTTAAAAAATAAATATATGGCACTTCGTCGGAGGGTTCAAATATGAAATATTCGAAAATAAATAAAAATAAAAGAAATAAGTAATTAAAATTAAAAAAACCAAAAAATTATCAGTTATGGTTTTAGTTTTATTACATTTGCTGCAGATATTAATATTTACTGCGTTATAAGCAATATTGCCACCCGCACGTTTTTTGAAATTGTAATCATCTACCATTTGACAAAGAGGTCTTCCTCGAAATATAGTATGAAACACGGTCACACACATTACATCACAGTGTTGAAGTCTTGCCTAATCAAGTAAGATTTGCTATATAGGAAACAAAATATTTAAAAAAAATTGAAAAAGTATATTAAGTAAAATCACTTGTTTTTGTCTTACTTCTCAACGTCGACATATTTCCATTTCTTGCATTGTAATAGCCTTCTAATACTCATATATATACATATTACACACAATGCTTCAAACAAACTACTTTTCCTTAGTATATATATATATATATATATATATATATATATATATATATATATATATATATATATATATATATATATAAGTAGTGTTCACCCTATTTCAACCAATCGAATTCGTTGTTATTAATCCCGGTCAGACTGATATTTTCACTGCCTAATGGCCGAACTCCTCTCAAACAAAGGCCTACTTCCCATTTGTTAGACATCCCCTTCCTTTGTTTGGGAGTTAGTTTTGTGCACCTGCTTTTTACCTTTGTAGAATTAATAGGTGACCTTTTTTTATCACGTTTCGATTTAAATGATTTATTTTTAACATTAAAAAAATTGTTACTCGTTACAATGTTACAAGTTTATAAAGGTTAGTTTTTTTATTCATTAATTAATTTATTTTTTAAATTAGTACACACACACACACACACACACACACACACATATATATATATATATATATATATATGTGTGTGTGTGTGTTTGTCTATGTGTGTGTAGTTATTTTTAAATTAATATAAAATTCAGATAATTTATTACTGCCAAAGCAAATTGATTTTATTTTTATACCTAAATTTCATTATGTGATAAAGACAAATAACTCTTGACATATTTAGTGCCATTAGGTTTTATCAATAGTGTTGTTGGTTTTAATTGATTATTTGTGCACATAAATTCGCTTTTTCTAGGGGTGCTGCGTCTCCCCAATGTAGAAACCTATCACAATCTAAACAAGGGATGGAATATATGCCAGCTTTGACATTAGGTGTAGTGTTGAGTCTAGATGTTTTATTAAATCTATAATACTTGCTGAAGTTATTTGGGTTATACTAATGCCTAGTTTATTATGTTCTGTGTAAATGGGGTTTTTGTTAGAGTTAGTCGGTAAAGCTATGTGTCTATTTATTATAGGGCTGGTTGATGAATTTTTTGTTTGCGATTTGAATGAATCTGTCAAGCTTTTCTTTGTGAGTTTTGTATAAAATACATCGAGTACTGTAATATTTTGAGGGTGTGTTCAATGTATTTATATTCCTCATTTAGATACACCTTGCCTCATATCTTAAGCACTCTGGGGTAAAAAAACAATTATGATGCTCGATTTTACTTTATTATTGTGGTGCGAATAAACATGAACATACTGCCTCTCATTGGTTGGTTTATAATATAAATGGTTATTGTTGTTTATTATTAATAGAGTATCATGAAAGTGTATGGAGCTATCGTTTTCTTTTTCGAAAGTAAATTTGATGGTACGCTCTATTATATTTAGTTTATAAGTTGTGTTTTCTATTTCAGTGGTTTTTGGGGATAGGAAATTAAGATATCGTCTATGTATCCATAGTATGACACATTTTTAATGATATCTTAGATTACATGGATTATTCTCAGCTCAGATTGATCTGCCGTAAACCAACGAAATTAATCTATTTTTTTTATATAAATATAAATCTGCTGTGTTTTTTTTGGAAATTGTTACCATGAACATTGATAATTTAGATTATTTGCATGATTCGGACTACTATCTTCATATTTGTTGCAATATTGACACAGTTGCGGCCGATGTAATCTCCGACCTTTTTACAGGTGCACATTTTTTTAAAACTTGGTAACCTTCTTGTCAAACTTGGCAATTTTTATTTTGAATTTGCGAACCTATACGAAATATATATTTGATAATAACAGTTATAAGTGTATATTTGTAAATATGAATTTATTAGAAGTTCAAAAGAAATGAATCATGTAAATTGCAAACCTCGTCCGGTGTCTCAGCGTGTTTTTGTAACAGTATATAAGTAAGTTGAAACAGTATTACTTTAAGTAGGATTCTTAACACTTTCTCTGTTCGAATCGCAGTTTCGTCTTGAAATTTCGTGTATATGTTATTTAATGTTATTTAATGTTATCTAATCTAAATAAATTAATTAATAATTTCCCAACGTAATTCTAAAGGTATACAAATCTTATGAACGCTGACTTGAAAAAATTAATTAATTAAATAGTAATTACTCGAGCCCCCCCCTCTCTCTTACGTTTGTCATTAGATTCATTTTACGTTCTATTAACTGAACTTCGCAGGTTATTCATCTTGAAATACTATCACAAGGTTTCGTAACTTCCAACCCTCTTAAGGTGCATTTGATCGAGTTTTGGAATCTTTATGTCGAACTCGGGAATCTATACGGAATTTCGAACTGAACTCTTTATTTAATCCACGAGTGTAAATTGATCTTGTTTCTGGCAGCCATGACCGGCTAGAGGTGTCAAGTAAGTAAATAATTTTTATTTCATTCTTATTATCATCTTCAGTGAGGATCGAACTTCCACCCGCCAGAAGACTGTCATTTAAAACTGATTGTTACTCAACAACGTTATCCATTGCGCCAAGTGTTTATATTTTATTCTACGAATTTGCCACCCTGGGCCTCCGACTAGTGTTCACGGTTGTACTCTGAGTCTTGTACAAAAAGGAAATGAAATCACGTACGGAGTGAGTACAACGATGGATATTCCGTTGATCATCTCGGAACAGACAGCTCGGAACTAACGGACTAGTAAATATCTATTGAAGTTTTGTAACATTTGAGGGAAACATCGATTACAGACTAGAGTTACTTAAACTTGACATTGTAAAATTATGTTGTTTTTTTTGTGTGAGATTCACAGTTATTTAGATAGAAAAACAGATGTTGTCTCACATCAACCTAGAAGCAACCACAGATCCGATCCGATAAGAGAAATGTATATGGGGAGTGAACACATACGATGAATGAAACGTATATATATATATATATATATATATATATATATATATATATATATATATATATATATATATATATATATATATATATTTATATATATATATATATATAGATATATATATATATTTATATATATATATATATATATATATATACATATATATATACATATATATATATCTATCTATATATATATATACATATATACATATATATATATATACATATATATACATAGATTGATAGACAGGAAAATATAGAAAAATAGATAGATAAATAGATAGATAGAAAGAGAGAGAGAGAGATAGGGAGAGAGAGAGAGATAGATGTGTGTGTGTGTGTGTGCGTATACACAGTTGTATCTACAGAATTGTCGAGGGATTTTGAGCGAAAGTCAAACCATCTGTTGGAGATAAGAATTGCTGGCTTCCACGGACGCCGTTTACATTAAGGTTCCCGTGCGAATCCTGTTCCCGTTTATGGCGCGCTCGATATCCGGTCTGTAGAGATGCCAAAACGGAAATAATTCCTTGTAGAAAACAACGGGCACGCACATCCACACATCCACAGCAGAAACAATTCTCGCGAGACTAACGGAAACTGTCGAAGCCGACTCGCAGCCATTTTCTGTCAATTTAAGCCGCGTACGTGTTGACGTTTTCCTGTAACTAATTCCGAGTCAATTTCCGCATTTGCCAAGCGACACCATTACATTCGACTTTCTTCTTGTGTTGTTCGCCTTCGCCGTTTGCTTTTCGTAGCCGTGTCGCTATCTCTTCTCACCTAATCCTTTTAGCTTCTACGATTACGAACAGATTTCTTGCGTTCTTACCAGGCCGTTCGCCTTTCACGACCCTCGACTTTTATTGTTCTTGTTTCAGTCCTTTGTAACGGAAAAGTTCTGTTTTAATAATGAATTACAACTCATCAAGGCTAAAAACCACTCGAGGATTAAGTTTACTGAAATGGAAACATTTTCATTTGATCCATGAAGAATCTTATGAACGAATGTAAAATGATGAACGGACTGAACAGAATTTGATTACTTAAGAGGACGTTAAATGAGAAGTATTTGTATACATGGGATTTGAAAACGGTTATGTTGTAGCCAGCCTGGAAGCAACCTCGTTGTTATGTGTTCCACGAATGGGAATTTCTTGAAAAGAAACTGTGTTCATGGAAATTCCGTTTGATGTTTGACACACGACGGGGAAAGAAATCGAAGGTCCGTTGCAGTTGTGGTAAACAGGTTCTTGCTGTGAGCTTGAGGAACCAGAGACTGAAGTTCAGTTGAAGACATATCATAGAAATAACGAAGAAGACTAGCAGCGTCTTTTTCTTTGAGTAACAGGTAGTAGAAAACGGAATATATCATCCCCAATTTCGGGAATTTTGGATGGCTCAGTGGCTGACGACACGCAATTACAACCTGGGTGTGCCAAGTTCGAATCCAATTCGTTCCACATAATTACTTTCACTTGGCAACCTTCATGTGGTCCCTCCTGTAAGTATTCGATGTCTTTCTAGAAAGAATTCTAACTAGAAATATATCGGGGAAACCAATGCCAACAATAAAATCATCTGATTCATACGAAATGAATGAATGAACCAGATTGCGAAGTCGATTTTGTACTCTGCCAGATTAGGGTTAAAATTCGTTCTCTAAGCTGCACCTCCCCAGATGGGGCAGCAGTACCTCCCCATCGTAGGACGTGTCTGACTTTTATAGGTAGAGGATTGCATGAAGAGTCGAATACTTTCTGGAGAAATTTGATCATCAAGAGAAGCTTGGTTTTAGAAATGTTAAAAGTAACAAGCTACTTTTGTCTCCATTGCTCCACATGCTTGAGATAAAAAAAAACTAATAAGATCTTGACACCAATGCTCTTCGAAGTGCTGACATAGACAGTTACATCTTAATTTTGATTTTTCCGTCTGCATTTCAAAGTCTTAGACAATGTTAAATCCTTTATTTTCTAATATTAGCTCCAGTTTGTGTTTGTACGGTTTTCTGGTGTTTTCAAACAGCAGCGTTTGCACAGTTCTCAGTGAACTTCCAAACACTGTGTTGTCTATTTTTATATTCTTTTTTTTTACAACTTTTTGCATTTACTTATTATATGGTTTATCCTTTCGTCGTTTTATCCACAGAGGCTACATTTATTGTTTTTTTTTTTATTTAGGTTCTGTCGATCTTAGCTTTTATAAAGTGGGTTCCCATCGCATTCTCTTGCGAGGCTGTCAGTGGCGATTCAGTTTTTCCCTTCTTTTCCTCGGTTTTTAGCGTGCAGTAATGTGTACAGTGGGATTGAACGTTGTAACGTGTTCTATTTCGGACACAACTGATCAACGTTTTGTTCTCAGTAAACTACTTACACACCCCAGTCATGTCTATTTTTATATTTCTTGTTTAGACAGCTTGCTGCATTCGCGTATGATGTGATTCTATGTTTCATCTATTTTTCAAAAGAATCTACATTTGCTGTTTTCTTGGCTCTCCTCTATCTTGGTTTTTACAAATTTGGTTCTAATCACTTTTTTTAAATTGGCTGTGATCGCTTTTATAAAGGTGATTCTACTCGCTTCTATAAAGTTGGGTTATAATCGCTTTTATTAAGTTAATTATAATCGTTTTTATGAAGATGGTTCTAATCTCTTTTATAAAGTCGATCGTAATCACTTTTATAATATTAGTTCTAATTGCTTCTATTAAGTCAGTGCTAATCGATGTTGTAAGGTCGATTCGAATCGATTTTATGAGGTCGATTCTAATCACTTTTATAAGGTCGATTCTAATCACTTTTATAAAGTCGATTTTAATCACTTTTATAAAAATGGTTCTGATCGCTTTAATAAATTTGGTTCTAATCACTTTTATAAAGTATGTTCTAATCGTTTTCATAAAATAATGTTCTATTCGCTTTAATAAAGTCGGTTCCCATCACTGTTATAATATCGGTTCTAATCGCTTTTATAAAGTTGGTTCTAATCATTTTTATAAATGTTATTCTAATTGCTTTTATAAAGTTGGTTCTAATCATTTTTATAAATGTTATTCTAATTGCTTTTATGAAGTCGGTTCTAATCGCTTCTATACACATGGTTCTAATCATTTTTATAAATGTTATTCTAATTGCTTTTATGAAGTTGGTTCTAATAATTTTTATAAATGTTACTCTAATCGCTTTTATAAAGTTGGTTCGAATCATTTTTATAAATGTTATTCTAATTGCTTTTATGAAGTTGGTTCTAATCATTTTTATAAATGTTACTCTAATCGCTTTTATAAAGTTGGTTCGAATCATTTTTATAAATGTTATTCTAATTGCTTTTATGAAGTTGGTTCTAATCGCTTCTATACACATGGTTCTCATCACTTTTATAAAAGCGGTTTTAATCTATTTTGCTGCCGTCAGTAGCAATTCCGTTTCTTTTACACATAGACTTTTTGCATCCATGTATTTTAGATGCAATTTATTTTGTCCGTGTTATAAATGCTTCTATTTTCAATTGTGTGTTTTTTTTTACAAAAATTGCAATTCCATTATAGATGGGTCAAGATATGATAACCATTCTGTGTGCTAGAAGTGTAAGATAATAGAGACGGATGTGGAGAAAGTATATTTGGATGCCGAGGTCAGTGAGGTTTTCCAAAAGTGTTGTTACCTTGGTAGTACCATTGGGGCCCAGGGAGGAACTGGTAATGGTGTGCTTGCAAGAGCTAGAAGTGGATGGAATAAAATCAAAGAACTTTGCCATTATTAACCACAGTGCGTTACTATTGTAAACTAAAGGAAAGTTCTATAAGGCATTTGTACGCAGTGTGATAATGTATGGAAGTGAAATATGTCCAATGGCGGTTGAGTCTTGCATTAAGAGAAATGATATGAGAATGATACGACGGATGTGTAATGTGAGTCTTAGATGGGCTAAGACCAGGTGACCTCAGAGTAAGATCAAATATGGGCAATATTCGGAGATTTGCGCAGAACAGGTGTCTTCGTTAGTTTGGTCACACTGAAAGAATGGATGAGAGTGCTTGGTTAGTAGATGTAGAACAGTTGAGGTAGCAGGGTAGGTTGAAAGGGGGAAGTCAAGCAAAGCATTGGAGGAAGTGATAACAATGGATTAAAAAGGAAAAGGGACAATTAAATATCTGTAGAGATAGGTTAATTTAGTAGTTAATTTATAAAAGCCGTCCAACACATGCCAGCATGTAAAACAGATGTTATACTAATGATGATGATGATGATGATGATGATGATGATGATTTAAACTCTTTGTATGTACCCCCACGAAATAAAGCTAAAATTAAGTCTGTCTCCGCAAACATATTCTTGAGATGAGGGCTTTTTTTATTTATTAGTAGCTTCTATTTTAAAGTTGAGCTTTTTATCGCACTGACAATGAGATTAAAACGTCAAATTCATATTTACAATAGAAGATTGATAATTTTTAAATAGATTGCTCATGTGTATGCAATTGATTTCGTGAGATTACTTAAATTGCATATAGCTTTGCAAAATGTCATCCTATTAGTTTACTATTCACTTTTATTTTTATAATTCACTTATTGTTTTCGTTTGACGATAACTTCTATTTACTTCTTCACATCTGTGATAAAGGCTTAGCATTTTGGGTTTAAGTATATTTCTGTACCTTCCCGATTGCGATTCTTGTTTTTCTCGAGTTTCTAGAGTTACGTCCGGATACGGGTCCTTCTTGTATGTAGTTTTTAATAATGTTTTGATTGATTCAATGAAAAGAAGGAAGAAAGATTTGGGAAAAGAAAGGAAAAGTAAAAAACGAAAAAGAAGGAACTAGATCAAGTGAAAGATGTGAAGAAAGAGAGAAAGATATATATATATAGAGAGAGAGAGAGAGAAAGAGAGAGATAGATAGATAGAGAGAGCGAGAGAGAGAGAGAGAGAGAGAGGGGGGGATATTAAATGTAGGTTTGATGGTTTTATTGTGGATAAAGGATTAGCATTTTGAGTTAAAGGGTATTTTCGTAACTTTCCGGTCAATTTACTTCTCGGGGTTGCGATTCTTGTTTTTCGCAATTTTCCAGAGCTACGCCAGGACACTGGCCTTTCTAGTATGTAGTATTTCATCATTTGTTGATTCAATGAGAAAGATAAAGAAAAGAATGGGAAAAGAAATGAAAGGTGGAGAAAGAAACAGATTAAAGTATAGAAAGAGAGAGAGAGAGAGAGAGAGAGAGAGTGAGAGAGAGAGAGAGAGAGGGTATGGGGATGTTAAATGTAGGTTTGATGGTTACGCTTGTATTATGATCGAATTGTCGGCGTGTTCTAAGATAGCATTAGGTAAGCACATGTTTCCACAGTAAATGATATTCTCGAATTGGGTGATGTTATTGAAAGCCATGAAAAAAAAAAGCGCAACTTCTTCCGCCCTTTCTTAGTTTCTCTTTTCTTCTTTCTTCTGCTGGATGCGCTCGCGCGCAGCGGAGCCGGGGCGTTGTCACGTGGCTTCTTTTCTCGGGCACAGCTGATCCACATTTGGCTGTTGAAAAGCCGACGTTCACCGACAGAACCTGCGGGACGCATCCGACACACGGCATGATGTTTATTTTGTCGAACGGTGACCTTAAACATTTACTTGCATGAAGGCAAACCGTGCTCTACTCTTTCTGGGTGGTTAGGGGTTAGGGGTCAAATAATGAAAGACAAAAGTTCCCAAATGACGAGCAGAAGCGTCGTCGCACAGCATATGGCGCTGTTCTCTGTTCAGATTAGCTTAGTGCTTCAACACCAGAAAGAGGCAGCTCGCCTTATTCATCAGAACATGAGTGACAACAAGTCGTCACAGAACTCCGGTGTTCTCATTAGGCAAGTAACCCAGCAATTGTCGTAGCGATCAAAGTGTAGTATAACGAACTATTTCATTCTAATGTGTCACCACTTAACAAGGTCAGAAGCTAATCGAGGATAAGAGTGAATGAGATTGTCAATTCGATGATTAACAATACTATGAGAGGATTGGAAACGATACAAGAATGGGCAATATTTGATTACTTAAAAGAACTATTGAAAAGTTCCTTTTGACATTGTACTTGAAGCCGACCATGGTGTAGTCTGTAGGAAAGTAATTCTATGGTAATGTGTTCAACAGATGAAACATTTCTTGAAAAGGAATATTTTTCATTCAAATTCTGTTTAGTTTTAGGTGCCCAGAGGAAGAAAGGAACATTCGTCGCAGTGGTCGTACCAAACGAGTTCTTGCTGTGAATGTTTTACAGGGATGATTCAGATATTGGAGCTCAGTCGAGCATCTTCCATGGAAATATCGAAAGAGTAGAGAAAGACTTGTATATCTTCTCGAAGTGACAGTTAGCATCGATCCCGAGCAATTGATACAACAATGTAAACCTTTTGCAAGCACACTTGGGGCTCGCACAAAGATGCTGCAATTTCATCATTTAACAACCAAAATTGAAGTTTCTATACTTTAAACGGGATAAAGATGAGTTGCTTAATGAAAAAGGCGTGTTTTTCTTTTGTTTATTTATTTACACTTAAAAACGATGTATGGCATTCTATTGCTTTTATAAGTAGAAACGGACAAACACATATATCTGCAGGGGATCTCAACAAGGACACAAGCTTTTCTAACCCCTTGAATTCAAATTTCAGAATGCTCTATAAATTTAAATGATACTTAATGTAATTTTTAGTATACTGTCAACAGATTTATATAAGAATCATTTATATACATATTGTATGTAAAAAAAATATTCTGCACTAATTCTATTAAACGACTTCTATTAGTCGCATGCAGCACTCGTGAGAACGCACATTGATCCAGGTGCCTTTCAAGGGATCCTGAGTATGACATTCCTGTAGTAAAGCAAACTCCTGCTGTTTTGTAAGCATGTCAGCGATGTGATCACTCGCATTTGTTTCTGCAGGAAGTTTCGTACGTGATTGACAATATCGGCTCACAAGACTAGGGAGAAACGATTGGCGTTTATCGCGACCCTGACCGTATTTAGAATGCTGGTGTGGAAGACGGGTCTGAGGAGATTTTGTTAGGGTTGAATTTTTTCTCATCAGGATCTAATTTCATTCTTTAAGCATCAGTTTAAGATTAAAATTACATGCGATAAAAAAAGATTACATCTCCTGGAATTAAACAAAAGGTGAGTATAAGTTTCAAGCGTGTGCGTACGAAAGGAATATCAGGTATAAGTAAGGGTTCTCTGCTTAGTTCAGCGTACTTTTGATACCCAACTCGATTAAGATAGTCTCTTAGCTAATTGTCAACTTTTTATTTTGCCGTTGATAGAGATTCTCCAAGACGCCTAATTCCTATATTTATGTTTGTCTTTGGCTTCCCAAATTGTATTTATTTTGCAGATACACCATCCACTCTCTAATTCAACCCTATTTAATTTGCTTCCACTGATGCCCACTTCCACTTAGAGATTTACCTACTTGTTTACAGAAAATCTTATTTCGTTTCTTTCTTTTTCTTTTTATTTTAAGTATTTGTTGTCTCATTTCCTATCTTTTATTCCAATGAAATTGCAAATATCTTTTGTAAATATAATTGATTTTTAACCATTGTGGAAATTTAAAGTTTGGTAGTTAATAGCGTAGATGTGGTACTTTGGTAACTGCTAAAGTGAAAGTGGTGGACAAATGATGAACGAACGAAAGGAGCGGTGATTGAACGAAATGCTGAAATGCGTCAACTTAAAATGGTCGTGAAGTTTCAAAGAGGATGGAAAGATCGAGGAGGAGGGAAAGAACCAAACGGATCTCCTCTAGAAGAGTGCGAATAATACTGGAAACTTTGGGGAGAGGAATATTGCGACTCAGGTTCCAAGAGAAAGCCAGTTATGAGCAAGAAATCAATAGGAAACAGATGATTTGCAACGATTTGCGAAAAAGGCAGATAGTGCTGGAGATCTGTTGAAACTTGCTACTCAAACTTCAGGGAACACCAGTTGTTATTGCCAGGCAGTAATCGACACTAATGACACGTGATATGATACTACTACTACTACTACTACTACTACTACTACTACTACTACTACTACTACTACCAACACTACTACTACTACTACTACTACTACTACTACTACTACTACTACTACTACTACTACTACTACTACTAATTATAATAATAATGAGATCATAAAAAAATCCAGTGCAGATTCCGTAGAAAAAATACCAACAAACGGTTAGTCACATAGTAATCGTAGATTTCGTTAAACAACATACTCCATGATGAACGAAAGAACAAGTTCTTCATTAACCAACAAAACTCTATAATACAAGATATTCCATAGAAAATGGTAAGTTTCTTCGAAAGAAGTTAAATACTCATTCTAATTATCTGCATGCAAGACGCAGTGCCATCTCATTACGCAAAGGTTGTACGTCAGTGTTTAGAGAGGAGAATGTGATCTTGAGAGGGTGCCAGAGAGATTATCCACCTCGATCCCAGATTCCCATATCGTTGGGCGTCTGGTTTTAGGGCACATTGAAGGCCAGAGTCTTTCACTAAGAACTTCAAAACCGCATCGTAGAAGAATGCACACGTTTCACGCGTGAGGCACTTGATAACGACGTGGCTTCGTGTTTTTTTGTGACGTGTTGATTTGATGCTGACTAGCAAATTGAAGCACTCTGAAAATGTGTTGTAACATTTTGTAAACATGAGAGGATGCAGGATGCAGGATGAGTTGCGCCGCCTCCCAGGTACACACCGGTGGAGTTCTCATTTTGGGATATGTTGAAGAACAGCAGCTGAGAAGCCATAAAGAACTTCAAGCTTCATACACGGGGAACTGAACAACACCGTTTCTCCGCCATTGTGACATCTTAATTTTATGGTGAATGTCAAAGAGAAGCACTACGACAATGAGTTGCAACATTCCTTCAGCTTGGATTTTAAAAAAACTTTCGATTATGCCTTTATTTACCAAATATATTAATAAAAAATGTAAGCTATGCGTTAAATACTTATTTTCATTCGTTTTGGGACAACCCTTAATTTTGTGGGTGAATTAATGAAAAATAGGCATAAACAAATACTTTTTTAACGAAATATCAACCCTTTTATGGCTAATTTGATTCTGAAATATAATCTATTTTTCTGAATTCTTCTTTATATGTGAAGGACATTCGTATGAATCAGCATAAGTCTGGTGTTGGTATTGATTTCATTAGTTCCATCAAGAATCAGGTAACTACAGGAGGGACGACGTGAAGGTTGCTAACATCATTGTGAATCGACTTAGCACATACAAGTCGTCAACCCGAGTCGTTATTCACTATACCATCACCACCTCTCTCCTTGTTAGTGCCTCATTTCAAATAAGCTGCAATTTTATCCTGAACTGGGACTGGGGTAAAGAAAATGATTTATTTCGAAATTGGATCAGTGTGTAAGTTAACGTTTCTATTAGTTGCAGATCTCTTTTACAAAAGACCCAATATCATAGCTATTCATTTGTGCGTAATACAAAGGGAGATAATTCACTATATATTAAATCAAACGTTAGTATTAATATCGTTTTCAAAACAAACGTTAGTATTAATATCGTTTTTAAACAAAACGACCACTGTTTTTCCCAAGGGATTTTAATTATTACAGTTGTAGGTAAGGTAAGCGAAAATAGAAAAGTATTCTGTCATTCGTGACGCAACAGACACACGTATAAGTAAATAATAAAAACGAACTTTCTAGATCGGACGAGATTTGAACACGGCAAGTTATTTCTATAATTCATACCCGTAACCCTTACCTAGTTGACAAAGCTGGAAGAAATTCGAGCCAAGGAGATCGTTAACACCATATAACTGATGAACACAGCTGAATGTTATTGAAAATCCTGAAGGGCGGAAACAAACCTACATATCTAACAACCGCTAGGTAGCCACCGGTAAGTTGAAATGGAAATAGAAGAACAAATAAAGAAAGAACACCAAGAAAACACACACGCATACGTATGTAGTATCACCAGCCTCACAAGGTCGTGAAGGGTCAAATGTGGTGGAAAGAGAGAGTAGGGAGAGCATTATTCACGCCTCAACTAGAAGGGAACAGAGAGTACTATAATCCTGGGGAAACTTATTCTCACTAATGTTCCAGACCTAAACAACAGCCACTATAAGCAAGAACTCAATGGTAAAGAGCTGTTGTCAGAACGCAGCGTTCTTTGCAACGGTAATCGAAAGAGTGTTAGGAAACTTGTTAATAATAATAATAAACATAATA
Source organism: Sepiola atlantica (assembly GCA_963556195.1). Lineage (NCBI taxonomy): Eukaryota > Metazoa > Mollusca > Cephalopoda > Sepiida > Sepiolidae > Sepiola > Sepiola atlantica. The sequence goes on along the minus strand of OY744516.1, from coordinate 5,049,036 downwards.
ATAATAATAATAATAATAATACACATAATAATAAAAATAATAATAATAATAATAATAATAATAAACATAATAATAATAATAAACATAATAATAATAATAATAATAATAATAATAATAATAAACATAATAATAATAATACACATAATAATAATAATAATAATAATAATAAACATAATAATAATAAACATAATAATAATGATAATAATAATAATAATAATAATAATAATAAACATAATAATAATAATACACGTAATAATAATAATAATAATAATAATAATAATAATAATAATAATAATAATAATAATAATAATAATAATTGTTGTGAGTGACCTACCTACCCTTTAATAATAACTAAATGGTAGCAACCGGCTACCATAAATACCGGTTTTGCCGGGAGAACATTTGTAGGCACATTAAGGCACTAGCACTGCCAACACTGACTTGTGTATAATTTCTCTGTTCAATACAATTCGTTATTATTATCTCTAAACCTGTTGTTCTTTTATTTCATTGCTGGTACCCCTAAACGGGTCCACCACCACCACCACCACCACCACAACAACAACAACAACAACAATAATAATAATGATAATAATAATAATAATGATAAATAAATTCATAAACTGGACTGAAGAAGAACTCAGGCACCTTGATCAGGACTAGAAAATTAATGACTATGCACAATGCACTACATCCAAAAGACGATACAGACAGACTCTACGCGAAGAGAAACGAAGGGGGAAGAGGACTGGTAAGTATAGAAGACTGTGTGGACGACACTAAAAAAGAGCTGGAGAAATACATAAACCAGAACACAGAAAGGCTGATCACCGCAGCAAGAGAATACCGTCCAAACGAACAACGCAGGAAGCATCGAAACTGGACACAAACAGACAAGAAAAGAAAAATGGGAAGAAAAACAACTACATGGACGTTTCATAAGACTCACAAGAGAAGAAACCAACGCAAATAGCTGGACATGGCTAAGAAAAGGAAACTTGAACAGAGAAACGGAATCTTTACTGATGGCTGCACAGAACAATGCGATTAGGACAAACTACATTAAAGCTAAAATAGATAAACCCACAGGAAAACAATAAATGCAGACTGTGTGGACAAAGAGACGAAACAGTAAATCATATAATAAGTGAATGTAGCAAACTTGCTCAAAAAGAATACAAGAACAGACATGATTGTGTTGGGAAAGTAATACACAGGGAACTGTGCAAACAATTGAATTTCGAATATGCAGACAAATGGTACAAATATAAACCAGAAACAGTACTGGAAAACGAAAAACACAAAATCCTCTGGGATATGGATATACAAACAGATAAACTCATACAAGCAAGGAGACCTGATGTTATTATAATAGACAAAAAGGAAAAATCTTGTAAAATCGTAGACTTCGCCGTTCTAGCAGGCCACAGAGTGAAGATCAAAGACACGGAAACACGAAATAAATACACAGAACTAGCCAGAGAACTGAAAGGAATATGGAGCATGAAGAAAGTTAATATAATACCAATAATCGTAGGAGCACTAGGAACAATCCCAAAAAACCTGGAGAAAAGACTGGGAGAAATTGGAATCAAAGGGACTATCGAAACGATACAAAGAACGGCAATGATGAAAACAGCTGCAATCTTAAGGAAAATCCTCGAATGCGGAAACTAACACACATAAGCTACAAATGCTATTCAGTCACAAGGAATTTACGACGAAGAAAACAAGACCACACGAAGAACACCACAACAAGAGCCAAGGAACAGAAACTGCAAGAAACAGCACTTAATAATCCCCCCTCCCAATAAATTACACCGGCCTCAGCTATCACTACACAAAAATGAACCAAGAAGCAGAAATTACAAGAAACACTATAAGCTCCTCTCTCTCACCCACCCACCCACCCCAAAATATTAATAAAAATTTTTTAAAAATCTTTTTTTTTTAAATAAGGGAAGAGAAGAGGAAAAGAACAAAAAAAAGAAAGGGAATTGAAAGGAAAAAATTTAAAAATACAATTTTTTAAAAAATTTTTATTAATTAATTTAAACAAATATTATTTTATTCATTTATTTATTTTTTTAACTGGTGTCGGTCTAGGTTGACACCAGACAAAGTATTTGTAGAGGGTCGAGGAGGATGAGAAGACCGAGGTTGGACAGCACAAACCATACCTCCACTGGAAAAGTGCAGAGAGTGCTGAGACCTTGGGGAGGCTTGTTGCCACCCAAATCCCAGAGAAGACCAATTGTCCTTACCACCGAGAAATCAATGGTAAGAGACTGTTGCGATACCGCATCGTTATCGAAAAGAGGTGAAGAACACTGGAAGTCTGGGGAGACTTGTTGTCACTCAGACTCCAGGAAATACCACTGATTGTTGTCGGTAAGCAATCACTGACGATGATCTGTGTGAGAACTCCTAGTGAGTACAAATAATAAACATAATAATAATAATAATAATAATAATAATAATAATAATAATAATAATAATAATAATAATAATAATAATAATAATAATAATGATAATAACTACATGTATTCGGGAGAGAGTGAAATCAATTTAGTTTTTAATTTTTAATTGCCTTCACATTTTTAAAGTTAAGGTCAATAATCTTATTATATTATTCGATTTAAAATAAGTTATTCCTCTTTCTGATTTTGATTTTTAGGTGATGATGTAAAAATGGTTCTTGTTAGAAGTCGTCTAGCCGGAATGAATAAGTTTTAAACTAAATTGTCGCTAAGTACGCTATTATCTCACCAATAACACGGTAGAAAATAACAAATGAAATTTGGCCAGTCAGAAGCAAAGATTGGGTTCGACTTTGCAAATCCGACAAGATAACTTTATGTAAAATAATAATAATAATAATAATAATAATAATAATAATAATAATAATAATAATAATAATAATGAAATATAAGAAAAAGGAGGGGAGAAGAAGAAGAAGAAGAAGACGAAAAAGAAGTGGCTTTGATAACATGATTGTCGTTGGTCGTTGCCTGATGGCTTCCCGCCTGTTCAGCTTTACCCGCCTTTATTTGAAGTCGTGTCTTTCGTTTATTTTTCAAGTCATACAAAAAGAAAATGAAAAAAAAGTTGGGATGATATTCTGACTTCAAAGAGAAAAGGAGTAAATAATCGGGCGAACTAATATAGCCCGGAACCAGAAAGGTTAGCGATGAATAAATAAACTGGCCGATATGAAGTTGAGGGAATGTATAGGAGTGAAAGAAGAAAAAGGTAAATAAAAGGAAGAAAAACAATGAGAAAAAGAAGAAGAAGAAGAAGATGGTTAAATCTAAACGGGAAGCGAATGACTAATATTGGAAAGGATTGGAGTTAAAAGATAGAGGCATACTGCCAGTTTCGCAAGACATTGGATCTTCCCAAATGCCGAGTCGGCAACAAACTGTGGTATTTCATTCTTTAAGCATCAGCTGAAGGTTAAAATACGATGACGAAAGTCAACAAAAAGTATGTAAAGTTGCTAGATTAATTATATTTTTTATTAATGTGTCACCTTTTATAGAGGCTGACGATTTATGCGATTGAGAGATTACCCCTAATAACCAATAGCTGACCCCCCCCCATCGTTTATTAGAAACACCGCTCATGGAATGTGAGTAAAAACAGACAAAATATTGAGGGGCGAGAGAGAGAGGAAGCTGCCGAAAATAAAAGTCCACTTATCATTTTCTATATTATTTGAAATTATAAGATTACTTGACGCGTGTGCATTTTTATGCGGTCAATGTAACTTTGATAAATAAACATTGAATTGTTCTTTTGATTAATATTTACTATTAATTGTATATTTATTGCAATCAATAATCCAATAGCGTGAAATAAAACTAAATTTATAAAATTAAAAAATTCTACTTAAAAAGATAATTATGAAATTAAATCGACTAGAATGCCTTTCTGAAATACTTTGACTTTGTAAAGTAATGATTTATGTACACACACATAAACCAACACGCACACCACACACACACACACACACATATATATATATATATATATATATATATATATATATATATATATATGAATTTTTTTGAGAAATCAGTTAACAGACGCGTGAATTTATATCAATAAATGAAAAATCATTTTTTTGTATTTTTTAAATCCGAATTTTCGGATTTAAAAACCATAATTATGGTAAACAGACATTGTACTTTTTTTCTTTTTCATGGTGAAAATCTGTCGGCCGAAGATTGGCGATCTCTTCCGATATTATTGGAGAGTTTGTTCATATGTCCAGTGCTTGTAGTGAATACCCTAGCAGACTTAAGATGAACAATATAAGTGTTACTACAGTTTTTAGAAGAAATATTTGAACATTTTTGAGAAACCAGTTAACAGACGCGTATATATATATATATAGTCTCGGAAGTTTCTCAACCATTAAAACAATATAAAAAAAAAAAAAAAAAAAAAAAACAACAACAAAAAAAAACATATAGTCTCAAGTCTTCCAGTGGAAAATCACTCATGTAAGTCAATTTATTTTTTACAGTTATTATATTAGTTAGTTTCTAACACTATTTTAAGGGATCATCAGTTGTTTACCATGAAAAACTGTTTCGGGAATTTAAAAACAATATATATATATATATATACATATATATATATATATATACATATATATATATATATACATATATATATATATATATATATATATATATATATATATATATATATATATATATATATACATATATATATATATATATACATATATATATATATATATATATATATATATATATATATATATATATATATATATATGGAGTCGAGATGTCGGAATTTGAGTTGTAACATACTCAAGGTCTGGGGTTTCGAATCAAGCGACCAGTAGGGAATAGTTATATCTTTATGCCGACGAGTCCCGATTAAAAGACGAAACGTATACATACATAGATAATAAACAAAACAAATATTTATTATTTGTAGCAAAATTCCCTAGATTGGCACTGTAAGTGTAGAATTAGAACAGCATGACGTCGCTAGCTATAAATGCATTGTTCCTTTCATTAAGTTGAACCCTCTCTTGATGTCAAGCCGCTGAATAAGCGTTAAAATTATCGTATACGTACATAGATAATAAACAAAACAAATATTATATATATATATATATATATATATATATATATATATATATAAGGAAAATTGAAGAGAGATGAATGACGAGAGATTAAAGGGATGAGATCGATATATGGTAGATAGAGATAGAGAGGGGAAGAAGAGCGGTAGAGGTGAAGAGAGGGAGAAAGGGGGTTTATTATGACATAATGCATTCTTATGTTAGGAAATTCCTGCAATTATTGTCTATTCCCTATCTAAATAAAAGTTAGAGAATCTACATAAAGTCTAAAAGTGTATTTTTATGTAAAATTTAACGAGGAAAATAATGGAGGTGTTCCCGAATCTCTAAGTGCACTTATAAGGGGCTATGTTGGCATAACCTTTTTAAAACCTCAAATATATTCTATTTTTATGACATTTAAATCAGATTTAGAAATTGTTTCTGGGGAGACAATAGAAGTCCTCCCGAATCTCTAAATACCCTTCTAACCTAAATGAACTATGAAGGCCGAACCGTAATAATTTTATTTTTAAAAACATATTAAAAAACTACTACTACTACTACTACTACTACTACTACTACTACTACTACTACTACTACTACTAATAATAATAATAATAATAATAATAATAATAATAATAGAAATAACATTAATAATAATATTAATAATAATGAAAACAAACAGGTAATATACTGGCAAAACATGAACATTAACACCGAGAGGACGGCAACTCACTGAAGAAGACAACAACAAGAGTTACAAATCGCAAACGATTTATGAACGAATACAAAACAAAACAAAACTTCCGTCCTTAAAGAACGAAGATTGGAACAAATTAAAATAAAAAAAATAAAATAAATAAAATAAATAAATAAATGAAGAGACTGGTATATTATGGAAGCTAAACAGTAAATGGGATAAAAGAGAACAGGAAACGATAGAAGATGGGGAATGTAGCTCACAAGGAAAGACTAAATAAGAAACACGAAGAACTAAAACAAAAGATATTAGCAAAAGATGAAAGAGTATGACAATACAGATACAAGTCGACACGGTAGAAACAAAACATGGCATTTGAAAACAATGTAAACCAGTTTTATGAAAACGTACACAAGTACAGAACACAACACTTCTGGGGCAAGATATGGGGTAAGCGACAAGACCACAACAGAAATGACAAATGGCTAAAAACATGAAAGAAGAACTCCAGAAAATTGAAGGAGGAACAGAAACGAACAATAATAAAAAGACGATTTAGACGGCCCTAAGAAAAGGGCCACAATAGAATACATGCATGCTCGTTTAAAAATTCACGACCCTACATGAAAGTCTAACGCTAAAACTGAGATGCATCCATAAAACAGACGTACCAGAATGAATAACTATGGGAAGGATAAAGCTAATACAAATAAAACATGAAAAATAGAAACGATCCAAAACAACTATTGACCAATAACTTGAGTATCAGTCACGTGGAAAATCCTAACGGCACAACTGAGAGGACAGATCTACCCTTTCCTTTAAGAATCGTAGAGTAATTCGCGAAGAATAAAAAAGTTGAGGAATAGGAAAAGAGGGACGCATTACCTGTTATACGTGCATAACAAATTCTAGAATAGGTAAAAAGCAGAAAATAGAATATAGCCATGGCATTGATTGACTACTAGAAAGACTACGACAGACCCCTCCAAGCATAGATGATTTAATACTTAAGAATGTGCAATATATTTGACAACATTATTAATCTTATTAAGAAAGAAATACGAACATGGAGACTGGAATTGACAGCTGGAGGACTACCCCTGACTGAGATAAGAATAAAGGAAAACATCTCCCAAGGAGACTCCCTATCACCACGACTGTTTATCATAGCAAAAATACCACTCAATTAAATACTCACGAAAATGAGATGCCGGGTACAAATTTACAGATACAAAACAAAACTAACCCACCTCATGTCTATAGACATCATGAAGCTATTTGCTAAATACAAAAAGTTGATAAACACAACCAGAATCTTCAGCCAAAACATTCGAATTGAATTTTCAATAGAAATGCTTGCACTGCTGGAGATGAAAAGTGGAAAAATGGAGAGAGCAGTGTGCATGGAACTGTTCAACCAATGGGGAGATAAAGGCGCTTTGCGAATAAGATACCTACAAATATCTTGGAGTTCTCGAAGCAGTCACTATCAAATCTACACAAATGAAAGATGAAATTGGAAAGGAATGCCCAAGAAGAAGAAGACAACTCTTAGAAAATAAATTGTATTGTAGAAATCTAGTAAAAGGAATAAATGCACATACAATATCAATATTAAGATACTCTGGACCATTCCTAGCCTGCACAAAAGAAGAACTTCGACATTTTTACTAGAACACTAGGAAACTGATGACCATACACACTCGAAAAAGGATATTGATCAACCTTACGAGAAAAAGAACGAAGATGGAAGAGGACTGGTAAGTATAGAAGACTGTGGAAGACAAAAACAATAACTGGAAACATACATAACTTAGATGACAGAAAGACTGATCAGTGCAGCAAAAGACACTGTCAAAATGGACAATACAGGAAGCAGCGAAACTAGAAACAAAAACACAAGGAAATAAAAGTGGGAAAAGAAACAGCTACATGAATAGTTGATAGGAATGGCAAGAGAAAAGACAAACGAACACACATAGAAAAAGCTAAGAAAAATACACTTGAATAGATAAACTAAATCGCTACTGACAGCTGCACAGAACAATGCGATTTAAACTAACTAGATTAAAGCTATAATAGATAAAACACAGGAAAACCGTAAATGTAGACTCTGTGGAATCAGAGACGAAACGATAAATCACATAATAAGTGAATGCAGCAAACTAGCCTTAAATGAATACAAGAACAGACACGAGTGCATGGGGAAAACAATACACTAAGGATTATATAAACAATTGCATTTTTAGCACGATGACAAATGGTGCAGACACATAGCGAAGACATTGCTGGAAAATGGAAACCACGAAATCCTTAAACAGATAAAAGGTACACACAAATAAACTCATCCAAGCAAGGAGACAGGACATCATAATAGTTCACAATGTGACAATATCCAGTGGAGTATTCTGGGAACGGGACCCTTCTTGCACTATCCTAACCACTAGCCAATTACGGTCATTTAACTCGGTAGTCCGCCTCGTGGAGACGTCTTTGGAAGAGCTGCTAATGTCCTAGCACAGTACCCCAGCATCCGACGGGCAAACAATAGGCACCCCCCCTTCAATGAAAGGATTAATTCTGTTCGAAGTCTTGACGGGTCTTTGTTCGGGTTTTAGTCGTCATTAATTCTCTCTAGAGAATTAGATATCTGGACTGAGGGAACCATCGACTGCAATTAAACGCTTGTATAAAGTATCGCCAACCATACTTATGTGAAAAATATATAAATATTCTTATTTCATTTCGTTTCAGCTTATACCAAAGAACATAAGTACTCGAAGTCGGCTGGAGTCAGTTGCGAAAAGTCGAAAATCTAACTGCTAATCTTCTCTCGCGGTGATAAAAACAAGAGAGCGACAGAGAGAGAGAGAGAGAGAGAGAGAGAGAGAGAGAAAGAGGGAAAGGAGAGAGAATGAAAGGTCCGCAAGAGAAGAAAAAAGACACAATATGCATAAAACAGAAAGGGGAGTTGTAGAGAAAAAGTACAGTTATTGCCGTTCTCAATTTAACCGCCCCAGGTGACAGGTTCATCGGGTTCAGCTCTTTGACCTTTCGAACGTCCTGCGTGCTTTTGATTTCATAAACATCTGTTAAATTCAACTAGGCTCAAATCTGATTGACGGCACACTTTTTCACACTAACTGCTGACTTTGGTGCGACAACGCAATTGTCGATTTTTACGTGTCTCCCTACGAGGGCAGGTGCAAAGCTTATAAATATGGAGAACTCACTGCTCCTCCGAAAGGGTCACTATCGTTGTGCCATAACAATAAGAACACCAACTGCCAAATTTTAGATTTTGCAGTCTAAACGGACAAAATGATGAATATCAAGGAGGCGGAAAAGCGAAGCTAATACATCGAACTTGCTAGAGAACTGAAAAGAAAATAGAACATGGAGAAAGTTAATATAATACCAATAATCGTAGGAGCACTAGGAACAATCCTGGAAAACCTGGATAACGACAAGGAGAAATTGGTATCATCGGGAAAACGGAGACTATAGTAAGAACGCAATGATGAAAACAGCTGAAACCTTCAGGAAGATCCTCGAATTCGGAAACCCACCCACATAACTACTAACACTAACCAGCCACATAAAAGTTTCAACAGAAATAAAACAAAAACATTGCAAAAACACCACGTCAATCCGAGAGAACTGAAACTATAAGAAATTTTAAAGAATGCCTCCCCCAAATTAATGACCTCAGCCATGAAGGGTCAAGGAGGATGGAAAGATAAAAGTTGGGCGCATTAACCAGATCTCAACTGTAAGAGTGCAGAGAGTACTGGGACATTTGGAAGGCTCATTGCCACTAAAATCCCAGAGAAGACCAATGGTCGTTGCCAGCTAGAAATAAATAGTAAGCGGCTTTTGCGATAATGCAAAGTTATTTGCAACGGTTATCGAAAGAAGTAGAAGTCCTGGAACTGTTGGGAGACTTGTTATCACTAAGACTCCAGTGTACACCTCTGGTTATCATCAATGATCGATCACTGATCATGTCCTAATGATAGGTTCTAGTGAGTACATAATACAAAGTTATAAAAAAATCGGCATAGTTTTAAAAAAATACGAGCCAATCAAGAATGAAAATAAAATGCTTCCCGGCCAACGCCGGGTAGATGTAAGCACTATGCGTATAGAATTCCATTGGGTTGCACACATGTTAAGTGGATTTTCTAGAGTGTGACAGACAAATAAACATCGTTACATCTTTTTGTGCACCTAACGATTCTATTTTTGGTGCTTATTTTTTTTATCCTTTTTTTGTCGTATTTGTTTTGTTTCACGAGCCGCTCCTTTTATTCTTGCGATCTTATTATTTCCGCTGATCATGTAATAAACCTCATTGTTCTTCGTTCTCCATTTTGTTATTTCCTCTATTAAAAACCCGCTCACATTTCTCTTCCATCGTCTTTACCGACAACCTTCTGCATTATTTTCTCCATTTCGAATTAAATAATAACGCACGGTTCAGTCGGGTTCCGTCTTTTTTTCTACGTCTTCTGTTCAATATGTTTACGCCGAAAACTATCAGATATTCCTTCGAGTTGTACTCTCATTTTTCCCCTCCCTTATTGAATCTCTTTTCATTTCTTTTTTTTTCCAATTAGTCTGTCAAAAGCTGACGTGTTATTCCCTTCGAATGTTACGACGTCGCCATCTTTTCTCCTTTCTTTCTTTGCTTCAAGTATTTGTATATTTCTTCCATTTTTTTTTAACTCATATCATTCGGATATGTTTTTAGTATTATTTGGATTATAAAAAAAACACTATTGCTTGTTAATCTTTGAACGTTTCGACCGATGTAACCTCCGATATTCTTCAGTGGTTATTTTTGAACTTGGCAATGTTTATATCGAACACGGAAATCTAAACGGAACTTCGAACTGATCTCACTATTTAATGACGGGGGTAGGTTGTTCTCGTACCGTCAGCCATAATCGAGTAGGTGTGTTATCGCCTCTAGTGAAGATCGAACCTTCAACCTATAGAAGAGTGAAGAAAAAAATGTGTATATACATGCAATACTACACATCTAGACAAGATTAGGTTTAAAGCTCCCAAAATTCATACTAAAATTGTTCACATGATGATGCAAGGGTTAAAGGCATTGATTAGCAAACGGTTCTAAAATGACAGTCTTCTTCAGATTAAAGGTTCAATCCTTACTACAGGCGATAATAACTAAGAGTAACTTAATTACCAAATCTACCCATTCATGTCTGACGGAACAAGAACAATCTACCCTTTGATATAAAAAAAAGGGTTCAGTTTAAAATTCTGTATAGATTCCCGAGTTCAACATAAAAGGTTTCCAAGTCCGGAAAGATCCATCTGAAAAAGATCGGAGATTACATCGGCCGAAACGTTATGAAAATAACAACCAAGATAAGAATAGTAGTCCGAATAATTAAAATATAATCAATAATTTTATTTTGTCTTATTTTCCTCGACTTTCCCTTCTCCATAAGTCTCTATCATGCACTATCCACCTCGTACATAATCTCCAATTCCCTTTTTTCGATTCTCATTTTCCATTTCCCTTGATAGAAATTGTTTCTATTCCTGAATAATCATTATTCTACACCCCTCCCCTCTCCCATCCTAACACTAACACTAACCCCAACCCTAACCCTTTCCCTCTTCCATCCCTCATCACTTTCGGTTATTTTAGTCGTTCTTCTTTCGAAATTATTTCCTTTTTCTCACGGTAAGTTCCTATCAAAAAATAATAATAATGTCCCTCACCCCTCGTCCATCACTTTCACACTTTCCTTCTATTCTTCTCTTCCGCTCCGTTCCGTTAATTCCGATTTTCCGTGTATGTTCTGCGGCCGTAGGTCCAGGTTTTGCTTCAGAACCGAATCAGTCCTTGGCTGGGAGCTTTCGTATCTTACGAAACGAAAAGCTCGACGTTACAAGCTCACCCGGGCGACCGGTATATATATATATATATATATATATATATATATATATATATATATATATATATATATATATATATATATATACATATATATATATATATACATAAATATATATATATATACATAAATATATATATATATATATATATATATATACATAAATATATATATATATATACACATAAATATATATATATATATATACATAAATATATATATATATATATATATATATATATATATATATATATATATATATATATATATGCTAATAATAGTTTAGTTTTAGGATGCAATTCTATCCGTGCCCCCTCATTTATCCGTGGCCCTTGATGGACAAAGTGGTCTTCAGTTCTGAACGGTGCTCGCTATTTTGGCCTTGAGCATCGGCAACCCGTTTCCACACGGCTGCATATAAGGTGGACACCATAATCCTATTTGCGCTTTCGCCCTCACACCTTGCGCTGTTTTTCTTTTTGCATTAATGCAAGCGTCGTTATTTATACCCCAGCCTCCGTTTCAGTAAGGACGGATTCATGTGGCAATTTTCATGTGTTTTCTACGCGGAAAGTAATCATTTACAGACTTCTAGGCATCTATATTCGGTGTTCATTTTTTTGGTTCTTTGTTATTGGATACGAAAAAGAAATCGTTTTTCACCTGACGATAAGTGTTATCGAATGTATATCTAAATCTCAGGTTGGTTCTTCATATCTAGAAGAGACATGGGTAACATTTATTGACCAGTAAGGCGCACCCAATACTGCTCATGATGAACATTAAAACAATTGTGAAATTAAATACAAATCTAATTCTTGCTCGCCTAATCCTTGTGCAAAGTTTCGTTGTCCAGGGCAACGCTGGAAAAGGGTCACGACTCCCAATTAAGCCGTCTGAAAACAATTAGTTTTCCACCATCTATCTATCCATCTATTACACGAAAGCTTAATCAATAATCACTTATTTCCATTAAGGCTTTTATCTATATATTTTCTTAACACAAAATACATGATAAAATATTCCTTAGTTTAGTGATTAAGTTATAAAAAAACAAAACATTTTAATTGTTTAATTTCTCGTAATTTGTAATTAACTCACAATGTGACCAATCTTTTATTAAATTTCTGTATATCAGTCTCACTCTCTATGATTGTATGTTATTTGACCCCTCTCCAGCTCTTATTTTATACGACGTCTATCATTCCCACGTCAGTTAGAAACAAAAGAGAATATCACGACAAGTAAACATACTATTTAACTCGAAACTGCAAGAAAGAGAGAGAAAGGGATGGAGAGAGAGCACGGAAAGTGACAAATTCAGGATGTTTCTTCGCAAAATAATAATCATTTCATTCATAACTTTGTTGTAAACACGAAACAAAATCTTTCTCATTTATTCGTATAGATAGTTAAGCATTAGCATTTTAGTAATGTTGATACTAATTTATTAATCTTTTAAATGTGACCGTTAATAAAGGAAACGTAAGAAAGACTCGATTGACTTTTTTACTTGAAATTTAAAAATAGATCGCAATTGTTGAAAACCAAGTCGGACCTTCTAAATAAAGAACGTTTCAACACAGATGCTGAATATTTGTCGAGGAAATAACACAATATCGCAAAACAGAACTATTTTTTATATTAAAATGAAAACAATCACTGAATTAAAAAAACAATAACAAATAATGGTTAATTAATAACATGTCCTTTTTCCAAATCAATATGCAAATTAGTTAACCTTGCTACTGATATTATATATTATATATACATAGGCAGTATACAAAAATATGGTGTGTGTATTGGGTAAAGTGGAAGTAAGTTGAATTAGGGCGTTTTGACTTTACCGTTATTGGAAGAAATAGGCCGAACTTTCGCATTTATTCATTTATATATATATATATATATATATATATATATATATATATATATATATATATATATATATATATAATGAGTATATTTCTAAAGAAAACCCTATTTTTCACAGGTTTTGTTGTATAAGATTTATACGTAACTGTTTAGTACGATTTTATGTTCTCTTGAGTTCTGATTATCCAATTTATGTTTTGATGACTTTTATTTCTTTTTGCCCTAAAACATTTGGCTATTTAACGAGCAATTCTCAAGGGATTATATATAACTAGCAAATATATGCTCCCTGCGGTCGCATATTTTTGCTAGTTGATTTTGCTCAGTAAAATGTGTCTATTTTTTTTACAAAAAAAGAAAGAAAATAAACCCATCCTTTATTTTAATAAATAAAACACAAAATAATAAAAACATAGTTTTTAAACAAAATTTACCCTTTACGGCGTAAAACGTAATACAAAAATCCTAAACTCACTTAAGGTGGTAAAAAGATAATAATCAGTAAAGTGTTGAAAATCGAAAAAAATGTATACCTAAAATAAAATCAATAATTAAAAAATAAAATATGGTGAGCACTATTTTAAATTCACTTATTTAATTTCTCAGTAGAATGTGTTTTTTTTTACAAAAAAATGTAATTTTTGAATCAATTAATTTTTTAATTAAACAATTTGATTCAATAAATTTGTGCTTTAAACATATTTTCTAATAAGATTTAAAACAAACAAACCCAAACGTTTTAATAAAAAATCAAATAAATATATCATTTATGAGCGACTTGTGCGATAAATCTCAGAGAATGTGTTGTATACATGCTATTAATCAAATAACGCACCCCTATTTTGTGTCCATCTCTCTCCTTCCCTCTCTCTTTCTCTCTGTTTTTTCTTTTTCTTTCCCTCTCTATTTCTTAAAATAGAACTTTCTGTGCGTTCGAAATAGAACGTTAGAACTTAATAATCAGAGAGCGCGTAACATCATGTTGGAGTGGACGCCGGCTGTTCCATCCTATGTCATTACAATTTAATTTAATTACGAAACTCAATTATATAGATTAAAAAAACAATGTATTTAATTAATTCTATTTGTAATTTTTATTAAGATCATTATTATCGACGAAAATATGTGAAATACACCTGGAAATCTGAAAAAAAAAATCAATCATGAGTGTATATTTGCGGATATCAATTTATTAGAAGCTTTATAACAAATTAATTATCTAAATTTGAAAGACGCGTGATGTTTAGGGAAGTTTTGTGAATATATATATAAGAACTGATCAGTAGATATAAAAAGAGTGATCAAAACTAATAATATAGTTTCAACTTCAGACAGACAGTCAGATAATCATAATCTCTAATATTAATAGATAATGTTTATTAATAACAGATATATTGATATAAAACAGCCAGGGTAGAAAAAACATGAGAAATTCCATAATCTACCCCCGTCCATCAAATAGAGTGAAACGTCGAACAGTACTAAAAGAACGAGGAAGAAGAGCACTATCCTGACCTCCACTGAAAGGCACGAATAGCAATGGAATCTTTAAGAGGATTATTGCAACTCATTTACCAGAGAAAGCAGAAAATCAATGGTAAACAGCTGTTGCGAGAACGCAACATAATTTGAAACAGTGATCGAAAGAAGCGAATATATATATATATAGATATAGTGATTGATATATATATATATATATATATATATATATATATATATATATATATATATATAGTGACCCGTTGGGTCACAATGACCACCACTATTTATTCTACTTTGATTTCATTCAAACATTCATAAATTAGGAATGTCTGTTTTCTTGTATAACTAACACCAATAACTCTCTTTACTTCTATTATATAATATTTTTGGAACATGCAGTAGTAAAGAATTTTATTATTTTGCCATATAATTTTTTTACATGTCTATTTTACATACACTATTAATATAGACGGCTGCACTGAAAAAAAAGAGTCACTCTTTCTCTAAATACTCACACATAGATTAAGACATATTAGAGAGTGTTTGAATCAAAGAATGCAAGGTGGGGAGAGAACTACATAGATGGCTAAGAGAGAGATCGGTAACTTGTTAAGTTCAACCTCTGCCTCATCACCGCAATGTTGCATCCTTGTGCTTGCTTTACAAGTATTTCCGCGGAATGTACCTCGATGCACTTACTCTTGTACCTCTTTAACCCCGACAAACCCATTTAGCAGCAAAATTCCACCCCTTCACTAGAGAGACCCTCAGATGTCGGAAAACGTTTTACTCTAACAGCTTCTTTACACGGACCGCTTGACTTTGTAATTTCCTGTCTGCTCTCCGTTTCCCGAACTGTACAAACATGCAGGAATGTCAATGCAATGTGAATATCCATCTTGCTGCAAAACTCCCCACTTGGGATGGCTCCAATAAATCTGGCTCCTAATCACAATAGATCCTTATATCTCAGTGACGATATACTTTTGGTAATTAAAATAAAATGAAGGTAAGAAGCTGGCTCAACACGACAAGTAGAAGTAAGAAAGGTTCTAGGAACCCAAACAACATGCATAGACATTTGAATTAATTAACTTTAAACCATCAACACTCTGTGGATCTTGTCTGAAATATAAATTAAAAAAACAAATTAGAACATTTATAACAAAGCTTTCTTTACAACATAACTCAATCCCATAACTAAGGTGTATTTTATGTAATTAAAGTAAATAGGAAAAGCCTTAACACATTCATTGACTCAGCTTTAGTGCAATACGTCATACGTGTGTGAGCGCGCACCTCTTTCTTCAAGCTGAGTGACTAATTGACCTTGCTTGACATTTTATTTGGTCCTTGTAATGATGTTGTATACATATTTATACACGCGCTGGAATATCAATTAATTTAGTAATTAGCTGATGTTAATTAGTGTATTCGATAAACACATACCATCAATTAATGACTGACCTCAAACTTTCCCCGACGTCCATTCAGACTTGTAGGCTATCTGTAGTTTATCTTAAAAGTATCTGTTTGGATTTGAATGGAATAAAAGTGATGGAGTTCTGCTGCAAGATCTGAACAGACTGCTCTTCTCTTCGCGATCTAGTGACGGTGATCTCTTTTCTTCTCAAGATCCACTTTCTTACATAAGAGACAAAACTAGTCTCTCTCTACTCAATCGTTATTTCAATAAAAGATGCTCGACTGGGCTCCAACCCCTAGTTACCTCTCATAAAACATTCAGAACAAGAACTCGTCTTGTTACCACAACGGACAAAAAATCCTTACTTCCTCTAAGTGACAAGTTTTAGGTGGAATTTCCACGCGTGGAACATTTTATCACATGGGCTGCTTCCCTGACGATTACACTACAGTCGTCTTGAAATCCGATGTTAAAAAGTACTTGTCATAAAACGTCCACATAAAAGTGCATCGATTTCTAAATATTTATTTATTAAAAATAGTTACATATATATATATATATATATAATGAATAACTATTTTTAATAAATAAATATTTTGAAATTCATAGACCTTTATGTTTTAAGTCTATGAATTTCAAAATATTTATTTATTAAAAATAATTACATATATATATATATATATATATATATATATATATATATTTATATACTCATAAGAGTTCGGCTACCGATATTTATTAGTGTTTTAATTATTTATGACTTTTTAAAAAGCATTTTTCGTATTCATTTTTTAAATGTTATGTTTCTATGCTAGCCATGTTTCAAAAATTTTTGCTACCTTCAGGTATTTTTAATTTTCAAATGTTAGTTCACTCTTATTTATTTAAAGAGCGTGTGTGTTTGTTTGTCATCCTACTTAGATGCGTGGGGCATCCCTCTTTTCTCCTTGGAGTCTTCAGTACACTTTACGGCATGGCACTGGGGTGGACTGAATCGTGCAATTGTTTATATGTCCAGTTTATTAGCCCTTTGTTGGCTGTAAGTGTGAGTATCCGTGATTGGTAGTTACAATTTATGGAGAGTGTTTAGTATTTGAATTCTAGTATATTCGTCATTCAGGGTGTATAAAGATTGCCTCATTATACTTTGTTGCAGGGCCAACTTTCTTATAATTCTAATGATTTTGCCTGCTCTCTTCTTCTTTACCTGAAAAAACTTTGAAACAAGAACTTGTCAATCGCAAAAAAAGTTCATATTTACATTTTATATCTAATGTTGACATTTTCCTTGGATTCCAATGAACAAATCGAGATGCTTTATAACCATAATGACTATCAAATAATTTTAGTAAAAAGACAACTTTATTTTTTATTTTTCTTAGTATAAGATTAATAGGTTAAGTAATTATATATTCTAATTGGAACGTTTAAGTATGAACTTATCTATTAAACCTCTCTCAAATATTGTAGAACATTCGATTCAATACATATATTTCCTTAAACCTTCTCATAATTCTATGATTGTATTATTTAATTTTTAGTATTATTTTTATTCTGACACATTTGAATGACTGTGTTATCATAGTAGGGCTCTGTAAAAGTACTATTTGATGCATGTAAGTACTATTTACTGTGTTATACTGTGTTTTATGTGGTGAAATCAGGATTGTATAACCATATACATTTTGAAATAGTAATATTAAAAAAAGTTATTTTTCTATCTTTCTTAGTATAAAATTAATAGGGTTAGTAAACACCGATTAAATCTTCTAATTATCGGGTCTAAGTATAAATTTGACGATTAGAACCCAGTGAAAGATAGTAGTACATTTAATTCGATATAGATCTTTCCTTTAAACTTTTAAACTTAAGTCAGCAAAATAATTGTGTGTGTAATGAGTGAATGAATGTGTGTATACAATTGCGAACTGTTTCCCTATAATACGTGTATGTAAATATTAAATCAACGGTGGGATATATGTGGAAGCGATGGTTTTACATATGTCTAGATGATATGTGTGCATGAATTTTAAATTGGTTTGAATTGCGGTAGATGGGAGTATACTTATTATCTGAGAATTGATGGTAGGGGAAGAGGAAGGTAAGAAAGTTCTGTGCGTATTTCGTGGCTTGGATGTCTACGTTTGCTTGTTGACACGTGTAATGAGGTAAATCTCGACTTGCCGATTTTATTCGGTCTGGTTTATATTGGGAAAGTTTAATTTCTTAGTTCATTTTACGGTCCTGACGAGATATGCATACATCGAAACGTTGGTTTATCCGCGTAGACTGTTTTTAATGTTTATATAAATTATATAAGGAAGTGTGTTCACGGCTAAACATAAAGTGTGTTTCTAAGCTGAACACGGTACCAGCAAACACCGGGTAGGTACAGCTAATATATATATATATATATATATATATATATATATATATATGTATATATATATATATATATATGTATATATGTTGTTCTCCTACTTAACTCTAAATTGATATCTCCTACATATGAATTTCCACTCATTTTCACATTCGACGTACTTAGTTTTTATTGGTATCATTTTTGACATTTCTCTTCTGAAGAGGGTCAGACGAAAATGCCTTTAATTGATTTTATGAATTGTTCTGATTAATATTCTTTTTTAACTCCCTTTCCATTGATAAATATGTTTCTTCTAAAGTAAGCCCTATCTTAATGCTGTACAAATAATCTGTTTACACACACATACATATATATATATATATATATATATATATATATATATATATATATATATATATATAGATAGATAGATAGATAGATAGATAGATAGATAGATAGATAGATATGTAGTATATAATATATATCAAGAGAGTTCGAATTACCTACTAGACATCATCCTCAAGTGTTTTCGGTCTTTCTGTACAAGGGTTTGTCAGGATAACCTGACACGAGGATACTTCATCTTACAAGTAAACCCTGACCAATTTTCAAAATACCATAGTATTCAGAGCCCAAATAAGATCCCCTCGACAGGGCTATACACTGATTTATACAATAAAACGGGCACTTTCTTTAAGTGGTCTTGTTTCTCGTAACAGCGCTTAGCTGGATACTCCACCAGACTAGATAAATTCTTGTCATGGAATCCAGTAAGACCAAGAGACCACACGAATAGTATACTATAACATAGCTAACTGGTCCAATTCCATATCTATATAAGATACATAGATATTCGAATATACCATTAATTTTCTCCTTTATCTTTCAAACGTTGAGTTAGTAAAGAAGTTAAGAACATTAATTTCCTTCTCCTCAATTGACCAGTTAATTATGATATAGCATATTTTTCTTGTGGTTACTGTGGGCAACATTACTTGGAAAAGGCGCACCATTCCTCGTATGAGTAAGTGTATAGCCGTGTCGATGGGATCTTATTTGGGCTTCGAATCCTATGTTATTTTGAATATTTGGTCAGGATTTACTTGTAGGGGAAGTATCCTCATGTAAGGTTATCCTGACACACCCTTGTACAGAGACACCAAAGAAACTCGAGGATGGTTTTTAGTAGGTAATTCAAACTCACCAGTAGGTAATTCAAACTCGCCCTTATATATATTAGTCTGTTTGTGTGTTTGCAAACAAGCCTATGCCATCTCTTAAATGTCATAAAAGAAGAGAAATGCTATCACGTCCGATTGAACTCTCTCACAAACAATAAACCACCAAACCTGCCGCGTTCGTCTCGAACTTATACAAGACTCAAAATAATGTTTGTCTAAGAAAACCTGACAGAATCTGCTCGTCGGCAAAGATGTCACCAGGTGTTTTCTTACTTTGTTTCTCCATTCTCTCAGTGTGTAGATAAAGCTAATTTGCAAAGGTAACAGCTATGTGAGGCCAAAAATAACCTCACCTCCTAAACTGGAAAAGTTCGGCATACCTGACTGACAGGTGTATCGACTGAAATCAGCGCTATTCAAGTTAACCACATTTTGATATACTAAAATGTGACATCAAAGCAATTTTAGTGGAGCGCATGCTTTGGATTATACTGAGATATCTAACATCTTCCATGCGAAGATAAAACAGTATTCATTTTAAAATAATCCGATGTACGTTCACACGTATCTGGTTTAATAATACAGACATATTATGTCTGTATATCTTCCGTCCGATCCTCTTAGGTTGCCTATGAGTGTTTTATCTTCGGGCTTGAACTGGCTGATAAATTGACTAAAATTATTGTACACTTTAGTACTTGAAGAGTTCAAATGCAAAACGCGATAAACGCCATTTCCAAAAGTACAAAGCTATCACTACAAAACGTATTGCATTTTAAGACTCGACCATACCACAACATTTTGTTTACATAATAAGAGACTAGCATAATTTATTTTTGGGTTCAATTAAAATAATCTTTTTTTCAAAGTATATATTTAAATCATTCGTCTTTTAATTATTTAATGTCTGAATTTGAACAGATTGGATTTATCGCGTTTTGCATTCGAACTATTCACTTTATGTTTGCCCAGAAACCATCATCGGGGATTGTGTATCGAGTAAAGGCCTTGGGGCTCTTAAATATTTCGGTAGAAATTTTGCATCACATATCTTTAGCATCTATAAATCATCTAAATATTTGTCCAAGGCGACTTTAAACCTGGATATGTTAGGCATCATTACGACCTCTTCTGGCAGACTGATCCAGGAAGCATGAACATAGACAGAAAATGCTGCCTCTTTTCTGTTGAGACGAAATCGACGATGGTACATCTTCTACGGGTAGTGCGAGAGACCGTGACTAAGTGTTGGGGTGAAAAAACCCTCAAAAGGTAAATTTACATTCCCGTTGATTACGCTGTATGTCAATGCTAATTAGAGAAATTGTGCTATATATATATATATATATATATATATATATATATATATATATATATATATATATATATATATATATATATATATATATATATATATATGTATATATATATACTGGCTGTTCGAGACAATTTTAGTAATTATTTATATAGTCTATCAACTATTTAACAGTGGTAAAGTGCAATGGATAGCTATTTCTGTATTTGAGAACTGGAGACAATGTAAGATTTGAAAGCACCGGAATATTGGAATAGAATATCGGAATAGAATGTTGGAATAGAATATCGGAATAGAATATTGGAATAGAATGTTGGAATAGAATATTGGAATAGAATGTTGGAATAGAATGTTGGAATAGAATGTTGGAATAGAATGTTGGAATAGAATGCCCTGCATCATCATGAATCGCACCGGATTAAACAAATACGCTGATCTTAGCTGTAACTCAGTACTTCTTTAATACCTTAAAAACCGCAAAATGTGAGCTGGAGAATTGCGACGGGGATATGGAAGCAGTGACTAGCAGGAAGCATCGTATTATGACTGTGTTGCTCAATAAAATTCGTCGAGGAGCTACAAAAAAGGTGCGGCAAGACCCAGGCAAGGCAATACCGACATTAGTGTAAGAGATAGGAGCCGAAATGGCGAATATGACAAAAGCACCGAACACGTCACAAAGAGACGAGAGTGTCAACTATTCACCGGCAAGCCCACGGGAACCGCATTACGAAAGTTCGAAAAGTCTTCAACAAGGTCAAGCACCTAGTTTAGCCAGGGATGCTCTTATCATTCTCAGGACATGTTGATCAACGCGCAGAACAACATATTTCTACTCTATAGTCCACACGAAGTCCAGCGCGTCATGAAGACTAATTCCTCTCAAATTGTTATGGTGTTTGGATGTGTTTTCAGCAAAGGCTACGTCATGCCACGCCACATATTCGAAAACTACTTAGACTCATTTAAGATTGCTATATCGAGTTGCTGTCCACTGTTGTGTTTTCCCGATTGTTTAACCTTACACCTCTAGAATACCATCTGTGTCACCGATCAACTTTCTGTAAGTTACACTCCATTTTCTTTCATAGACTCTCTTAATATGATTTACCATGATCTTTGCTCGTCATCAGATAATAATAGTCAGATTCCATTTCTCACATAAGATCTCATCTTTCGTTCGTTTTACTTGTTCTTTGCATGCTTCTTTATTCATTTAATGTAAATAAGTATTCGTTTTAAAATCATAACTTGGTTGTTTTGTGTTGTCTCTTGCTTGTTCATATTTTCCTTATCTTGATACTCGGTGTATTGAACTGGAGCATCCCCTTTGCCCCGTGTTCCGTTGCTGATATCGGGCCGATGGACCAACGAGCCGATTCTAGATTTTCTCGCTGCTGTAGATCAAATTTAAGCTGAACGTGACTATACAAGTATATATACATCTTTTATATATATATATACACACATCAAAAACATAAGTTGGCTACACATTTTTAGACATGTGTCGCGCTGAAACCTATACCTACAGCTGTAGAAAGTTGTATAAAACAGTATTTCTTTCTGAACACGTGATCATCTCATGAAATCAATTCAAACGGAATACACAGTTCGTTATCTTTTGGTTTTAAGTTTGATACATTATTAAAATATTTTATTTATTATCAGTTAAGTCAAATATGAAATATTCAGAACAAAGAAAAAATATCAGTTATAATTTTATTCAATTTGCTGCGGATTTTAATATTTACTGCGTTATAAGCAATATTGCCATTCCGCACGTGTTTTTGAGATTAGAAACACCCACCATTTGATAAAGAGGTCTTCCTCGAAATATGTTATGGAATACGGTCACACACATTACATCACAGTGTTGAAGTCTTTCCTAATCAAGTAAGATTGGCTATATATAAAAAATGATAAATATTTTTTAAATATATATATATATAACAATCACTTGTTT
The DNA here is from genome assembly GCA_963556195.1 of Sepiola atlantica. Taxonomy (NCBI): domain Eukaryota; kingdom Metazoa; phylum Mollusca; class Cephalopoda; order Sepiida; family Sepiolidae; genus Sepiola; species Sepiola atlantica. The sequence continues at coordinate 5,025,692 of OY744516.1, read as the reverse complement.
CTGTCTTACTTATCAACGCGTACATATTTCCATTTCTTAAATTGTGATAGCCTTCTAATACTCCTCCATATTTTATTAATTTTTTTTTCAATTTTAAAGAATAGTCTACTAGATGTTGTGACGTCTATTTTACCATAGCGAAAATTGTGAACTGCTTCACATTTATCAAATAAAAAAAAGCCTTTTGGAAAACATAAAAATATATAGAATTATACATGTTATTATAATTAATGATTTTAATATTTTCAATGGTCACCATCCTTTGTCAAAACATATACTTGTTGCTAAACATTGAATGAATATGGATCTTTTATCAAAACTGACCATTTTTATTACTTTGTGCAACACCCTTTTCTAATATTTTTTGAAAACGTAGTTACTTACGTGTCGGTCCTCGTTAAATCGTTCTCTCGAATGGCAAAGTGATCTTCTGGTTTGGGTTACTATCAATGTACGCTTGTTCATCTTGTTATTTCCGTTCGGTACAAATAATTGCTTCAGCCAATAAATGTTTCATCTCAAAACGATATCTTCTCAGTCTGTAAAGAAGTCCATCGTGAGACTTCATATCTCCACCTGACAACGTAAGGATGGGCCAAAGTTTCATCTGGATCTTACTTCTCCATATTGTATGAAGTATTCACAAAGTTATTCCATTGACACTATTTATCTGATCAGGCTAAGATGGTTACTGTTATCAAATAGCATCAATAAATAAAATTCTGAAAAAAATGGAATATTTACGATTAACAGAACCAGAATTAACGCCCAGAATGTGGCTTTCATCTTTTCAGTGGCCTTGATCTTTTACCTAGATATAAAAAATAAAATCAGTTCTAAGTTAGACCTTCCCCAATACTTTTTCATTAAAATTGATGACGATTGGTCAAGCGATGTAGATGCTTGACTGTATGCTAACCCTAACTCGACCCAAAACATAAACTCCGCCTTGCCAGATGTTTATCCGTGACTATAGTGTAGATTCTACGTTTCAGCATACAGGGTATTGATCTTATGCAGTTTTTGGAGCGAAGGCTTTTAAAAGTGAGATATTGTTGAGTATCGGTTGGTTTGTGAGAGATGTATGTGATGATATCGTTGTTTTTAGTTTTAACTAAGAAAGGTAGTTCTGTGTGACTTTGTTCTAAGTATTGACGGAGAAATTTAATTGTATAGGTGTAAATTATGGAGTATATTGTGTAGTTCTTATGTGTCCCCTCATGGATGATCCCAAAGGATAAAACAATCATCGAGCTTTCTCTTCCAAGATTTTATGAAAAGTGTTTTGATATTTATCCGTATTTGTGTTCTATATTTTTTTATATAGAATTTTCTCTAGGTTAGGGTTAGGGTTAGGGTTAGGGTTAGGGCCAGTGATAGGATGGTTACTTTCGGCAGCCTCGTAGCTTCTCTTATTTTGTCTTTTAGTCCTCACATTCGATGAACGATGTTTCTGACAAAGGGGGAAGAATTGCTGTTTTCTGAATGTGTATCTATCTATATAACACTTATCGTTGGCTATTTTTTTTACTCTTAAGAGGTATTTTTTAGCGTATTTGCATCAAGTGGCTTCATGCCTTGTCTGGAGCGATTTCCATAACAAATATATTGATGCCATTTTCATTCCAATTGCTGTACCTAGGTTTCAATGTTGTTTTGGTTGTTAAATTCGTAAGAGTACTTTTTAAGAAATAGTTATATGATGTCAATGATTAATTGTATGGTAATACTTGGATGTAATATTTATGGGTGTTAATGAATCCAACATGGTAAAGCTTGTTTACCTATGTCATGGGGGATGTAGTTGTATAAGCTGCTAACATCAAATGCAACTAATATTGTTCTTTGATCTGATGTTCATGGTAAAACGCTTAGAAAGTGGGAGTCGTCTCTTATGTAGATTTTGACTTATTCGGTGTATGTTTTAGTATAATATCTATTAGGTTATTAAGTATGCTTGTTGCCCAGGCTCGTCCTGCTACTATGGATCTAGATGTAACTAGGATTTTCGCCTCTGATATATTCTGATTGTTATATGTTCATGGTATTTCTTATCTCATTTAATTTGTGTATCTTAGGTAGTCTTTAGAAGTTGTTTGTGGTGAAGTGAATTTAGAAATCCCTTTCTTTCTTTGTTAATATTTTATTGTATGCTGTGCAAAGTTTTGCGATTTTTTAAATGGTGTTATTGTCTATGTTGGAACTAATTGGTTTGTCGTAGTCCCTGTCTTTTTGTGTCTCTACAATTTTCATTTTATAGTAGGTTTTGTCTATGATGACCATAGTATTGCCTATGTCTGCTTCTTTTTATAATTATGTTTTTGTTATTTCGGATGTTTTCGAGTGCTACGCTTTGTTTAAATGTTAGGTTGCTACACACACACACACAAACACACACATACACACATATATATATATATATATATATATATATATATACAGCTTACAAATTCAATATTTTATCCTTATTCTTCAGTTACTTTTGTGTTAACTTTGCTTATGTTTCTATCAACAACAACATTGGTATTTAATTCCAGGTAACGTCGGGCAGGGACAGCTCGTATACATGTATGACATGTAACGTACGATAGCACTTGTGATAACCTTTCCCGGTCATTCCGTAAACCAGGGGGTCGGTGGATAAAAAGATTCATCCACCTCTGACGGCACCAGCAACTTTTGCCACCGGATATGATATAAAACACAATTGTTTATCTTTGATCATTCTTATTTTTTTTCGGGCGCTGATTACTAGAAACAAAGTGTAGTATCTGTTCTCATGCTGTATTTCATCTTTTCTGTCTTCGCTCAAAGAGGAAGAGATCATTCGAGACTGAGGCATTATTTAATTTTGTTCTAATCCAGAGTGCCCCCGTTTTGGGAGCTGCATTTACCCACATCAAACAACGTCTTTGTTTCTAAATCTGCTCTCGTAGGGAGACAAGAAAACAGGGACATTACACGTCAAATACGATGAAGGTCTAACGAGAAATGAGGATGTTACAAGGCAAATATATCTTCATCATTGTGACCTTGTGCCAAACAAGTCGGCGTTTCGTACATGTTGACAAAATAGATGCATTCAAGAAATAAACTATTTGCAAAGAAAGTGCCTAAAATATCGCCATTAAACGTAGCGAGCTTATAAGAGATAAGCAACAATTTAAGGAAAGCAAAAAGTAATCAAAATCGTAATGAAAACATAATTGAATATTGAGTTTCATAAAATTTCAATTTCTCGATACCTCGAGTTTATTCAGCTTTATCTAAACATTCATCATTACGTTCAGTCCAATCTGTTCATATTTTAATAAATGTTTAATCTAACGAAAAGTAAAAAAAATAAATAAATAAAAAAGAATAAGACGTTCTACAAGAAAAACAAGTGGATAATTTAGTAATCAATTATCGTTCCACTAAATTATCCTTGATGTGTTGAGTAAGTAAACTCTCATGGTAACCATTTTGTATCAATATTTCGATGCCGTGTGTTTAATAGGTTAGAATTGCTAACTTCCACATCAGATCCCAATTAAGTAGAAAATAAAAATGGAGTTAGAGCTGTGTTCCAGCACTTACGTCACATACAGGAAGTTGCTAGTATGACGTGTCAGATGAGCAGATCAGATATTTCTTCTTTTCTTCAGTAAGCATTCAGCTTCTTTTCAGTAGGCATTCAAATTATCTTCAGTAGGCATTAAAATTCTTTTCAGTAAGTATTCATATTCTCTTCAGTAAGCATTCAAATTCTCTTCAGTAGGCATTCAAATTCTTTCCGGTAGGCATTTAAATTATTTTCAGTAGGCATTCAAATTCTCTGCAGTAAGCATTTAAATTCTCTTCAGTAGACATTCAAATTCCTTTGAGTAGGCATTCAAATTCTCTTCAGTAAGCATTCAAATACTCTTCAGTTGGCATTCAAATTCTTTATAGTAGGCATTCAAAGTCTCTTCAGTAGACATTCAAATTCTTTTTAGTAAGCATTCAAAGTTACTTCAGTAGGAATTCAAATTCTCTTCAACAAGCATTCAAATTCTTTTCAGTAGGCCTTCTAACTTCTCTTCAGTAAGCATTTAAAGTCTCTTTAGTAAGCATTTAAATTCTCTTCAGTAAGCATTCAAATTCTCTTCAGTAGTCATTCAAATTCTCTTCAGTAGTCATTCGAGCTTTCTTCAGTAGACATTCAAATTCTTTCCCGTTCTCGACTGTGTGTGCGTGTGTGTAAGTGAGAGATTGGTAATGGCGCGGTATAACTAATTTTTTTTATCAGCCAACAGAAAAAAACACACACATAAAGAAATTATCCTCATACAATCCAACAAGAAATCACAGGTAAGTTTGAATAGAATAAACCTTCGTAAACATAATTGGTAAATACAGAAAGAAGATTATAGGAATCGAAGAGAAATTAAATTTCTAGAATAGATATGCGAGATAAAACCTCACCTGACCCATCGGTTGGTGCCACGTAAACGATGGTGGAGGGTATGGGGGTATAGAAATACCAAGGATGGTTGGCACTATTCAGATCTCTGCTGGAATCGCACAGAGGGTATCGGAATCATAAGGGAGGCTTAAAGTCAATAGAATTCTAGAGAAAACCGATTGCAAGTGTCGGGGATAATCAAATGGTAAACGGTTTTTGGTGGAAGTGTCCCGAAAAGTGTTCTTTACCTTCCAGTGGCTTCTGGCAGAGTGATGAGGAAACAGCTGCCTTGTTTGGATTGTTTTTTTATCCACTCTAAATTTGCATAGTGGTCACATGACACCCTTTTTGGCTAAATAAAAAAAAGAAGCTGTGGCTTTTTAGGAGCTTTCCTTTTGGGGCCGTCAGTAGGTCATAATGTAGCTCCTGTTACTTTACTTATTATCAGACCTTGGCATCGCTTACTAAACCAAGGTCGCAACACCGGCAATCTGTTTACAACGCATTCTATCCACAATTACGGAGGCAAGGTGTCTATTTTTGTTCATTCTGCAAGCTGCCGTAGTTGGTCAGTCTTGTAGCGTCATTTTTCGCTACAGAAACAAATAATTTGAAATTGTGATCGAAAACAGCGGATAGTACTCGACATCTGGGGAGACTTGTTGTCACTCAGATTGAAGAGCATAGAACGTGTTTTTGTCAAGTAAATGATAAATATAATAATTTGAAATTTCAAACTGAAGGAAGAAAAGAGAGACTAAAGAAAAGTAAAAAAGTAAAAAGGAAGCAAGATAGAGAGAAAAGGAGAAAGAGAGAGAGAAAGAGAGAGAGAGACAGACAGACAGAGGGGCACCGGAAGAAGGAAAATGACAGAAACAAAGGCAGAGAGAGAGAGAGAGAGAGACAGTGAGAGATAGAGAGGCAGAGACAGAGATAGAGAAATATATATATATATATATTGAGCACTTTTGAAAAATAATGTTTTTGTTCATTTAGCTAATATTTGAACTTAATTAATTTATATATATATATATATATACATATATATATCACTTTATGTCTATGCCCCTCTCACTTCCTCTTTCTCTCTCTCTCTATTTATATAGAGAGAGACAAGGGGAGAGAGGGATTAGAGGGATATATATATATATATATATATATATATATATATATATATATATATATATATATATATATTGAGACAAAGAGTTGGAGAGAGGAAGAGCGAGAGGCAGAAAGACACACATACAAACAGGCAGACATACATGCATACAGACAGACAGACAGACATACAGACAGACGGGCGGACAGACAGACAGACAAATAGAGAGAAAGAGATATATAGAGATAGATAGGGAGGAGGATAAGTATTAACGGACGAACGGGACTCGTCTAGAAAAGCCTGGTCATGAAACCGATGTAAAAGGGCGACGTTGGAAGACCCGCTGTTTAAGGAGAGAAACAGCACCGTCTTACGATAACTTAGGGGCCGTGAGCCCCGCAGGACGTCCCAATGTTTGCTTTTTTATCTTCATTGTGTGATTTTTTTTCTTTACCCTGACAAGACCCACCCGCTGATCTGTAAGTCTTACGACAATTTGTTTTATGAAGGACGTGTTGTACAAAGTGGCGGATAAAAATGCCTGTTTGAAAACAAACACGTGCGAATCGCTGTACAGATTGCGAGCGAATGGATGTCGGCTTGTGTGTTGTTTTGTATCCACCCAACCGAAGCCAACTAATAAAGAGTGAAGGGAACAAACAAGATTATATATATATATATATATATATATATATATATATATATATATATATATATATATGAGAGAGAGAGAGAGAGGCAGACATACAGAGACAGACAGAGACAGACAGACACACACACACACACACACACACACACACACATATATATATATATATATGATAATTTTATTTACACAGACATGTACAAAATCTGCGACACTGGCATGTCGATGTTATCGATCAACAGTTACTATAAACTGAGATCTCATCAGGGAGAGTTAGAATCCGATCTTAAGCTCAGATCATATTTGGAGAGAATGAAATGGAGGGATAGAGAAAGAGAAGAAGAAGAAAAGAAATTTAACATTTCAAAAATTGAGGCCGTTAAAAAATTAAAATTAAAAATTAAAAATCTAAAAAATCTAAAAACAAAAAAACAAAAATCTAAAATCTAAAATCTGAAACAAACAGGGAAAATAAATAAATAAATAAAAATATAAGGTGGAAAGAGGGGCATATAAGGGAGAGGTGATGGGAAGGTAGACACATAAAGGAAAAGAGGAAGAAAAAGAGAACGTCTGTTGATTCAGATCGAGAGAGAAAGAGGGGGGTAGACATGCACGAATCAAGTGTCAAAAAAACAGACGAGTTTATAAATGTATTTTTTCAAGTGAACTGTAATATTGTGTATATGTATGTATGTGTGCGTTCGGGCAAACCGATCAGACGTGTATGATTGTAGTGGTGGTGGGGCGGTGATCAAATGTGTCGCCGATTCTGGATTTATATTGTCTTTATAATTTGTCTAGAGTTTATTTGCTTACTATAAATAAATTAATAAATTGAATAAATATGTTCGTTAAGTATAACGGGATTAGTAGTAGTAGTAATAATAATAATAATAATAATAATAATAATAGATACCACTAATAATTGAGGTGAAATAATGAAATAATAATAATAGTTTAATTTAATTTAAAAGTACTAAAAATATAACTAAAGAATAACTAGAAAGTGCCGGTGTTATTAATTATTATTATTATTATTATTAATACTACTACTACTACTACTACTACTACTACTACTACTACTACTACTACTACTACTACTACTAATAATAATAATAATAATAATAATGGTAATAGTAATAAAAATAGTAATAATAATAACAGCGACAACGACAACGATAATGGTGGTCAATAATATTTAAGAATTTATAAAAATAATAGTTTAGGAAAGAAATAGAATAATTAAGAAATATTAGGAATCCTAGGAGGTAGTGATTATCATAATGATATTAAATAATAAGATAATGTTTGCCGATATTATGATATGGGTTAATGGTTGCAATAATGCTGATCATATAAAAAAGGTAATAATAGTGGTTTAACCGACAGCAGTAATCAGAGTGGTAATCCCAGTAATCTTAACAATAGTAATAATGACAGTGATAGTGAAAAAATAATAAATAATAATAGAACAGTACAAATAGTAGCAGTAGTCATAATGGTGGCAATAATAGTAATAAAGATGAAAACAGTAATAATAATAATAATAATAATTATTATAATAATCATGGTAATAATAATAACTGAAATAAAATAATAAAGTTATAGATAATGACATTATCATTATTATCATCAATGGCAGTGGAAGCAAAAGTCAGGTAACGGTAAAACATGGCAATATCAATATTATTAATAATAGTGATACTGTTAATTTCACTACCGCAAATTACAATAACTATGATAGTAACATCAGACATGATGCCACCACTAACAACAATAATTATCTTGATAAAAGTACAGAAATGAAAAATAATTCAATGTCAAATAATAATTAAGTTTAAAATATTAATAATAGTAGTAATAAATAATTGATAATCTAAAAATAATCTAAAAAATATAGAAATATTAATCAATAAATGGATAAACATATAAGGGGGTATTTAAGGGTAAAGAAAAATACAGAAGATGACAATTAGTGTTAATCGTTGTGGGTGTGATAATAATAATAATAATAATAATAATAATAATAATAATAATAATAATAATAATAATAATAATAATAATAATAATAATAATAATACCACTAACAGTACTACTACAAATAATACTACTGATAATAATACTACAAACAATAAGGCTACTACTAATAAAAAAAATAATAATAATTAATAAAAATGTATAAGATGATAGTTTTGTTGACAAAATTATCAGTTGATGGGTAGGTCAAGTTTTTTTGTTTTTTTTTGTATATAGTAACAGACTAAGGGGTTATAAGTGGATTACTAAGGTGTAATCTATTATGCCTACAGTTAATTGATGTTTCTTGTTTTTTTGTTTAGAAGTTTGCCCCTATCACTAAATTTAATTATTTCAATTTTTTCTGTTAGGCAAAGGTAGCAATGTGAGTTTAGGGAACCACAGGTGCTAGTTTTTCTAATTGTGTTCCAGGTTACTGTTGGTGATAGGTTATTGTTGTATAGTTCCCAGTAATATATAGAAAGTGAGGTTCTTTTTTGATATGTAGGGTTATTAAAAGACCACTTATGTCCTGTATATCTTTCTTTGAAGGTATTACCAGCCATACCTATGTAGAATTTTTTCAGGGTTGGTTTTCTTTAGTAGAGATTGTTGCTTGATATACTATATATAACCCAATCAGTATATCAAGCAACCATCAAGAGAACTTTATATGTTAGATAGATTCTCTGATTTTTTACGATTTTTTTTCAATCCACGGTATTCATTTATTAGTTAAAAATCAAATAATTTTACTTTCATTGCCAGTCTTAGAAATAAACGAGAACCACTAAAAAAAACGTCTTACTTTCACTATGTTTGTGTATTTATAATATAATTATTAATTTCATTAATTTCATTTTTCTCATTTATAATCAAGAAGCGAATGTTCGCCTAAAGACTAATTATTAAGATTTAAGGCGCAACTGATAAATTTTTTCACTTAACAGTTTTAATCAGAACACCGAATATTATCGATTATCTTTGTTAAATCAATTGTTTCACATCGGAAATAAAATTTGCATTTAGTTTTATCGATTCATAGACATCCTCTGTTTTAAGTAGAAATAACTGCCAAAGATTACAGATCAAAGTTTTGATTTTCCTTTAAACAGTGAAGCTTAATTAACATTTAGCTACAAAAGAAAGCAGATAGATCCGGTTTAGTTGTTAAATATTAGAGTGGTTAGGTTTACTAGTGGAGTATAAGCTAGTACATATTAGCGATTTGACAAGAAGTGATGTAAACACAGATCAGAAGAGATAAAGGAGAGTATGAAATAACCTCATATGTTCGGAGACGATAGGATTCTGGAATAAATTTAGTGGAATTTTGAAGAAGTGTATGTCGGGATCCCGGTGAAAATATATATATATATATATATATATATATATATATATATATATATAAAGTGTGTGTGGTGTGTGTACATTTATTACAATATTAATTAATAAATATTTTATTATTTCACCTACATACGCCGGTGTTTCAAGCTCTCGCTCTCATCAATGTAGGAACTTACAATTTCAGACGGTCTCAAGGCTCGAACTCAGTTCACAATATCCACAAAGACCCCGCACGCTTTCGCTTTATCCCCAAGGCCACCAGAAATTGTCACGTGATACAGGAGAAGTTAAGTTCTATTTATGCCTAAATACAGCTGGCAGTAAACAGCAGACAATATTGAGGGTTCAATGAACATTATTGGCACCTTGCTTATAGCTAAGTGACAGTCTGTGTTTAATATCTCCGAAGAGTTCTCAACTTTTTAATTTCTTAAAGGGTATTTATGACAATATCTATGAATAAATATGAAATCATTTCAAGCTTACACTTTCATCAGTGCAGGACAATATCAGAGAGTCACAGTAAACCAAGACATACACACACACACACACCCATATATATATATATATATATATATATATATATATATATATATATATATATATATATATATATATGTATATGATTATTTTTATTTACACGCACATGTACAAAATCTGCGACACCGGCATGTCGATGTTATCGATCAACAGTTATTATAAACTGAGATCTCATCAAAATCTAAAATAAAACAAAACAAAACAAAACAAAATAGAACAAATAAAATAAAATAAAATTAAGATGAAGTGAAAAGAGAGACATATAATAACAAGGCTAGGATAAAGATAGATAGATAAATAGAAAGATAGATAGGTAGATAGATAGAAAAAATGAAAACGTCTGTTGATTCAGAGAGAGAGGAGACAGGAGAGGGAAGATAACATGCAAGTGAAAGTGTCAAGTAATCGACAGTTACTTCGGCTTTGGCGAACAACGTATTGTCAAATCAGCTGTAATTCATGGCAGCTTTTATATGTATAAGTGTGTAGACACATTTGTGTGTTCTCAAATCAGTTGTAATTGGTAGTATCATATATGCGTATGGGCGTGCAGACGCGTGTGGTGGTAGAGGTAAGGGGTTGTTAATCAATTGTGTCACTTATTCTAAATTCATACTATTTTATTTATTTTCGATTTTAGATTTTAACCTTTTTTGATTTTTAACGGTCCTATACCACGTGACTCCCTAAATTCTGAAATCTTGAATTTCTTTTGTTTTCTTTTTTTATCGCCATTTCATTCTCTTCAAATATGATCTAAGGTTAAGATCGGATTCTAACTCTGCCTGATGAGATTTCAGTTTATAATTACTGTTGATCGATAACATCGACATGCCAGTGTCGCATATTTTGTACATGTCTGTGTAAATAAAAATAAGCAAATATAAAGCTCTATTTTATATTGAGCACTTTTTATAAACCCGGTTGAAATTCTTTGGATTACTATCTTGTGGATGTTTTACCTGGATTATTATCGTCATTATATATATATATATATATATATATATATATATATATATATATATATATATATATATATATATATATATATATATATATTTGGAGAGTTTACCAAGATACTTTTTCCAGAGAGAATATGTTTTTTGCCGGATGTGGAGGATTCCCCCTTCGTTTTTGTCCCCTTTTTCTGCCCCCATTTTTGAGTTGCATCGGACTTAATTCTTGTATTACCGAGTTGTTTAGACTGTCTTTTGAACTTGTTTCCTTTTTCTTTTTCTTAAGTGATTTCAACTAGGTCAATCCCCTGTGGGGTATTGTCAGCAATTGAGGTCAATATCTTATGTTTTCTATCTCCTCTAATGAACTACCTAACAAGGCACTTGCTAGGTAGTGAAACACGTGTAGGGAATTATAACTTTACAAAATAAATAAATAATAAAATAAAATATATTTTCGTTGCGATAGATCCTCTTTTGAAAAATATCTTGCTGAACTCTCCAAATATACGCATAAATGCTCTGTACCCTATAATCGGGGCTTATCGAACTTATTTTTATTGGCCTTGTTCTGGACTTTACTGAATATTCTCAGTGAAACATCAACATCTCTCTCCTTCTCTCTCTCTCTCTCTCTCTCTCTCTCTGTCTCTCTCTCTCTCTCTATATATATATATATAGTTATATTTGTTTGCCCTTGTATGTTGGGATGCTGGTAGACTATAGATCTTGTTGGTGCACAAATGTGTCAACCCGTAGCGTATACATACCCGATTTGTGGCTGATTTAATTTTATTTAATACCTCCTCAATGATTGTGTATCTTGGTATGTTACTTGTGCATATATATGCGTATTTTGATGTACCATTTTTTGTTCAATTTTCTTATATTTTTGCTGAGGATGGAGCATCCTATTGGATGCCAGCCATTCACCCGCTATTTTAGAAACTCCTACCGACATACATTTTTATATTCTCACCCTCCCTTTAAACCCAATTGCAAGTATCTATCTTGTACTTGGTTCACCGGGTATATTCACTAGGTAGTTTTTGACATTCTTTTTCATGAGCTCGGTTGTTCTTATAATTACTGGAGTATGTCGTACATAAGACCTTGGTATTTCGTCATCTTCTCCCTCTCAGCTATGTTTAATAAAGCATAATTAGAGACACTGACTTCCACTAGGGTTGCTACCTTCTCCTTTTTGTCCACTATAACTATGTCTGTTTAAACATCCCCGTTTTCTAGGTATGTAGTTGTATGAATTGCATAGTTATAGTCGATTGTGTATGACTTATTTTCAACAGTTATGTCTGGTATAAATTCCCAGTGACTTGCTAGTACACTTTTTACATACAGTCCAGTGAAGATACTTACACACTTCGTTGTGTCGCATTCTCTGTGTGTGTATATAATTTTCTAATTGATTAATGGATTAAATAGTTATCCATGGACACGTGTTTCGCCGTTACTGTGGCTAATCAGCGTCTCTGATTATGACAGGATTCGAAATACCATCAAAGAAACTGTAATAGAGTGCTTTACCCCCAAGCTAGGAGGCCTGTAAGCAAGATGTGTGTTAATTCTATCATTCATAATTGTATTTCGTGATATATTGTTTTTGTGCTTCAGATACTAGTGTTTTGTTCCATTAGCATTTAAGCGTTTCCTCCCTTACATAATTTCGCCTCATTGTTTTAACGATATCGGAGACATGATGAGATCGTATGCCTAAACAGAATACGATGAAAAAATTGTGTCTAGGAAGTAAAAAGGCTTTATGTTGTTTTTTTAAAATATTATTATATGAGAAACCATTTCTAGTTAAAATCTATTTACTATTACGTATATAATCTGAAGAAAAACGCTTTTTAAATGTGTAAATATAGACGCCATTTTGTAAGAATAAAAACATTATCTGCTTGGGGATATACGCCATTTTGTTAAAAATCTCGATGACTCTAGCATATTTACGCATTTTAAACGTTTTTTCTTTCAGATTACATGTGTAATACTAAATAAATTTTAAACTCAAAATCGTTTCTCATGAAGTAATATTAAAAAAGAAACAACATACATATATTTTTATCGGCTATACACAATTTGTTATCGATTTTGGCTCAGGCATACGATCTCATCATTTACCGATATCGTAACAAAAATATGAATCATAGATTTTCTAATAAAATCCACTTACGACAATGCATGCAGGCACTTGATGCAAGCAGCTAAAAGTTAAGCGTACATATATATAATGAAAGTATATACATATTATATATATATTTTTATATATATATATATAATATGTATATATATACACAAATATATATATATAATATGTATATATATGTAATATGTATATATATATTATATATATATATATTTATAAAATGAATGATAAAAACAAAAGTTGGAA